>CM035836.1:101449307-101925273 GCA_020510985.1 Pholidichthys leucotaenia
CACTGGCACAACGCGCTACCCCAGGACAGAGCTAGCTTTCTTCATCTGTTTGTTCAGTCTCTTCCTATCGGCTGCCATAATGCCACTGCCCCAGCAGACCACCGTGTCATACAATGTCTTCAGCAGCGCCCCTTGTACACCAAAAGACCTGAGTCTCCTCAGTAGGAACAGCCTGCGCTGTCCCTTCTTGTACAGTGCGTCAGTATAGTGTGACCAGTCTAGTTTATTGTTCAGATGAACACCCAGGTACTTATAGGATGTCACCATCTCAATGTCTGTTCCCTGTATATTTACTGGTGATGTGAGGTGTTGTCCTGAAATGAGAGTGAAGCAACTTCAGCAGAAGGACATGACTGGAAGTTTGGAGACATTTTTTTTTGGCACAATGACTACGGCACCTCCACCTAATGCTGCGTGGAAGAAGTCGATTGGAGTAAATGGCCAGCAGGTACTGTTCAAAGCGAGGGAGGACGGGCGGCGGGTTCCGCGGTCGCGCGGGGGGGCGAAGGTCCGTTTACACCTGCCCGCAGGTTTAATTATTATTATTTTTCTCTATTATTCTGCCTAAATGATCGCAGTTTTCACCCTCTGAACGTTAACCAAAACGCGATTTTTTTTGGCAAACCCCTCTGATCAGCCAAAAAATTCGATAAACTGGAAAAGATATGTGCCCCCCCACCCCTCATTTTTGTGGGTGGGGCCAAACGTACAAGGTCTATGGAGACTGGAGGCCATAAACTTTTCCGTAGAGACATAAAATTTGGGTGAGGTGTGAATCACATCAAGACATGAAAAAAACATCATTGTGGCCCATACCCACAGCCAACAGGAAGGCTGCCATCTTACCTCCAAGTCGCCCCACCTCCAATTCGGAAAAAAGTCACACCTCGCATTTTAACGCACTTGTCCTAGGGCAGGGGTGTCCAACCATGTGCCATGGAGAGCCAAGACCCTGCAGGTTTTACCTCCAACCAGTGTCTTCAACAGCAGATTTCTGTGAACTTCTTCCCACTGATTGCTGATAAGTGAAAACACCTGCTGAAGAGACTGGGTAGAAGAGAAAACCTGCAGGGTCTTGGCTCTCCATGGCACCTGGTTGGACACCCCTGTCCTAGGGACCTGATACAATTGATCTCATTTTTACATGGGGGCATTTACAGGCATTGCCCATTAAAAGTTATATAAATTAAGTCAAAATCTCAAAAGGCGTGGCAAGGGCGCCATGGCGAAGTTTGACTCCTCCCCTTACAAATTATACCACCTGTAACTCGGCCAAAATTTGTCCGATGTCCACAAAACTTTACATGAAGGAAAATAGTGCCACCCCGGACGCAATGACCTCAAAATACCTGACAACCGATATAGCGCCACATAGTGGTTAACAAAAGAATTGCTGAAAACTGTTTTATTGATTACTCACAAGCGGCTGGCCAGAATGACGTGAAATTTTCAGAGATTCATCAGAACACAGAATTGATCATAACTGAACATCAACATTAGTATGACATCATACGTGTTACCATGGACACGCCCTTCTCGCCATTCAATCCATGAGCTTATGGGGAGGGGTTTGACGGTCTTGGAGGTCTAAATTTTTCAACATATGTTGAGGTCAATATCATGTGTAGTCCAATATGGGTGGACGACACATAACTTACAGGGAAGTGTTGCCATGGCAACATGGCGACGGTTGACTACACGCCATGAAATTTCAGAAAGTTGTATCTTGGACAAACCTTTTCTGATTTCCACTAGATTTTCAAAAATGGATAATAATCCCACCCTGAACATTCCTATATAAAATAACAAAAGTTTTAGCGCCACCTACTGGTAACAACATTAGACCCTTGTAAATTGGACATACGTTGCAACAAATTTTATTCGATCAATATTCTCCCTTCCCCGAACTCGTCAATATACAAATAATAAACAACACTCATAGCGCCCCCTAATGATTAAAGGAAGAATTACTGACGGGCAAAACTTGCCTGATGTCCACAAAACTTTCCATGAAGGAAAATAGTGCCACCCCGGACGCTATTTATACTGCGGACTTCTCACACAACACAACACATTGCCATCTACAGAAGTTCTCTGATGACTCTGCGATCGTTGGTCTCATCTCCAGCGGAGATGAAGCTGAGTACAGAGGGCTTATCCAGGACTTTGTGGACTGGTGCCATCGGAACTGCCTCCAGATCAACGCGAGGAAAACTAAGGAGCTGGTGGTGGACTGCCGCAGGCATGGGCAGCCCCTCACAGCACCAGTAAATATACAGGGAACAGACATCGAGATGGTGACATCCTACAAGTACCTGGGTATTCATCTGAACAATAAACTAGACTGGTCACACAATACTGACGCACTCTACAAGAAGGGACAGCGCAGGCTGTTCCTGCTGAGGAGACTCAGGTCTTTTGGTGTACAAGGGGCGCTGCTGAAGTCATTCTATGACACGGTGGTGGCATCAGCCATCACTTTTGGAGTGGTCTGCTGGGGCAGTGGCATTACTGCAGCCGATAGGAAGAGACTGAACAAACTGATTAAGAAAGCTAGCTCTGTCCTGGGGCAACGCCTTGATCCGATGGAGGAGATAGGAGAGAGAAGGACGGTGGCTAAACTGTCATCTCTGCTGGAGTCCGAGTTCCACCCTATGCAGGACATACTGGATGCACTGAGGAGCTCATTTAGCAGCAGACTACATCATCCCAGGTGCACAACCGAGAGGTTTCGTAGGTCCTTCCTACCAACGGCTGTCAGACTGTACAACCTAAGCAGGGCTGCTCGCAGAGATAGCAAAAAGACGTAACAAACTAATAGTTTTTGAATGCAAAAGATGCAATAGACTTACACAATGGTCCTCTCCGGCATACAACTAGGAACATACCGGTCGCTATGGAGGGTGAGAATATGTATGGGCACATAATCATACCATGTAGGATAACTAAATAGACGGTTATGCTGTTTCATCCCACCTAGCAACAATGCTCTGCACTGTGTGTGTTTATATATTTACATACTTATTCCATCTAGCTACAATGCTCTGCACTGGGTGTGTTTATATTTATGTATCTATATTTTTATTCCATCTAGCTACAATGCTCCGCACTGTGTTTTTATATATCTACATATTATTCCATCTAGCTACATTGCTCCGCACTGTGTGTGTTTATATACTTGCATATTTACTCCACCTAGCTGCAATGCTCCATACTGTGGGTGTTTATATATTTACATATTTATTCCATCTAGCTACAATGCTCTGCACTGTGTGTTCATATATTCATATATTTATTCCATCCAGCTACAATGCTCTGCACTGTGTGTCTGTGTGTGTGTGTGTGTATATATATATTTTATAGTAATATGTACATATGTATATTAGCTGCTCTTGCTTGCTTTTTTTGCCTTCTGATTGTTGCTCTGAGTGTTGCTATCCCTGTGCTGTTGCAATCCTGGAATTTCCCCGTTGTGGGACTAATAAAGGCTTATCTTATCTTATCTTATCTTATGACATCAAAATACCTGACAAAAGATATAGCGCCACATAGTGGTAAATGAAAGAATTGCTGAAAACTGTTTTATTTATTACTCGTGCGCGGCTTGCTAGAATGATGTGAAATTTTCTGAGATTCATCAGAACACAGACATGATCATAACTGAACATCATCGTTAGTATGACATCATACGTATTACCATGGACACGCCCTCATCACCATTCAATCCATGAGCTTATGGGGAGGGGTGGGAAGGTCTTGGAGGTCTAAATTTTTCAACATATGTTGAGGTCACTGTCATGTGTAGTACAATATGGGTGGACAACACATAACTTACAGGGATGTGTTGCCATGGCAACATGACGACGGTTGACTACTCGCCAAGAAGTTTTGGAAAGTTGTATCTTGGAAAAAGTTTTTCTGATTTTCATCAAATTTTCGACAATGGATAATAGTCCCACCCTGAACACTCCTATATAAAATAACAAAAGTTTTAGTGCCTCCTAGTGGTAACAACATTACACCCTTGTAAAATGGCCAAACTTTGTACGATTTGCAACAAATTTTATACGATCAATATTCTCCCTTCCCCGAACTCGTCTATATACAAATAATAAACAAAACGCATAGCGCCCCCTAATGATTAAAGGAAGAATTACTGATGACTTTTTTTTAAATTTTTATCTCACCAGCTTAACAAAATTACATGAGGGGATGACTTGGGCTCATTGATAGTACATGTACATAGTAGAGAACTGTTTCCAGGGCGACTGGCGTGCTTCAGTGGCTTTCTCGTCAAACAAAACATGACAGTTACAGCTCAGACAATTCTCGCCTGATTTGGAAAAATCTTTGCACAAATCATACTGATCCCACTCTGAACATGTCTGTATATCAATATTCACAAAACTGTCACACCCACACCTACTGCTGACATGACGTACTGCACAAAATTGTTTCTAATTTTGCACAAAGACCAGTACTCATGATGACATGACCTTTTCAGGGGTTCCTCAGAGTGCATTGGACTATCCTCGGTGGAAGTCACTTTTGTCCTGCGATAAGCACAGTTGCCATGAAAACCAATTCCTTGCCAATCAATATGTTTTATACTTTGGAGGGTTGGGAATGTCCAAGAGTCACCAAATGTGGAACGTAAGTCAACATGACTCTCTTCAGTAGTTCTGTGGTTTCTGCAACATGTACCTGAAAGGTAAGTGTTACTATGGCCACATGTCCGAGTTTACCTGATTGCAATATGTTGGATAGTTGTAATTTGGACAAAATGTGTCAGACTGTCACCGGAATTGCGATGATGGAGATTAATCCCGCTCCACACATTTGTCCCACCCACAAAAATGAGTGGTGGAGGTGCACATATCTTTTCCACTTGACCTATTTTGTTGCCGGAATTGCTATGATGGAGATTAGTCCCATTCTGCGCACTTACTTCTACATAAAAATATTTGTCATACATTTGCGGATTAATTTGCCTCTTGAACATATTGCACACCGTTTTGACATAAGCAGACAAAATGTGCTATATAAATACACTTGCTTGCTTTGTAACAATTTTTCGAATAAAGTACACAACGGCTTACAAACTGCAGCTCTTTATTTCAAAGATGCAAAACTGTAACCATAACCATGACACAATACAAGAATATAAACTGACATGCATGATCAATATGTATCATTGTTCTACCATGTTATAGCGCATAACTGTCTCATGCTACAGCACTACTCTAATGCACACGTCACAAAACCACGGCTGCTGTGGGGTTTTTAAAAGGAAGAATTGCTGAAAATTTTTTTCTCTCTTTTTCTCTCACTAGCAGAAAAAAAAAAATGCATGAAGGAATCACTAGGGCTGATTGACAGTACGTGTAGATAGTACAGAACTGTTTCCATGGCGACCAGCGTGCTTCAACACACACAGTGCAGAGCATTGTAGCTAGATGGAATAATATGTAGATATATAAACACCCAGTGCGGAGCATTGTAGCTAGATGGAATAAATATGTAAATATATATACACACAGTGCAGAGCATTGTTGCTAGATGGGATGAAACAGCACAACCGTCTACTTAGTTATCCTATATGGTATGATTATGTACCCATACATATTCTCACCCTCCATAGCGACCGCTATTTTCCTAATTGTATGCTGGAGGGGACCATTGTATGTCTTTTGCATTCAAAACAAGTAGGTTGTCACGTCTTTAGGCTATCTCTAATAGCAGCCCTACTTAGGTTGTACAGTCGGACAGCCGTTGGGAGGAAGGACCTGCGAAACCTCTCGGTTGTGCACCTAGGATGATGTAGTCTGCTGCTAAATGAACTCCACCGTGCGTTCAGTATGTCCTGCATAGGGTGGAACTCGGACTCCAGCAGAGATGACAGTTTAGCCACCGTCCTTCTCTCTCCTATCTCATCCACTGGGACAACGCGCTACCCCAGGACAGAGCTAGCTTTCTTGATCTGTTTGTTCAGTCTCTTCCTATCAGCTGCCATAATGCCACTGCCGCAGCAGACCACCGTGTCATACAATGTCTTCAGCAGTGCCCCTTGTACACCAAAAGACCTGAGTCTCCTCAGTAGGAACAGCCTGCGCTGTCCCTTCTTGTAGAGTGCGTCAGTATAGTGTGACCAGTCTAGTTCATTGTTCAGATGAACACCCAGGTACTTATAGGATGTCACCATCTCAATGTCTGTTCCCTGTATATTTACTGGTGATGTGAGGTGTTGTCCTGAAATGAGAGTGGAGCAACTTCAGCAGAGGGACATGACTGAAATTTTGGAGACATTGTTTTTGGGCACAATGACTACGGCACCTCCACCTAATGCTGCGTGGAAGATGTCGATTGGAGTAACTGGCCAGCAGGTACTGTTCAAAGCGAGGGAGGACGGGCGGCGGGTTCCGCGGCCGCGCGGGGGGGAGCGAAGGCCCATTTACACCTGCCTGCAGGTTTAATTAGGGCCTGAGCCACTGACAACGTCAGTCGGCGAAAGCCCTATTGTATCCGCTCACGTTTCTTTATTATTATTAGGGCCTGAGCCACTGACAACGTCAGTCGGCGAAAGCCCTATTGTAATTGCTCATGTTTATTTATTAGGGCCTGAGCCACTGACGTCAGTCGGCGAAAGCCCTATTGTATCCGCTCGCGTTTATTTATTATTAGGGCCTGAGCCACTGACAACGTCAGTCGGCGAAAGCCCTATTGTATCCGCTCACGTTTCTTTATTTTTTTTTTTTTTTATTATTATTCTGCCTAAATGATCGCATTTTTCACCCTCTGAACATTAACCAAAACGCAATTTTTTTTGGCAAACCCCTCTGACCGGGCCAAAAATTCGATAAACTGGAAAATATATGTGCCCCCCCACCCCTCATTTTTGTGGGTGGGGTCAAACGTACAAGGTCTACGGAGACAGAAGACCATAAACTTTGCCGTAGACACATCAAATTTGGGTGAGGTGTGAATCACCTCAAGACATGCAAAAAACATCATTGTGCCCCATACCCACCGCCAACAGGAAGGCCGCCATCTTGCCTCAAAGTCACCCCACCTCCTATTCGGGAAAAAGTCACACCTCGCATTTGAACGCACTTGTCCTAGGGACCTGCTCCAATTGAGCTCATTTTTGCATGGCGGCATCTATAGGCATTGGCCATTAAAAGTTATATAAATTAGGTCAAAATCTCAAAAGGCGTGGCCAGGGCGCCATGGAGAAGATTGACTCCTCCCCTTACAAATTCAACCAGCTGTAACTCCCGCAAAACTTGTCCGATGTCCACAAAACTTTCCATCAAGGAAAATAGTGACACCCCGGATACAATGACATCAAAATACCGGACAATAGATATAGCGCCACATAGTGGATAACGAAAGAATTGCTGAAAACTGTTTTATTTATTACTCACTCATGGCTGGCCAGAATGACATGAAATTTTCAGAGATTCATCAGAACACAGACATGATCATAACTGAACATCAATGTTAGTATGATGTCATACATGTTACCATGGACACGCCCTTCTCGCCATTCAACCCATGAGCTTATGGGGCGGGGTGGGAAGGTCCTGGAGGTCTAAATTTTTCAACATATGTTGAGGTCACTGTCATATGCAGTCCAATATGGGTGGACAACACATAACTTACAGGGAAGTGTTGCCATGGCAACATGGCGACGGTTGACTACACGCCATGAAATTTCGGACAGATGTATCTTGGACAACCTTCTTCTGATGTCCACAAAACTTCCCATCAAGGAAAGTAGTGCCACCCCGGATACAATGACATCAAAATACCGGACAATAGATATAGCGCCACATAGTGGCTAACGAAAGAATTGCTGAAAACTGTTTTATTTATTACTCACGCACGGCTGGCCAGAATGACGTGAAATTTTCAGAGATTCATCAGAACACAGACATGATCATAACTGAACATCAACGTTAGTATGACGTCATACATGTTACCATGGACACGCCCTTCTCGCCATTCAACCCATGAGCTTATGGGGCGGGGTGGGAAGGTCCTGGAGGTCTAAATTTTTCAACATATGTTGAGGTCACTGTCATATGCAGTCCAATATGGGTGGACAACACATAACTTACAGGGAAGTGTTGCCATGTCAACATGGCGACGGTTGACTACACGCCATGAAATTTCGGACAGATGTATCTTGGACAACCTTCTTCTGATGTCCACAAAACTTCCCATCAAGGAAAATAGTGCCACCCCGGATACAATGACATCAAAATACCGGACAATAGATATAGCGCCACATAGTGGCTAACGAAAGAATTGCTGAAAACTGTTTTATTTATTACTCACGCACTGCTGGCCAGAATGACGTGAAATTTTCAGAGATTCATCAGAACACAGACATGATCATAACTGAACATCAACAATAGTATAACATCAAACGTGTTAACATAAACACGCCCTCCTCGCCATTCAAACCGTGAGCTTATGGGGAGGGGTGGGAAGGTCTTTGAGGTCTCAATTTTTCAACATATGTTGAGGTCACTGTCATATGTAGTCCAATATTGGTGGACAACACATAACTTACAGGGAAGTGTTGCCCTGGCAACATGGTGACGGTTGACTATACGCCATGAAATTTCGGAAAGTTGTATCTTGGCAAAGTTTACAGTCTCCATAGACCTTGAAAATTTGTGTACGTTTGGGGGGGGACATATCTTTTCCTGTTTATCGAATTTTTTGCCGGGTCTGAGCGGTCTTGGGATTTATAAATTTTTGAACATATGTACCTAACAGCCACACATTTGAGGCAAAAATTGCACACCCACTAGTGCCTAAGCAGCTCTCTGTATTTCAACAATTGCAGATAAAAAAATGGACCTAAAACCTCAAAGCCCCCCCAACAAGAAAAAAATGTATGATTTTCTCTCATGTAGAAGTTAATAATTTTAAAATTAACTTTTAAACTCTGAATTGTTTACTAAATGGCTCTCTGTACTTGCACAATTGCAGATAAAAAATGGACCTAATGTACCTAACAGCAACACATTTGAGGCAAAAATTGCACACCCACCGGTGCCGAAGCAGCTCTCTGTAGTTGAACAATTGCAGATAAAAAAATGGACCTAAAACCTCGAAGCCCCCCCAACAACAAAAATTGTATGATGTTCTCTCATGTAGAAGTTAATAATTTTAAAATTAACTTTTAAACTCTGAATATTTTAAGCTCTAGAAATTGAGAATATTTATTTCCGATGAATTTCCGATATACATTTCCGATGTCCCATGGCGAGGAGTCAACCTTCTCCATGGTAACACTTACCTAATCAGTGATGTGCAGATCCAAAGAGACCAACAGCTGCTCTGAGTCTGAGAGTGTATTAAAGATCTTTGTCTCTTTAAAATGGAGTCCTCTAACAACTCCTTCAAAATGGGAGAAAACAGGCCACTGTCTCATTTACAAACAGCAGAATCGTTACCTACGATGCAGCAAAGTTCAGACTCCTCAGCCTCACAGCAACCCCATTTTAATGACCAAGCACCTCCCACTGGACATATCATTCATTCAAAAACAGTTCAATAAATATTTCTACAAAAACAGTTCACAGTTCACCATCTTCCAATATACAATATCTCACAAAAGTGAGTACACCCCTCACATTTTTATAAATATTTTTTTATATCTTTTCATGGGACAACACTGAAGATATGACACTTTGATGTAATGTAGTCAATGTACAGCTTGTACAACAGTGGAAATCTGTTGTCCTCTTAAAATTACTCATGACTTCAATCTTGAAGGTTGTTCTCCAAAATTTACAACAATTTTCTAATCATTTTATACTATTCTTTGTCAATCTATCTACATTTGAAACCATTTCCCTCAAATTTGTAATTTCCTCTTGTAAAATTGACTTTTCCTGTACATTTGAGACTGGTCCGACTGAAAGACAGACTGACAGCATTCAACAGGGCGTGGGACTCGAGAAGGTGTGTTCACATTTTGGTGGTTAACAAATGGCAGAAATTGATAGAAGAGGGGAAAAATGAGCCAAACGGCACAGGTGAGGGGAGAGGAGGCAGCAGAGGAGTGTGTTCTGAATACAGCAGAGAGGCCGTGAGATTTTCAGCACCTCAGGTTAGTGACGTGACTCTCAGAATAAATTCTATAATATTTAGCTGCCATCAAGTAGTTCACAATTCTCTGTCTCCAAAGTATTTTTTCTCATAAACTGAAAAAATAATTAATTCCTCAATAACGAAGATTTTTCAATAAAGTTCTGAATTTCCAAGAAAAAATTAGCTACATGAATAGAATAGAAAACACCTGATTGTCCCCTTGGGGAAATTTGTTGTGGACTCACAGTTCTGACACAAACCTGCTTCCCTTTGAATCACAAGACATCACATCACAACATGACATCTGCTCACATAGAGTATATTGCACGCTATACCCCCATTACACATATTAAAAAAAAAAAAAAAAAAAAACAGTCTAAAACATAAACAAAGAGAACATGTAATCCAAGTTAGGATCACCATGCTGTTGTACAATCCTAGGAGCAATTTAGGAGCCCAATAGAAGCAGGTACAAATAAACTTTTTTTTAAACAGTTTAACCTGCATTTTGGTATTCTGTATCTTCTACCAGAAGGCAGTTTGGTGAAAAAGCCTCTTTCCACAGTAGATGTTGCTGAATGAAGAAAAAAAAGAAAACCCTTGCTTGTTCTCAGGTGATTCATTATTTTTTAACAAGGAGGATGGTAGTGGTGGTGGACTCACAAATTTATTCTAAGGTAAAGCCTATAAATGTAAATTGAGTACAAATTAGCAGGTTCCACGGTTGTCATAGCCAGGAGCGGCACTGGGGTTAAGCTCCCAGTGCTCATAAAATGCTCCTTACGGCGTGCGTCTCGAAAAGCCTCTGCCAACTAAGTCCAACTCCTAGCCTGCCCGTGTGGTTTAGTCTCTAAGCCCGGCGGAACTGCTTTTACTAATAGGAGAAGGGGCGAGGGCGGATCTCTGGCGCCTTAAAACCAGATGCTTCGGGTAGATGGTGGCTCGTCAACCTGGGAAGGTAGCCCATCTAGGGGAAGGTAAACCCTGATTTCAAACCTCCGCTGCCTTGCGGCACACCCGGTCACGGGAAAGGCTTCGGGAGTCAACCCTGAGGAAAAATCCGGAGTCGGAGCCCCTAAGGCAGTTCTCTGTTGTGCTCAACATCGTTCTGGCAGCTCCTGCGACGGCACTGGTGCCAAACTATAGCAGCCCTGCTGTTCCTTTGGATCCATCAGTGACGTGGAGAGGGGGGACATGCTGCATGGGTAACATCTTGTCCTCCATATCTTCCTGCCCAGGCTTGAATCCTACCAACGCCCAACGCTGGAAGGTAGAACACCGGTGCGCATCGGCCTGATCAGCCACAGGCGGTGCTGTTCCAGCAGAGTAGACGTTTAGAATTCTCTTCCATGGTCATCATAGACCGACGGAGGCCAACGACAACGATTATAAATTTGTGGATCATTTTATGAATGATTTTTCTTTATATTTTAATAAAATTACTGTTTCAATATAAATTTGAAACACATTGTTTAAGGGGAAAAAGCCAAAATATTATCACAATTTACACTTTTGACCATAATTTTGCAGAGCAACAGCCAAACAAAAACTAATGACTGCAATGGTCATGTGCCCGTAGCAAGCAGCGCCTCTTTGTGTTGATCATATCATGTGACTTCTCCCATGGAAAAAGCACATACATCGCATCAGGAATCACAGCATTGAAGCGGAGAGGACATTGAGGGAGAGGAAGTGCCTGTATTAAAAAAAAAAAAAAAACAACAACAAAAAAGTACATATTCAATAAAAACATTAAAAAAAATAAAAATATTTCAATTATTCATTGGATTCGTCTGCAAGCCAAGGACCATCTCTGGTTAAAATTTCAGCAAAATCCATCCAGTAGTTTCTACATAATCCTAGTAAATCACTGCAAGAAGTTTGAGCCTTGGTAGAGGTATGCAGTCATGGATCACCCTCAAAATGTAATGGTTTGTGTGTAGGCCAAGAACCACTTCTGGTGAACATTTCATCCAAATTCATCCAGTAGTTTTGGAGTATTGTTGGAAAAGTGTGTGAGGATATAAGAGCCTTGGTGGAGGTATGCATTCCACAAGAAGTTTACAGTTTCAAATTTAGCAATGTTTTCTCACACACCTTATAACAAAATAAACGTAGCACTTATATCTAACGGTTAACAAGCAAAATGTTAAGTTTAAACCAACTTACAGCTGTCCTTGCCTCAGATCAAATATGCTAATGCTAACGGGCTAGCCGCGAACGTTAGCTAAAACGCTAATTTCAAGGGAAACAAATTTAGCAATGTTTTCTCACACAACTTATAACAAAATAAACGGAGCACTTATATCTAACGGTTAACATGCAAAATGTTACGTTTAAACCAACTTACAGGCTGGTTGGGTGAGGAATGACGTACGTCGTCTTCTTCTGAGGTTTTATGGTGGTTGGCAAACGCCTTGTAGGAGCATTACCGCCACCTTCTGGAACGGACTGTGATTTGAAATGGCATTACTGTCCTATATCCTTGAAATTAGTCCTGTTGCCCTAATAAACCTAAAAACTGCATGATAGACCGCATCTCCTGAACTTCTCTGCAAAATCTCTTTCATACTGAGCTGATTTTGTCCTGCGATAAGCACAGTTGCCATGGAAACCCACTCATTGCATTTCAATAACGGACATTTATACATGGGGCAAACTTGCAACAATTTGCACTAAATTTTCGACGATTGATATTAGTCCTGCACCAAACAAGTCTACATAAAAATAACAAACAAAAGTTTTAGCGCCCCTATTTTTAAAAGGAAGAATTGCTGAAAATTTTTTCTCTCTTTTTCTCTCACTAGCAGAAAAAAAAATGCATGAAGGAATCACTAGGGCTGATTGACAGTACAAGTAGATAGTACAGAACTGTTTCCATGGCGACCAGCGTGCTTCAACACACAGTGCAGAGCATTGTAGCTAGATGGAATAATATGTAGATATATAAACACCCAGTGCGGAGCATTGTAGCTAGATGGAATAAATATGTAAATATATATACACACACAGTGCAGAGCATTGTAGCTAGATGGAATAATATGTAGATATATAAACACCCAGTGCGGAGCATTGTAGCTAGATGGAATAAATATGTAAATATATATACACACACAGTGCAGAGCATTGTTGCTAGATGGGATGAAACAGCACAACCGTCTACTTAGTTATCCTATATGGTATGATTATGTACCCATACATATTCTCACCCTCCATAGCGACCGCTATTTTCCTAATTGTATGCTGGAGGGGACCATTGTATGTCTTTTGCATTCAAAACTATTAGGTTTTCACGTCTTTAGGCTATCTCTAAGAGCAGCCCTACTTAGGTTGTACAGTCTGACAGCCGTTGGGAGAAAGGACCGGCGAAACCTCTCGGTTGTGCACCTAGGATGATGTAGTCTGCTGCTAAATGAACTCCACCGTGCGTTCAGTATGTCCTGCATAGGGTGGAACTCGGACTCCAGCAGAGATGACAGTTTAGCCACCGTCCTTCTCTCTCCTATCTCGTCCACTGGGACAACGCGCTACCCCAGGACAGAGCTAGCTTTCTTGATCTGTTTGTTCAGTCTCTTCCTATCGGCTGCCATAATGCCACTGCCGCAGCAGACCATCATGTCATACAATGTCTTCAGCAGTGCCCCTTGTACACCAAAAGACCTGAGTCTCCTCAGTAGGAACAGCCTGCGCTGTCCCTTCTTGTAGAGTGCGTCAGTATAGTGTGACCAGTCTAGTTCATTGTTCAGATGAACACCCAGGTACTTATAGGATGTCACCATCTCAATGTCTGTTCCCTGTATATTTACTGGTGATGTGAGGTGTTGTCCTGAAATGAGAGTGGAGGAACTTCAGCAGAGGGACATGAGTGACGGTTTGGAGACATTGTTTTTGGGCACAATGACTACGGCACCTCCACCTAATGTGCGTGGAAGAAGTCGATTGGAGTAAATGGCCAGCCGGTACTGTTCAAAGCGAGGGAGGACGGGCGGCGGGTTCCGCGGTCGCGCGGGGGGGGCGAAGGCCCGTTTACACCTCCCCGCAGGTTTAATTTATTATTATTATTATTATTATTATTATTCTGCCTAAATGATTGCATTTTTCACCCTCTGAACGTTAACCAAAACGCGATTTTTTTTGGCAAACCCCTCTGACCGGGCAAAAAATTCGATAAACTGGAAAAGATATGTTCCCCCCCACCCCTCATTTTTGTGGGTGGGGCAAAACGTACACAAATTTTCAAGGTCTATGGAGACTGGAGACCATAAACTTTGCCGTAGACACATCAAATTTGGGTGAGGTGTGAATCACCTCAAGACATGCAAAAAACATCATTGTGGCCCATACCCACCGCCAACAGGAAGGCCGCCATCTTGCCTCAAAGTCGCCCCACCTCCAATTCGGAAAAAAGTCACACCTCGCATTTTAACGCACTTGTCCTAGGGACCTGATCCAATTGAGCTCATTTTTACATGGGGACATCTACAGGCATTGGCCATTAAAAGTTATATAAATTAAGTCAAAATCTCAAAAGGCGTGGCCAGGGCGCCATGGCGAAGTTTGACTCCTCCCCTTACAAATTCAACCACCTGTAACTCGGCCAAAACTTGTCTGATGTCCACAAAACTTTACATGAAGGAAAATAGTGCCACCCCGGACGCAATGACCTCAAAACACCTGACAACCAATATAGCGCCACATAGTGGTTAATGAAAGAATTGCAAAAAACTGTTTTATTTATTACTCACACGCAGCTGGCCAGAATGACGTGAAATTTTCAGAGATTGATCAGAACACAGCCATGATCATAACTGAATATCAATATTAGTATGACATCAAACGTGTTACCATGGACACGCCCTCCTCGCCAGTCAATCTGTGAGCTTATGGGGAGGGGTGGGAATGTCCTGGAGTCATGAAATTTGAAACATAGGTTTAGGTTACTGTCACATATACTTCAATATGGGTGGACAACACATAACTGATAAGGAAGGTTTGCCATGGCGCCATGGCGAAGTTTGACTCCTCCCCTTACAACTTCAAACACCTGTAACTCGGGCAAGTCTTGTCCGATGTTCACAAAAATTTCCATGAAGGAAAATAGTGCCACACCGGACACAATGACATCAAAATACCGGACAAAAGACATAGCGCCACATAGTGGATAACGAAAAAATTGCTGAAAACTGTTTTATTTATTACTCACGCACGGCTGGCCAGAATGATGTGAAATTTTCAGAGATTCATCAGAACAAGCCATGATCATAACTGAATATCAATATTAGTATGACATCAAACGTGTTACCATGGACACGCCCTCCTCGCCAGTCAATCTGTGAGCTTATGGGGAGGGGTGGGAATGTCCTGGAGTCATGAAATTTGAAACATAGGTTTAGGTTACTGTCACATATACTTCAATATGGGTGGACAACACATAACTGATAAGGAAGGTTTGCCATGGCGCCATGGCGAAGTTTGACTCCTCCCCTTACAACTTCAAACACCTGTAACTCGGGCAAGTCTTGTCCGATGTCCACAAAAATTTCCATGAAGGAAAATAGTGCCACACCGGACACAATGACATCAAAATACCGGACAAAAGATATAGCGCCACATAGTGGATAACGAAAAAATTGCTGAAAACTGTTTTATTTATTACTCACGCACGGCTGGCCAGAATGATGTGAAATTTTCAGAGATTCATCAGAACACAGCCATGATCATAACTGAATATCAATATTAGTATGACATCAAACGTGTTACCATGGACACGCCCTCCTCGCCATTCAATCCGTGAGCTTATGGGGAGGGGTGGGAATGTCCTGGAGTCATGAAATTTGAAACATAGGTTTAGGTTACTGTCACATATACTTCAATATGGGTGGACAACACATAACTGATAAGGAAGGTTTGCCATGGCGCCATGGCGAAGTTTGACTCTTCCCCTTACAACTTCAAACACCTGTAACTCGGGCAAGTCTTGTCCGATGTCCACAAAAATTTCCATGAAGGAAAATAGTGCCACACCGGACACAATGACATCAAAATACCGAACAAAAGATATAGCGCCACATAGTGGATAACGAAAAAATTGCTGAAAACTGTTTTATTTATTACTCACGCACGGCTGGCCAGAATGATGTGAAATTTTCAGAGATTCATCAGAACACAGCCATGATAATAACTGAACATCAACAATAGTATAACATCAAACGTGTTAACATAGACACGCCCTCCTCGCCATTCAATCCGTGAGCTTATGGGGAGGGGTGGGAAGGTCTTGGAGGTCTCAATTTTTCAACATATGTTGAGGTCACTGTCATATGTAGTCCATTATAGGTGGACAACACATAACTTACAGGGAAGTGTTGCCATGACAACATGGCGACGCTTGACTACACGCCATGACATTTCGGAAAGTTGTATCTTGGACAATCTTTGTCTGATTTTCACTAAATATTTGACAGTGGATAATAGTCCCACCCTGAACAGTCCCTGAGCCACTGACAGTCTGCCCACGTGACAGACAATAGTTTAGGTTGTGAAATGTTTGGAAATCTGTCCACACTTAAAAGCATATGCTACTTGTGCTTCTTTGCCATTTTTTCACATAAATTCTCACCTGTTATTAAATTGTGACTTCTGCACATTAGTTTGCTGCTAACAAATTTACCACTCTTAACAACTTTTAATTTATTAAAAAAATGTTTTAAACATTATGTTCGCAAGCATGCCCATGTGACAAACACACAATGCATACTGGGAAGTGAAGTCCGCATGTGACATCAACAGACTACAGGCCACTTTTGGCTCATGGCGTAACATCTTCTGTATAATCGTCAAACCACAATTTGCAAGATTTTAGACTCCGTAAACCGCAATTTGCAACACTTAAAAAAAGGTTTTAAACAGTATTGATTCGGCCATTATGACGTAGTGTCCATAGAATTCACCAAGTGCATTCTGGGTACGCTCGGAACCGTTCGCTGAGATCACGTAAAAGCTGGAGACATCGTCACAAAGCAGACATGGGGGAGTCTTGCTGTGTTGTAAACTGTAATAGTCGTTCTCACAACTGCCGTGGAGAAAAGATAAACCACGGAATAGGCTTTTTTCGTTTTCCAGCCTGGAAGAAGAACAGCACAGCTCACGTTTCGGATGTAACGAAGAGGCGACGCCTGGCCTGGATTGCAGCAGTCAGAAGACCCAACGTAACTTTCAAACACGCACCTGTATCGATGGTGGTGTGCTCAAAGCCTTTTTATAAAGGTACGTTATAATTTATGGTGTACGTCTGTTGTTAAAACTTGCTTGTGTTGTGGTTAAGACTTGCTTGGTCATACCTTTTACCCTACATCAGTAGTGCTAAGCTAAACAGAGCTAAGCTAAAGAGACTCTGATATCAGAGTAGCTAGAAAAAGTTCCCACTCACACACCTGTGTGAGCGGGTTTAATTTGTTTTACTAAAGTATTTTCTTAATTTTTCCAGCCTGGAAGAAGAACAGCACAGCTCACGTTTCGGATGTAACGAAGAGGCGACGCCTGGCCTGGATTGCAGCAGTCAGAAGACCCAACGTAACTTTCAAACACGCACCTGTATCGATGGTGGTGTGCTCAAAGCATTTTTATAAAGGTACGTTATAATTTATGGTGTACGTCTGTTGTTAAAACTTGCTTGTGTTGTGGTTAAGACTTGCTTGGTCATACCTTTTACCCTACATCAGTAGTGCTAAGCTAAACAGAGCTAAGCTAAAGACACTCCGATATCAGAGTAGCTAGAAAAAGTTCCAACTCACACACCTGTGTGAGCAGGTTTAATTTGTTTTACTCCAAAGTATTTTCTTAATTTTTTCTTTGCTTTAACAACAGACCAGCTTATGAAATGCTAGACTGTGATCCTGACTGGGCACCTTCGCTAAACCTTAGGCATGCAGAGCTTCCAGCTGCCACTCCTGACAGGTTTAACCGCTTATGCAGATGGACAAGATTATGACAAAAAGAATCAGCAGGGCATGCAAGTGATCCTCCCAGCACAGACCTCCAAGATCAGTGGCCACGTGACTGAGATGGATAATGTAGCTCCTTCAGGTCGTCTTTTTTTATTTCACCTATGTTTTTCTTTCTAAAATGTGTCTTGGGATTCCTTTTGATTACAAAATATATTAACTACAGTTGTTTATTGTCCTGATCAGCAACAGATGACACCACACCTCTGGCTGAGATGGAGGAGACGACATCTGATGAAGCAGCACAGATCTGTCAGGCTGATGATGCTCCAGAGGACAATGCACAAGAGCGACAGAACTATAGCAAGTGTCACTGTAGACTTAAAGAATTTTTACTCTTCCAAGAGGAGAACAGAAAGTTAAAGGGAGAGCTCTCCAGAAATACTCTGGATGACAATTTCCTCAAAGATAATCACTCAAAGGTGAAATACTACACTGGGCTTCCATCTTTCAGTTTAATGGCTCTGCTGATGCAATTTTTACCCAGCCTAACAAAGACAGAAAAAAAATCCCAATTTCAAATTCTCCTTTTAACTAACATACATTTGCAGATTAATTTGCCTCTTGACCATATTGCACACCTTTTGGACATAAGCAGACAACATGTGCTATATAAATACACTTGCTTGCTTTGTAACAACATTTGGAATAAAGTACACAATGGCTTACAAACTCCAGCACTTTATTTCAAAGATGGAAAAGTGTAACCATAACCATGACACAATACAAGTATATAAATTGACATGCAAGATCGACATGTATCATTGTTCTACCATGTTATAGCGCATAACTGTCTCATGATACAGCACTACTCTAATGCGCATGTCACAAAACCACGGCTGCTGTGGGCTTGGTGCTTCAGAGTCCCCCACATCCTAAATGGAAACACTGACTTTCAGTTTTGGTTATCACAGGCAACCATGTCATCCAGCTCTTCTGGCTGCCTGCAAGTCCACCACACTTCTGCTGTGTTTTGTGCCTGTCTTCTGGGATTGTGTGTGGGACCTGGCTGTAATGCAGTTAGACGTCGTCTTTTGGCCTTCTGGGTGGGTTTATCTGCTGCAGCTTTCCTCTTGTGTTGTGGGGTCAGAGTCAGTAAAGTGACGGGCAACAAGCTCAGGTAGGACAGCTTTAGAAAAAAAGTTCTGCGTAACTGGTAAAAGTGTTTGCTCCCACAGGTCAGAATCTGGTGTGACGCGTAAAACAACACAACTTTTTGTTGTCCACACACCAAAATCACAGAAAGGTGAGCCTGTCACAAAGATTTGCGTTTGTACCTGCTGCGACCGGTATTTTCCTAATTGTATGCTGGAGGGGACCATTGTATGTCTTTTGCATTCAAAACTATTAGGTTGTCACGTCTTTAGCCTATCTCTAAGAGCAGCCCTACTTAGGATGTACAGTCTGACTGTCGTTGGGAGGAAGGACCTGCGAAACCTCTCGGTTGTGCACCTAGGATGATGTAGTCTGCTGCTAAATGAACTCCACCGTGCGTTCAGTATGTCCTGCATAGGGTGGAACTCGGACTCCAGCAGAGATGACAGTTTCGCCACCATCCTTCTCTCTCCTATCTCCTCCACTGGCACAACGGGACAGAGCTAGCTTTCTTCATCTGTTTGTTCAGTCTCTTCCTATCGGCTGCCATAATGCCACTGCCCCAGCAGACCACCGTGTCCACAAGTCCATGATGTCCATGGCTGTGGGAAGAAAAGTTAGTCTCTGATTCCTCTCGCGATTCAGTCCGGCAATGAAGAAAAACAGGAGCGTAAGCTATGTGAGGGACTTGGCGTTTAGGCTTTAGGTGCGTTCGCGGCCCTAAAGCCCTCGGGGACAGCTGACGGCTGGATTCCCGTCGTGCGCCGTGGCTGAGACTTACACCAAATCCTGTGTGCGGGCTGCGTGTGTGCTTCAGGTGTGTGAGCAGTCCTGAAGAGCCGTGTGCAGCGGCGGAGGATGATGTATACGTCTGTAGAGCCAGCTTGTCTCTGGTGCGTGGCACGCGCTGTGGCCACGTGCCTTCCAGCTGCGCTGTTCTGATGCGAGGCTTCTGTGCATGGCCGGTCCGCTGTCGCGAGGCGAATCAGGGTCAGGGGGCTTGATGGAGATCTGCGCAGTCGGCGCCGATTGTGTCCCCTGTTCGGGCTGTTGGTCGTCGCTCGTGCCGGGTCATGGTGCGTTCAGGTCCACGCGTTCTCCGTCGGCCATGGGCCGCCGTCGTGGAGAGAGGGCAAGGTGTGTGCGCTCTCGTATGGAGACACAGAATCGTGTGTCAGGAGCCGTGAGAGCGGCCGGTCCAGCGTGGATGTGCCGATCTAGGCGTGCAGACCTCACCATGAAATTTCCTCAGCTTTCCCGGTCGTGGGTGGTCTCCGAAGAGCGTCAAAGTCTCCCTGAAGCAGAAAGGAAGGGCAGATCAGTCGGGCTGCCGCGTTCGCTCGTCGTCGGAGAATCACTGCCGGGTGCTGCGTTTGCTGGCAGCGTGTTCTTTTCAGCGTCGGGTCGCCAGCGTGGTTGTCCAGACCAGAAGGTTGCGTCGCACAAAGCGTGTGCGTCTGCGGGGTCACCAGTGTGGCGATGTTATAATAAGACACGGCGTCTGGAGTTTTAATGAAGTTTATTCATCAAATCATCGCCATCACGGAGCTCACCCCAGCTGCTGTATAAGCATGCTGGGGATCGCTCTCAGGCTCTCATGAGCTGTAGTCAGAAGCAGTCAGAAGAAGAACAGAGGGTGAACATATGAATTCAGCCACTTAAATACCCAGCAACGGACAATACATCAAAGGCATTTTATCATCAAAGGAAATGCATTCAGACATGTGACATTTGTACCACAATGCGAGCAGGAAGCATGAATGTTTGCATTTGCATCATACATATCCACAGGATGCTGGTGCCTGAACTAAGCACAGGAAGGCTGCCTATTGATCTCAACACACACATCTCACTGTCCTGTTAATTGCTCTAGTCGAGCGCTGTGTTTGTCCGTGGCTGCTGTGGGGGGGTACCCCATAATGCTACTGAATACATAATAAAAAACAGAACTCATTATTAATATTAGGAAGCATAGCAGTAAGCCACCTCCTCTATACATCGTCAAGGAGTGGGTGGAGAGGGTAGAGGCTTTTAAGTTTCTGGTTGTTCAGATTTCTCACAACCTTACCTGGGTAGTACGGCCCCAAACATGTCAGCTAAATTATTGCAGCAGCACTGTAGTCAGTCCTCCTCTACAGTAATGCTTAACACAGGCTGTCCACAGGGCTGTGTGTTGAGCCCCACTTTGTATTCATTGTACACATATCACTGCATACCTGTTCATCCCACAAACATTATAGAGAAGTTTGCAGATGACACAACAATAGTGGGCCTCATTTCAGGAGGAGATGAGTCCCACTGGTGAGATGGTGCTCAGATAATAATATGCTACTGAATACATAATAAAAAACAGAACTCATTATTAATATTAGGAAGCATAGCAGTAAGCCACCTGGGTAGTACGGCCCCAAACATGTCTACATAAACATAACACACAAAAGTTTTAGCGCACCTATTGTTAAAAGGAAGAATTGCTGAAATTTTTATTTTCTAGTCCTGTTGCCCTAATAAACCTAAAAACTGCATGATAGACCGCATCTCCTGAACTTCTCTGCAAAATCTCTTTCATACTGAGCTGGTTTTGTCCTACGATAAGCACAGTTGCCATGGAAACCCACTCATTGCATTTCAATAACGGACATTTATACATGGGGCAAACTTGAACAATTTGCACTAAATTTTCGACGATTGATATGAGTCCTGCACAAAACAAGTCTACATAAAAATAACAAACAAAAGTTTTAGCGCCCCTATTTTTAAAAGGAAGAATTGCTGAAAATTTTTTTCTCTCTTTTTCTCTCACTAGCAGAAAAAAAAAATGCATGAAGGAATCACTAGGGCTGATTGACAGTACATGTAGATAGTAAAGAACTGTTTCCATGGCGACCAGCGTGCTTCAACACACCCAGTGCAGAGCATTGTAGCTAGATGGAATAATATGTAGATATATAAACACCCAGTGCGGAGCATTGTAGCTAGATGGAATAAATATGTAAATAGAATATATATACACACACAGTGCAGAGGATTGTTGCTAGATGGGATGAAACAGCACAACCGTCTACTTAGTTATCCTATATGGTATGATTATGTACCCATACGTATTCTCACCCTCCATAGCGACCGGTATTTTCCTAATTGTATGCTGGAGGGGACCATTGTATGTCTTTTGCATTCAAAACTATGAGGTTGTCACGTCTTTAGGCTATCTCTAAGAGCAGCCCTACTTAGGTTGTACAGTCTGACAGCCGTTGGGAGGAAGGACCTGCGAAACCTCTCGGTTGTGCACCTAGGATGATGTAGTCTGCTGCTAAATGAACTCCACCGTGCGTTCTGTATGTCCTGCATAGGGTGGAACTCGCACTCCAGCAGAGATGACAGTTTAGCCACCGTCCTTCTCTCTCCTATCTCCTCCACTGGGACAACGCGCTACCCCAGGAATGAGCTAGCTTTCTTGTTCTGTGTGTTCAGTCTCTTCCTATCGGTTGCCATAATGCCACTGCCGCAGCAGACCACCGTGTCATACAATGTCTTCAGCTGCGCCCCTTGTACACCAAAAGACCTGAGTCTCCTCAGTAGGAACAGCCTGCGCTGTCCCTTCTTGTAGAGTGCGTCAGTATAGTGTGACCAGTCTAGTTTATTGTTCACATGAACACCCAGGTACTTATAGGATGTCACCATCTCAATGTCTGTTCCCTGTATATTTACTGGTGATGTGAGGTGTTGTCCTGAAATGAGAGTGGAGCAACTTCAGCAGAGGGACATGACTGAAAGTTTGGAGACATTGTTTTTGGGCACAATGACTACGGCACCTCCACCTAATGCTGCGTGGAAGAAGTCGATTGGAGTAAATGGCCAGCAGGTACTGTTCAAAGCGAGGGAGGACGGGCGGCGGGTTCCGCGGTCGCGTGGGGGGGCGAAGGTCCGTTTACACCTGCCCGCAGGTTTAATTATTATTATTATTATTCTGCCTAAATGATCGCATTTTTCACCTTCTGAACGTTAACCAAAACGCAATTTTTTTTGGCAAACCCCTCTGACCGGGCAAAAAATTCGATAACCTGGAAAAGATATGTTCCCCCCCACCCCTCATTTTTGTGGGTGGGGCCAAACGTACACAAATTTTCAAGGTCTATGGAGACTGGAGACCATAAACTTTGCCGTAGACACAGCAAATTTGGGTGAGGTGTGAATCACCTCAAGACATGCAAAAAACATCATTGTGGCCCATACCCACCGCCAACAGGAAGGCCGCCATCTTGCCTCAAAGTCGCCCCACCTCCAATTTGGAAAAAAGTCACACCTTGCATTTTAACGCACTTGTCCTAGGGACCAGATCCAATTGAGCTCATTTTTGCATGGGAGCATCTACAGGCATTGGCCATTAAAAGTTATATAAATTAGGTCAAAATCTCAAAAGGCATGGCCAGGGCGCCATGGCCAAGTTTGACTCCTCCCCTTACAACTTCAACCACCTGTAACTCGGCTAAAAATGGTCCCATGTCCACAAAACTTTCCATGAAGGAAAATAGTCCCACCCCGAACGCAATGACATCAAAACACCTGACAACCGATATAGCGCCACATAGTGGATAATGAAAGAATTGCTGAAAAATGTTTCATTTATTACTCACAAGCGGCTGGGCACAATGATGTGAAATTTTCTTAGATTCATCAGAACACAGCCATGATCATAAGTGAACATCAATAATAGCATAACATCAAACGTGTTAACATGGACACGCCCTCCTCGCCATTGAATCCGTGAGCTTATGGGGAGGGGTCAGAACGTCCTGGAGTCATGAAATTTGGAACATAGGTTTAAGTTACTGACACATATAGTACAATATGGGTGGACAACACATAACTGACAAGGAAGTGTTGCCATGGCGCCATGGCAAAGTTTGACTCCTCCCCTTACAACTTCAACCACCTGTAACTCGGCCAAAAATGGTCCCATGTACACAAAACTTTCCATGAAGGAAAATAGTCCCACCCCGAACGCAATGACATCAAAACACCTGACAACCGATATAGCGCCACATAGTGGTTAATGAAAGAAATGCTGAAAACTGTTTCATTTATTACTCACAAGCGGCTGGGCAGAATGATGTGAAATTTGCTGAGATTCATCAGAACACAGCCATGATCATAACTGAACATCAACATTAGTATGACATCTAACATATTACTATGGACACGCCCACCTCGCCATTCAATCCGTTAGCTTATGGGGAGGGTTGGGAACGTCCTGGAGTCATGAAAATTGGAACATAGGTTTAGGTGACTGTCACATATATTCCAATAGGGGTGGACAACACATAACTGACAAGGAAGTGTTGCCATGGCGCCATGGCGAATTGCTAAATTATTGCAGCAGCACTGTAGTCAGTCCTCCTCTACAGTAATGCTTAACACAGGCTGTCCACAGGGCTGTGTGTTGAGCCCCACTTTGTATTCATTTTACACATATCACTGCATACCTGTTCATCCCACAAACATTATAGAGAAGTTTGCAGATGACACAACAATAGTGGGCCTCATTTCAGGAGGAGATGAGTCCCACTGGTGAGATGGTGCTCAGATAATAATATGCTACTGAATACATAATAAAAAACAGAACTCATTATTAATATTAGGAAGCATAGCAGTAAGCCACCTCCTCTATACATAGTCAAGGAGTGTGTGGAGAGTTAAGACAGGCAACCACTAGAGGGAGGCAAAGTACAAGAAGAGAAAAGAAGCAGTCTCCAGGGGATGCATTACAACATAATTTTTGGAAGTTATAGCTAAATTATTGCAGCAGCACTGTAGTCAGTCCTCCTCTACAGTAATGCTTAACACAGGCTGTCCACAGGGCTGTGTGTTGAGCCCCACTTTGTATTCATTGTACACATATCACTGCATACCTGTTCATCCCACAAACATTATAGAGAAGTTTGCAGATGACACAACAATAGTGGGCCTCATTTCAGGAGGAGATGAGTCGCACTGGTGAGATGGTGCTCAGATAATAATATGCTACTGAATACATAATAAAAAACAGAACTCATTATTAATATTAGGAAGCATAGCAGTAAGCCACCTGGGTAGTAAGGCCCCAGACATGTCTACATAAACATAACAAACAAAAGTTTTAGCGCACCTATTGTTAAAAGGAAGGATTGCTGAAATTTTTATTTTCTCTCTTTTTCTTTCACCAGCAGAAAAAACAAATACATGAAGGAATCACTAGGGCTCATTGACAGTACATGTAGACAGTGCAGAACTGTTTCCATGGCGACCAGCGTGCTACAATGGCTTTCTCTCCATATAAAACATGACAGTTACACCTAAGACAATCCCTGCCTGATTTACAATAATCTTTGCACACATAATAGTGATCCCACTCGGACATGTCTGAATATCAATATTCACAAAACTGTCACAACCACACCTACTGCTGACATGACGTACTGCACAAATTTGTATCACATTTTGAACCAAGTCCAGTAGTCAGAATGAAATGACATTTTCAGTGGTTTCTCAAAGTGAATTGAACTACCCTCAGTGGAAGTCACTTTTGTACTGCGATAAAAACAGTTGCCATGAAAACACACTCCTTGTCTATCAATATGTTTTATACTTTGGAGGGTTGGGAAACTCCAAGAGTCACCAAATGTGGAACTTAAGTAAAGATGACTCTCTTCTGTAGTTCTGTGCTGTCTCCAACATGTCCCTGAAATCTAATTGTTACCATGGCCGCATGTCCGAGTTTACCTGATCGCAATAAGTTGGATAGTTGTAATTTGGACAAACTGTGTCGGACTGTCACCAGTCATTGATAGTACAAGTACATAGTACAGAACTGTTTCCAGGGCGACTGGCGTACTTCAGTGGCTTTCTTGCCAAACAAAACATGACAGTTACAGCTCAGATAATTCTCGCCTGATTTGGAAAAATCTTTGCACAAATCATACTGATGCCAATCTGAACATGTCTGTATATCAATATTCACAAAACAGTCACACCCACACCTACTACTGACATGACGTACTGCACAAAATTGTTTCCAATTTTGCACAAAGACCAGTAGTCATGATGACATGACCTTTTCAGGGGTTCCTCAGAGTGCATTGGACTATCCTCGGTGGAAGTCACTTTTGTCCTGCGATAAGCACAGTTGCCATGAAAACCCATTCCTTGCCAATCAATATGTTTTATACTTTGGAGGGTTGGGAATGTCCAAGAGTCACCAAATGTGGAACATAAGTCAACATGACTCTCTTCAGTAGTTCTGTGGTTTCTGCAACATGTACCTGAAATGTAAATGTTACCATGGCCACATGTCCGAGTTTACCTGATCGCAATATGTTGGATAGTTGTAATTTGGACAAAATGTGTTGGACTGTCACCGGAATTGCGATGATGGAGATTAATCCCGCTCCGCACATTTGCCCCACCCACAAAAATGAGTGGTGGAGGTGCACATATCTTTTCCACTTGATCTATTTTGTTGCCAGAATGATGTGAAATTTTCTCTAAATGGAACCACTGAATTTCACAGTTTTGGTTATCACAGGCAACCATGTCATCCAGCTCTTCTGGCTGCCTGCAAGTCCACCACACTTCTGCTGTGTTCTGTGCCTGCCAGATGTGGCAGGTGTGGAAAAGCACATGGAAATTCATTTAAAGAATGTCCTGCTCGCAATGCAGACTGCAAGAAATGTCAGAAAAAGGGGCATTTTGCTGCTTTGTGTAAAACAAAAATGACAGTGGAGGAACTTCAGCAGAGGGACATGAGTGAAAGTTTGGAGACATTGTTTTTGGCCACAATGACTACGGCACCTCCACCTAATGCTGCGTGGAAGAAGTCGATTGGAGTAAATGGCCAGCAGGTAGGGTTCAAAGCCAGGGACGACGGGCGGCGGGTTCCGCGGTCGCACGGGGGGCGAAAGTCCGTTTACACCTGCCTGCAGGTTTAATTATTATTATTATTTTTCACTATTATTCTGCCTAAATGATCGCATTTTTCACACTCTGAACGTTAACCAAAACGCAATTTTTTTTAGCAAACCCCTCTGAGCAGGCAAAAAATTCGATAAACTGGAAAAAATATGTCCCCCCCCACCCCTCATTTTTGTGGGTGGGGTCAAACGTGCAAGGTCTATGGAGACTGGAGACCATAAACTTTGCCGTAGACACATCAAATTTGGGTGAGATGTGAATCACCTCAAGACATGCAAAAAACATCATTGTGGCCCATAACCACCACCAACAGGAAGTCCGCCATCTTGCCTCAAAGTCGCCCCACCTCCAATTCGAGAAAAAAGTCACACCTCGCATTTGAACGCACTTGTCCTAGGGACCTGATCCAATTGAGCTTATTTTTGCATGGCGGCATCTATAGGCATTGCCCATTAAAAGTTATATAAATTAAGTCAATATCTCAAAAGGCGTGGCCAGGGCGCCATGGCGAAGTTTGACTCCTCCCCTTAAAAATTCATATAGCTGTAACTCGTGCAAAACTTGTCTGATGTCCACAAAACTTTCCATGAAGGAAAATAGTGCCAACCCGGATACAATGACATCAAAATACCGGACAAAAGATATAGCGCCACATACTGGTTAACGAAAGAATTGCTGAAAACTGTTTTATTTATTACTCACGCACGGCTGGCCAGAATGACGTAAAATTTTCAGAGATTCATCAGAACACAGACTTGATCATAACTGAACATCAACGTTAGTATGACGTCATACATGTTACCATGAACACGCCCTTCTCGCCATTCAACCCATGAGCTTATGGGGCGGGGTGGGACGGTCTTGGAGGTCTAAATTTTTCAACATATGTTGAGGTCACTGTCATATGCAGTCCATTATGGGTGGACAACACATAACTTACAGGGAAGTGTTGCCAAGGCAACATGGCGACAGTTGACTACACGCCATGAAATTTTGGAAAGTTGTGTCTTGGACAAACTTTTTCTGATGTCCACAAAACTTTCCATAAAGGAAAATAGTGTCACCCCGGATAGAATGACATCAAAATACCGGACAAAAGATATAGCGCCACATAGTGGCTAACGAAAGAATTGCTGAAAACAGTTTTATTTATTACTCACGCACGGCTGGCCAGAATGACGTAAAATTTTCAGAGATTCATCAGAACACAGACATGATCATAACTGAACATCAATGTTAGTATGACGTCATACATGTTACCATGGACACGCCCTTCTCGCCATTCAACCCATGAGCTTATGGGGCGGGGTGGGAAGGTCTTGGAGGTCTAAATTTTTCAACATATGTTGAGGTCACTGTCATATGCAGTCCAATATGGGTGGACAACAGATAACTCACAGGGAAGTGTTGCCATGGCAACATGGCGACGGTTGACTACACGCCATGAAATTTCGGACAGTTGTATCTTGGACAACCTTTTTCTTATGTCCACAAAACTTCCCATCAAGGAAAATAGTGCCACCCCGGATACAATGACATCAAAATACCGGACAAAAGATATAGCGCCACATAGTGGCTAACGAAAGAATTGCTGAAAACTGTTTTATTTATTACTCACGTACGGCTGGCCAGAATGACGTCAAATTTTCAGAGATTCATCAGACCACAGACATGATCATAATGGAAAATCAACGATAGTATGACGTCATACATGTTACCATGGACACGCCCTTCTCGCCATTCAACCCATGACCTTATGGGGCGGGGTGGGAAGCTCTTGGAGGTCTAAATTTTTCAACATATGTTGAGGTCACTGTCATATGCAGTCCAATATGGGTGGACAACACATAACTTACAGGGAAGTGTTGCCATGGCAACATGGCGACGGTTGACTACACTCCATGAAATTTAGGAAAGTTGTATCTTGGACAAACTTTTTCTGATGTCCACATAACTTTCCATCAAGGAAATTAGTGTCACCCTGGATACAATGACATCAAAATACTGGACAAAAGATATAGTGCCACATAGTGGCTAACGAAAGTATTGCTGAAAACAGTTTTATTTATTACTCTAAACTAAATATGTATTACTAAATATGTAAATATATATACACACACAGTGCAGAGCATTGTTGCTAGATGGAATAATATGTAGATATATAAACACCCAGTGCGGAGCAATGTAGCTAGATGGAATAAATACGTAAATATATATACACACACAGTGCAGAGCATTGTTGCTAGATGGGATGAAACAGCACAACCGTCTACTTAGTTATCCTATATGGTATGATTATGTACCCATACGTATTCTCACCCTCCATAGCGACCGGTATTTTCCTAATTGTATGCTGGAGGGGACCATTGTATGTCTTTTGCATTCAAAACTATGAAGTTGTCACGTCTTTAGGCTATATCTAAGAGCAGCCCTACTTAGGTTGTACAGTCTGACAGCCGTTGGGAGAAAGGACCTGCGAAACCTCTCGGTTGTGCACCTAGGATGATGTAGTCTGCTGCTAAATGAACTCCACCGTGCGTTCTGTATGTCCTGCATAGGGTGGAACTCGGACTCCAGCAGAGATGACATTTAGCCACCGTCCTTCTCTCTCCTATCTCCTCCACTGGGACAACGCGCTACCCCAGGACAGAGCTAGATTTCTTGATCTGTGTGTTCAGTCTCTTCCTATCGGCTGCCATAATGCCACTGCCGCAGCAGACCACCGTGTCATACAATGTCTTCAGCTGCGCCCCTTGTACACCAAAAGACCTGAGTCTCCTCAGTAGGAACAGCCTGCGCTGTCCCTTCTTGTAGAGTGCGTCAGTATAGTGTGACCAGTCTAGTTTATTGTTCACATGAACACCCAGGTACTTATAGGATGTCACCATCTCAATGTCTGTTCCCTGTATATTTACTGGTGATGTGAGGTGTTGTCCTGAAATGAGAGTGGAGCAACTTCAGCAGAGGGACATGACTGAAAGTTTGGAGACATTGTTTTTGGGCACAATGACTACGGCACCTCCACCTAATGCTGCGTGGAAGAAGTCGATTGGAGTAAATGGCCAGCAGGTACTGTTCAAAGCGAGGGAGGACGGGCGGCGGGTTCCGCGGTCGCGTGGGGGGGCGAAGGCCCGTTTACACCTGCCCGCAGGTTTAATTAGGGCCTGAGCCACTGACAACGTCAGTCGGCGAAAGCCCTATTGTATCCGCTCGTGTTTATTTATTAGGGCCTGAGCCACTGACAACGTCAGTCGGCGAAAGCCCTATTGTATCCGCTCACGTTTCTTTATTTATTTTTTTTTTTTTAAATTATTATTCTGCCTAAATGATCGCATTTTTCACCCTCTGAATGTTAACCAAAACGCGATTTTTTTTGGCAAACCCCTCAGACCCGGCAAAAAATTCGATAAACTGGAAAACATATGTGCCCCCCCACCCCTCATTTTTGTGGGTGGGGCCAAACGTACAAGGTCAATGGAGACTGGGGACCATAAACTTTGCCGTAGACACATCAAATTTGGGTGAGGTGTGAATCACCTCAAGACATGCAAAAAACATCATTGTGGCCCATACCCACCGCCAACAGGAAGGCCGCCATCTTGCCTCAAAGTCGCCCCACCTCCAATTCGGAAAAAACTCACACCTCGCATTTTAACGCACTTGTCCTAGGGACCAGATCCAATTGAGCTCATTTTTACATGGGGGCATCTACAGGCATGGCCCATTAAAAGTTATATAATTTAAGTCAAAATCTCAAAAGGCGTGGCCAGGGCGCCATGGCGAAGTTTGACTCCTCCCCTTACAACTTAAACCACCTGTAACTCGCCCAAAACTTGTCCGATGTCCACAAATCTTTACATGAAGGAAAATAGTGCCACCCCGGACGCAATGACCTTAAAATACCTGACAACCGATATAGCGCCACATAGTGGCTAACGAAAGAATTGCTGAAAACTGTTTTATTTATTACTCACGCACGGCTGGCCAGAATGACATGAAATTTTAAGAGATTCATCAGAACACAGACATGATCATAACTGAACATCAACGTTAGTATGACGTCATACATGTTACCATGGACACGCCCTTCTCGCCATTCAACCCATGAGCTTATGGGGCGGGGTGGGAAGGTCTTGGAGGTCTAAATTTTTCAACATATGTTGAGGGCACTGTCATATGCAGTCCAATATGGGTGGACAACACATAACTTACAGGGAAGTGTTGCCATGGCAACATGGTGATGGTTGACTACACGCAATGAAATTTCGGAAAGTTGTATCTTGGACAAACTTTTTCTGATGTCCACAAAACTTTCCATCAAGGAAAATAGTGCCACCCCGGATACAATGACATCAAAATACCGGACAAAAGATATAGCGCCACATAGTGGCTAACAAAAGAATTGCTGAAAACTGTTTTATTTATTACTCACGCACGGCTGGCCAGAATGACGTGAAATTTTCAGAGATTTATCAGAACACAGACATGATCATAACTGAACATCAACCTTAGTATGACGTCATACATGTTACCATGGACACGCCCTTCTCGCCATTCAACCTATGAGCTTATGGGGCGGGGTGGGAAGGTCTTGGAGGTCTAAATTTTTCAACATATGTTGAGGGCACTGTCATATGCAGTCCAATATGGGTGGACAACACATAACTTACAGGGAAGTGTTGCCATGGCAACATGGCGGCGGTTGACTACACGCCATGAAATTTCGGACAGTTGTATCTTGGACAACCTTTTTCTGATGTCCACAAAACTTTCCATCAACGAAAATAGTGCCACCCCGGATACAATGACATCAAAATACCGGACAAAAGATATAGTGCCACATAATGGCTAACGAAGGAATTGCTGAAAACTGTTTTATTTATTACTCACACACGGCTGGGCAGAATGATGTGAAATTTTCAGAGATTCATCAGAACACAGTGAAAGTTTGGAAACATTGTTTTTGGCCACAATGACTACGGCACCTCCACCTAATGCTTCGTGGAAAAAGTCGATTGGAGTAAATGGCCAGCAGGTAGTGTTCAAAGCGAGGGAGGACGAGCGGCGGGTTCCGCGGTCGCGCGGGGAGCGAAGGTCCGTTTACACCTGCCCGCAGGTTTAATTTTTTTTTTTTTATTATTATTCTGCCTAAATGATCGCATTTTTCACCCTCTGAACGTTAACCAAAACGCGATTTTTTTTGGCAAACCCCTCTGACCGGGCCAAAAATTCGATAAACTGGAAAAAATATGTGCCCCCCCACCCCTCATTTTTGTGGGTGGGGTCAAACGTACAAGGTCTATGGAGACAGAAGACCATAAACTTTGCCGTAGACACATCAAATTTGGGTGAGGTGTGAAACACCTCAAGACATGCAAAAAACATCATTGTGGCCCATACCCACCGCCAACAGGAAGGTGGCCATCTTGCCTCAAAGTCGCCCCACCTCCAATTCGGGAAAAAAGTCACACCTCGCATTTGAACGCACTTGTCCTAGGGACCTGCTCCAATTGAGCTCATTTTTGCATGGCGGCATCTATAGGCATTGGCCATTAAAAGTTATATAAATTAGGTCAAAATCTCAAAAGGCGTGGCCAGGGCACCATGGCGAAGATTGACTCCTCCCCTTACTTTCAAAAAACATCATTGTGGCCCATACCCACCGCCAACAGGAAGGCCGCCATCTTGCCTCAAAGTCGCCCCACCTCCAATTCGGAAAAAACTCACACCTCGCATTTTAACGCACTTGTCCTAGGGACCAGATCCAATTGAGCTCATTTTTACATGGGGGCATCTACAGGCATGGCCCATTAAAAGTTATATAATTTAAGTCAAAATCTCAAAAGGCGTGGCCAGGGCGCCATGGCGAAGTTTGACTCCTCCCCTTACAACTTAAACCACCTGTAACTCGCCCAAAACTTGTCCGATGTCCACAAATCTTTACATGAAGGAAAATAGTGCCACCCCGGACGCAATGACCTTAAAATACCTGACAACCGATATAGCGCCACATAGTGGCTAACGAAAGAATTGCTGAAAACTGTTTTATTTATTACTCACGCACGGCTGGCCAGAATGACCTGAAATCTTCAGAGTTTCATCAGCTGCGCTGTCCCTTCTTGTAGAGTGCGTCAGTATAGTGTGACCAGTCTAGTTTATTGTTCAGATGAACACCCAGGTACTTATAGTATGTCACCATCTCAATGTCTGTTCCCTGTATATTTACTGGTGATGTGAGGTGTTGTCCTGAAATGAGAGTGGAGCAACTTCAGCAGACGGACATGACTGAAAGTTTGGAGACATTGTTTTTGGGCACAATGACTACGGCACCTCCACCTAATTCTGCGTGGAAGAAGTCGATTGGAGTAAATGGCCAGCAGGTACTGTTCAAAGCGAGGGAGGACGGGCGGCGGGTTCCGCGGTCGCGCGGGGGGGCGAAGGCCCGTTCACACCTGCTTGCAGGTTTAATTAGGGCCTGAGCCACTGACAACGTCAGTCGGCGAAAGCCCTATTGTATCCGCTCACGTTTCTTTATTATTATTATTCTGCCCAAATGATCGCATTTTTCACCCTCTGAACGTTAACCAAAACGCGATTTTTTTTGGCAAACCCCTCAGACCCGGCAAAAAATTCGATAAACTGGAAAACATATGTGCCCCCCCACCCCTCATTTTTGTGGGTGGGGCCAAACGTACAAGGTCAATGGAGACTGGATACCATAAACTTTGCCGTAGACACATCAAATTTGGGTGAGGTGTGAATCACCTCAAGACATGCAAAAAACATCATTGTGGCCCATACCCACCGCCAACAGGAAGGCCGCCATCTTGCCTCAAAGTCGCCCCACCTCCAATTCGGAAAAAACTCACACCTCGCATTTTAACGCACTTGTCCTAGGGACCAGATCCAATTGAGCTCATTTTTACATGGGGGCATCTACAGGCATTGCCCATTAAAAGTTATATAATTTAAGTCAAAATCTCAAAAGGCGTGGCCAGGGCGCCATGGCGAAGTTTGACTCCTCCCCTTACAACTTCAACCACCTGTAACTAGGCCAAAACTTGTCCGATGTCCACAAAACTTTACATGAAGGAAAATAGTGCCACCCCGGACGCAATGACCTCAAAATACCTGACAACCGATATAGCGTCACATAGTGGTTAATGAAAGAATTGCTGAAAACTGTTTTATTTATTACTCACAAGCGGCTGGGCAGAATGATGTGAAATTTGCTGAGATTCATTAGAACACAGCCATGATCATAACTGAACATCAACGTTAGTATGACATCATACATGTTACCATAGAAACGCCCTTCTCGCCATTCAATCCATGAGCTTATGTGGAGGGGTGGGAAGGTCTTGGAGGTCTAAATTTTTCAACATATGTTGAGGTCACTGTCATATGTAGTCCAATATGGGTGGACAACACATAACTTACAGGGAAGTGTTGCCATGGCAACATGGCGACGGTTGACTACACGCCATGAAATTTCGGAAAGTTGTATCTTGGACAAACTTTTTCTGATTTCCACCAAATTTTCAAAAATGGATAATAATCCCACCCTGAACATTCCTATATAAAATAAAAGTTTTAGCGCCACCTAGTGGTAACAACATTAGACCCTTGTAAATTGGACATACTTTGCACGATTTGCAACAAATTTTACACGATCAATATTCTCCCTTCCCCGAACTTGTCTATATACAAATAATAAACAACACTCATAGCGCCCCCTAATGATTAAAGGAAGAATTACTGATGGGCAAAACTTGTCCGATGTCCACAAAACTTTACATGAAGGAAAATAGTGCCACCCCGGACGCAATGACATCAAAATACCTGACAAAAGATATAGCGCCACATAGTGGATAACGAAAGAATTGCTGAAAACAGTTTTATTTATTACTCGTGCGCGGTTTGCCAGAATGACGTGAAATTTTCTGAGATTCATCAAAACACAGCGATGATCATAACTCAACATCAACGTTAGTATGACATCATACGTGTTACCATGGACACGCCCTTCTCCCCATTCAACCCATGAGCTTATGGGGCGGGGTGGGAAGGTCTTGGAGGTCTAAATTTTTCAACATATGTTGAGGTCACTGTCATATGCAGTCCAATATGGGTGGACAACACATAACTTACAGGGAAGTGTTGCCATGACAACACTGAAAACTGTTTTATTTATTACTCACGCACGGCTGGCCAGAATGACGTGAAATTTTCAGAGTTTCATCAGAACACAGACATGATCATAAATGAACATCAACGTTAGTATGACGTCATACGTGTTACCATGGACACGCCCTTCTCCCCATTCAACCCATGAGCTTATGGGGCGGGGTGGGAAGGTCTTGGAGGTCTAAATTTTTCAACATATGTTGAGGTCACTTTCATATGCAGTCCAATATGGGTGGACAACACATAACTTACAGGGAAGTGTCGCCATGACAACATGGTGACGCTTGACTACACACCATTACATTTCGGAAAGTTGTATCTTGGACAATCTTTGTCTGATTTTCACTACATATTTGACAGTGGATATTAGTCCCACCCTGAACAGTCCCTACGCCACTGACAGTCTGCCCATGTGACAGACAATAGTTTAGGTTGTGAAATGTTTGGAAATCTGTCCACACTTAAAAGCATATGCTAGTTGTGCTTCTTTGCCATTTTTTCACATAAATTCTCACCTGTTATTAAATTGTGACTTCAGCACATTAGTTTGCTACAAACAAATTTACCACTCTTAACAACTTTTAATTTATTAGAAAAATGTTTCAAACATTATGTTCGCAAGCATGCCCACGTGACAAACACACAATGCATTCTGGGAAGTGAAGTCCGCATGTTACATCAACAGACTACAGCCCACTTTTTGATCATGGCGTAACATCTTCGGTATAATCGTCAAACCACAATTTGCAAGATTTTAGACTCCATAAACCGCAATTTGCAAAACTTAAAAAAAGGTTTTAAACAATATTGATTCGCCCATTATGACGTAGTGTCCATAGAATTCACCAAGTGCATTCTGGGTACGCTCGGAACCGTTCGCTGACATCACGTAAAAGCTGGAGACATCATCACAAAGCAGACATGGGGGAGTCTTGCTGTGTGGTAAACTGTAATAGTCGTTCTCATAACCACCGTGGAGAAAAGATAAACCACGGAATAGGCTTTTTTCGTTTTCCAGCCTGGAAGAAGAACAGCACAGCTCACGTTTCGGATGTAACGAAGAGGCGACGCCTGGCCTGGATTGCAGCAGTCAGAAGACCCAACGTAACTTTCAAACACGCACCTGTATCGATGGTGGTGTGCTCAAAGCATTTTTATAAAGGTACGTTATGATTTATGGTGTACGTCTGTTGTTAAAACTTGCTTGTGTTGTGGTTAAGACTTGCTTGGTCATAGCTTTTAACCTACATCAGCAGTGCTAAGCTAAACAGAGCTAAGCTAAAGACACTCCGATATCAGAGTAGCTAGAAAAAGTTCCCACTCACACACCTGTGTGAGCGGGTTTAATTTGTTCTACTCCAAAGTATTTTCTTAATTTTTCCTTTGCTTTAACAGCAAACCAGCTTATGAAATGCTAGACTGTGATCCTGACTGGGCACCTTCTCTAAACCTTAGGCATGCAGAGCTTCCAGCTGCCACTCCTGACCGGTTTAACCGCTTATGCAGATGGACAAGATTATGACAAAAAGAATCAGCAGAGCATGCAAGTGATCCTCCCAGCACAGACCTCCAAGATCAGTGGCCACGTGACTGAGATGGATAATGTAGCTCCTTCAGGTCGTCTTTTTTTATTTCACCTATGTTTTTCTTTCTAAAATGTGTCTTGGGATTCCTTTTGATTACAAAATATATTAACTACAGTTGTTTATTGTCCTGATCAGCAACAGATGACACCACACCTCTGGCTGAGATGGAGGAGACGACATCTGATGAAGCAGCACAGATCTGTCAGGCTGATGATGCTCCAGAGGACAATGCACAAGAGCGACAGAACTACAGCAAGTGTCACTGTAGACTTAAAGAATTTTTACTCTTCCAAGAGGAGAACAGAAAGTTAAAAGGAGAGCTCTCCAGAAATACTCTGGATGACAATTTCCTCAAAGATAATCACTCAAAGGTGAAATACTACACTGGGCTTCCATCTTTCAGTTTAATGGCTCTGCTGATGCAATTTTTACCCAGCCTAACAAAGACAGAAAAAAAATCCCAATTTCAAATTCTCCTTTTAGCTAACATACATTTGCAGATTAATTTGCCTCTTGAACATATTGCACACCTTTTGGACATAAGCAGACAACATGTGCTATATAAATACACTTGCTTGCTTTGTAACAACATTTGGAATAAAGTACACAATGGCTTACAAACTCCAGCACTTTATTTCAAAGATGGAATAGTGTAACCATAACCATGACACAATACAAGTATATAAATTGACATGCAAGATCGACATGTATCATTGTTCTACCATGTTATAGCGCATAACTGTCTCATGATACAGCACTACTCTAATGCGCATGTCACAAAACCACGGCTGCTGTGGGCTTGGTGCTTCAGAGTCCCCCACATCCTAAATGGAAACAATGACTTTCAGTTTGGGTTATCACAGGCAACCATGTCATCCAGCTCTTCTGGCTGCCTGCAAGTCCACCACACTTCTGCTGTGTTCTGTGCCTGTCTTCTGGGATTGTGTGTGGGACCTGGCTGTAATGCAGTTAGACGTCGTCTTTTGGCCTTCTGGGTGGGTTTATCTGCTGCAGCTTTCCTCTTGTGTTGTGGGGTCAGAGTCAGTAAAGTGACGGGCAACAAGCTCAGGTAGGACAGCTTTAGAAAAAAAGTTCTGCGTAACTGGTAAAAGTGTTTGCTCCCACAGGTCAGAATCTGGTGTGACGCGTACAACAACACAACTTTTTGTGGTCCACACACCAAAATCACAGAAAGGTGAGCCTGTCACAAAGATTTGCGTTTGTACCTGCTGCGACCGGTATTTTCCTAATTGTATGCTGGAGGGGACCATTGTATGTCTTTTGCATTCAAAACTATTAGGTTGTCACGTCTTTAGCCTATCTCTAAGAGCAGCCCTACTTAGGATGTACAGTCTGACAGTCGTTGGGAGGAAGGACCTGCGAAACCTCTCGGTTGTGCACCTAGGATGATGTAGTCTGCTGCTAAATGAACTCCACCGTGCGTTCAGTATGTCCTGCATAGGGTGGAACTCGGACTCCAGCAGAGATGACAGTTTAGCCACCGTCCTTCTCTCTCCTATCTCCTCCACTGGCACAACGCGCTACCCCAGGACAGAGCTAGATTTCTTCATCTGTTTGTTCAGTCTCTTCCTATCGGCTGCCATAATGCCACTGCCCCAGCAGACCACCGTGTCATACAATGTCTTCAGCAGCGCCCCTTGTACACCAAAAGACATGAGTCTCCTCAGTAGGAACAGCCTGCGCTGTCCCTTCTTGTAGAGTGCGTCAGTATAGTGTGACCAGTCTAGTTCATTGTTCAGATGAACACCCAGGTACTTATAGGATGTCACCATCTCAATGTCTGTTCCCTGTATATTTACTGGTGATGTGAGGTGTTGTCCTGAAATGACAGTGGAGCAACTTCAGCAGACGGACATGACTGAAAGTTTGGAGACATTGTTTTTGGGCACAATGACTACGGCACCTCCACCTAATGTGCGTGGAAGAAGTCGATTGGAGTAAATGGCCAGCAGGTACTGTTCAAAGCGAGGGAGGACGGGCGGCGGGTTCCGCGGTCGCGCGGGGGGGCGAAGGTCCGTTTACACCTGCCTGCAGGTTTAATTAGGGCCTGAGCCACTGACAACGTCAGTCGGCGAAAGCCCTATTGTATCCGCTCACGTTTCTTTATTTTATTTTTTTTTTTTATTATTATTCTGCCTAAATGATCGCATTTTTCACCCTCTGAACGTTAACCAAAACGCGATTTTTTTTGGCAAACCCCTCTGACCGGGCCAAAAATTCGATAAACTGGAAAACATATGTGCCCCCCCACCCCTCATTTTTGTGGGTGGGGTCAAACGTACAAGGTCTATGGAGACAGAAGACCATAAACTTTGCCGTAGACACATCAAATTTGGGTGAGGTGTGAATCACCTCAAGACATGCAAAAAACATCATTGTGGCCCATACCCACCGCCAACAGGAAGGCCGCCATCTTGCCTCAAAGTCACCCCACCTCCAATTCGGGAAAAAGTCACACCTCGCATTTGAACGCACTTGTCCTAGGGACCTGCTCCAATTGAGCTCATTTTTGCATGGCGGCATCTATAGGCATTGGCCATTAAAAGTTATATAAATTAGGTCAAAATCTCAAAAGGCGTGGCCAGGGCGCCATGGAGAAGATTGACTCCTCCCCTTACAAATTCAACCAGCTGTAACTCCCGCAAAACTTGTCCGATGTCCACAAAACTTTCCATCAAGGAAAATAGTGCCACCCCGGATACAATGACATCAAAATACCGGACAAAAGATATAGCGCCACATAGTGGCTAATGAAAGAATTGCTGAAAACTGTTTTATTTATTACTCACGCACGGCTGGCCAGAATGACGTGAAATTTTCAGAGATTCATCAGAACACAGACATGATCATAACTGAACATCAACGTTAGTATGACGTCATACATGTTACGATGGACACGCCCTTCTCTCCATTCAACCCATGAGCTTATGGGGCGGGGTGGGAAGGTCCTGGAGGTCTAAATTTTTCAACATATGTTGAGGTCACTGTCATATGCAGTCCAATATGGGTGGACAACACATAACTTACAGGGAAGTGTTGCCATGGCAACATGGCGACGGTTGACGACACGCCATGAAATTTCGGACAGATGTATCTTGGACAACCTTCTTCTGATGTCCACAAAACTTCCCATCAAGGAAAATAGTGTCACCCCGGATACAATGACATCAAAATACCGGACAATAGATATAGCGCCACATAGTGGCTAATGAAGGAATTGCTGAAAACTGTTTTATTTATTACTCACGCACGGCTGGCCAGAATGACGTGAAATTTTCAGAGATTCATCAGAACACAGACATGATCATAACTGAACATCAACGTTAGTATGACGTCATACATGTTACCATGGACACGCCCTTCTCGCCATTCAACCCATGAGCTTATGGGGCGGGGTGAGAAGGTCTTGGAGGTCTAAATTTTTCAACATATGTTGAGGTCACTGTCATATGCAGTCCAATATAGGTGGACAACACATAACTTACAGGGAAGTGTTGCCATGGCAACATGGCGACGGTTGACTGCACGCAATGAAATTACGGAAAGTTCTATCTTGGACAAACTTTTTCTGATGTCCACAAAACTTTCCATCAAGGAAAATAATGCCACCCCGGATACAATGACATCAAAATACCGGACAAAAGATATAGTGCCACATAGTGGCTAATGAAGGAATTGCTGAAAACTGTTTTATTTATTACTCACGCACGGCTGGCCAGAATGACGTGAAATTTTCAGAGATTCAACAGAACACAGACATGATCATAACTGAACATCAACGTTAGTATGACGTCATACATGTTACGATGGACACGCCCTTCTCGCCATTCAACCCATGAGCTTATGGGGCGGGGTGAGAAGGACCTGGAGGTCTAAATTTTTCAACATATGTTGAGGTCACTGTCATATGCAGTCCAACATGGGTGGACAACACATAACTTACAGGGAAGTGTTGCCATGGCAATATGGCGACGGTTGACTACACGCCATGAAATTTCGGACAGTTGTATCTTGGACAACCTTTTTCTGATGTCCACAAAACTTCCCATCAAGGAAAATAGTGCCACCCCGGATACAATGACATCAAAATACCGGACAAAAGATATAGTGCCACATAGTGGCTAACGAAAGAATTGCTGAAAACTGTTTAATTTATTACTCACGCACGGCTGGCCAGAATGACGTGAAATTTTCAGAGATTCATCAGAACACAGACATGATCATAACTGAACATTAACGTTAGTATGACGTCATACATGTTACCATGGACACGCCCTTTTCGCCATTCAACCCATGACCTTATGGGGTGGGGTGGGAAAGTCTTGGAGGTCTAAATTTTTCAACATATGTTGAGGTCACTGTCTTATGCAGTCCAATATGGGTAGACAACACATAACTTACAGGGAAGTGTTGCCATGGCAACATGGCGACGGTTGACTACACGCCATAAAATTTCGGAAAGTTGTATCTTGGACAAACTTTTCTGATTTCTACCAAATTTTCAAAAATGGATAATAATCCCACCCTGACCATTCCTATATAAAATAACAAAAGTTTTAGCACCGCCTAGCGATAACAACATTAGACCCTTGTAAATTGAACATACTTTGCATGATTTGCAACAAATTTTATACGATCAATATTCTCCCTTCCACCAACTCGTCTATATACAAATAATAAACAACACTCATAGCGCCCCCTAATGATTAAAGGAAAAATTACTGACGGGCAAAACTTGTCCGATGGCCATAAAAATTTCCATGAAGGAAAAAAGTGCCACCCCGGACGCAATGACATCAAAATACCTGACAAAAGATATAGCGCCACAAGGTGGATAACGAAAGAATTGCTTAAAACTGTTTTATTTATTACTCACGCTCAGCTGGCCAGAATGGCGTGAAATTTTCTGAGTTTCATCAGAACACAGCCATGATCATAACTGAACATCAATGTTAGTATGACATCAAACATGTTACCATGGACATGCCATGACAAAAGGGATAATGCCACTTACTGCTCACAGGAAGATCTGAGCCAAATGGTTTACTTTATTATGCATGCAGCCGTTGCAGTGATGACGGCACATTTTCCCAGCCAGCGAGGGACTATGGGCGCTGGGTTCCGCGGTCGCGCGGGGGGCGAAGGCCCGTTCACACCTGCTTGCAGGTTTAATTATTATTATTTTTCTCTATTATTCTGCCTAAATGATCGCATTTTTCACCCTCTGAACGTTAACCAAAACGCAATTTTTTTTGGCAAACCCCTCTGATCGGGAAAAAAATTCGATAAACTGGAAAAGACATGTGCCCCCCCACCCCTCATTTTTGTGGGTGGGGCCAAACGTACAAGGTCTATGGAGACTGGAGACCATAAACTTTCCCGTAGAGACATAAAATTTGGGTGAGGTGTGAATTCCATCAAGACATGAAAAAAAACATCATTGTGGCCCATACCCACCGCCAACAGGAAGGCCGCCATCTTGCCTCAAAGTCGCCCCACCTCCAATTCGGAAAAAAGTCACACCTCGCATTTTAACGCACTTGTCCTAGGGACATGATACAATTGAGCTTATTTTTACATGGGGGCCTTTACAGGCATTGGCCATTAAAAGTTATATAAATTAAGTAAAAATCTCAAAAGGCGTGGCCAGGGCGCCATGGCGAATTTTGACTCCTCCCCTTACAAATTATACCACCTGTAACTCGGCCAAAATTTGTCCGATGTCCACAAAAATTTACATGAAGGAAAATAGTGCCACCCCGGACGCAATGACCTCGAAATACCTGACAACCGATATAGCGCCACATAGTGGTTAATGAAAGAATTGCTGAAAACTGTTTCATTTATTACTCACAAGCGGCTGGGCAGATTGATGTGAAATTTTCTGAGATTCATCAGAACACAGCCATAATCATAACTGAACATCAACATTAGCATGGCATCTAACGTGTTAGCATGCACACGCCCACCTCGCCATTAAATCCGTGAGCTTATGGGGAGGGGTGGGAACGTCCAGGAGTCATGAAGTTTGGAACATAGGTTTAGGTTACTGTCACATATAATTCAATATGGGTGGACAACACATAACTGACAAGGAAGTGTTGCCATGTTGCCATGGCGAAGTTTGTTTCCTCCCCTTACAACTTCAACCACCTGTAACTCAGGTAAAAATGGTCCCATGTCCACAAAACTTTCCATGAAGGAAAATAGTCCCACTCCGAACGCAATGACCTCAAAATACCTGACAACCGATATAGCACCACATAGTGGTGAATGACAGAATTGCTGAAAACTGTTTAATTTATTACTCACAAGCGGCTGGGCAGAATGATGTGAAATTTTCTGAGATTCATCAGAACAGAGCCATGATAATAACTGAACATCAACATTAGTATAACATCAAACGTGTTACCATGGCGCCATGGCGAAGTTTGACTCTTCCCCTTACAACTTCAAACACCTGTAACTCGTGCAAAACTTGTCCCATATCCACAAAACTTTTCATGAAGGAAAATAGTGCCACCCCGGACGCAATGACCTCAAAATACCTGACAACCGATATAGCGCCACATCGTGGTAAACGAAACAATTGCTGAAAAATGTTTCATTTATTACTCACAAGCGGCTGGGCAGAATGATGTGAAATTTTCTGAGATTCATCAGAACACAGCCATGATAATAACTGAACATCAACAATAGTATAACATCAAACGTGTTAACATAGACACGCCCTCCTCGCCATTCAAACCGTGAGCTCATGGGGAGGGGTGGGAAGGTCTTGGAGGTCTCAATTTTTCAACATATGTTGAGGTCACTGTCATATGTAGTCCAATATTGGTGGACAACACATAACTTACAGGGAAGTGTTGCCCTGGCAACATGGTGACGGTTGACTATACACCATGAAATTTCGGAAAGTTGTATCTTGGCAAAGTTTACAGTCTCCATAGACCTTGAAAATTTGTGTACGTTTGGGGGGGGAACATATCTTTTCCTGTTTATCGAATTTTTTGCCGGGTCTGAGCGGTCTTGGGATTTATAAATTTTTGAACATATGTACCTAACAGCCACACATTTGAGGCAAAAATTGCACACCCACTAGTGCCTAAGCAGCTCTCTGTATTTCAACAATTGCAGATAAAAAAATGGACCGAAAACCTCAAAGCCCCCCCAACAAGAAAAATTGTATGATTTTCTCTCATGTAGAAGTTAATAATTTTAAAATTAACTTTTAAACTCTGAATTGTTTACTAAATGGCTCTCTGTACTTGCACAATTGCAGATAAAAAATGGACCTAATGTACCTAACAGCAACACATTTGAGGCAAAAATTGCACACCCACCGGTGCCGAAGCAGCTCTCTGTATTTCAACAATTGCAGATAAAAAAATGGACCTAAAACCTCGAAGCCCCCCCCAACAACAAAAATTGTATGATGTTCTCTCATGTAGAAGTTAATAATTTTACAATTAACTTTTAAACTCTGAATATTTTAAGCTCTAGAAATTGACAATATTTATTTCCGATGAATTCCCAATATATATTTCCGATGTCCCATGGCGAGGAGTCAACCTTCTCCATGGTAACACTTACCTAATCAGTGATGTGCAGATCCAAAGAGACCAACAGCTGCTCTGAGTCTGAGAGTGTATTAAAGAGCTTTGTCTCTTTAAAATGGAGTCCTCTAACAACTCCTTCAAAATGGGAGAAAACAGGCCACTGTCTCATTTACAAACAGCAGAATCGTTACCTACGATGCAGCAAAGTTCAGACTCCTCAGCCTCACAGCAACCCCATTTTAATGACCAAGCACCTCCCACTGGACATATCATTCATTCAAAAACAGTTCAATAAATATTTCTACAAAAACAGTTCACAGTTCACCATCTTCCAATATACAATATCTCACAAAAGTGAGTACACCCCTCACATTTTTATAAATATTTTATTATATCTTTTCATGGGACAACACTGAAGATATGACACTTTGATGTAATGTAGTCAATGTACAGCTTGTACAACAGTGGAAATCTGTTGTCCTCTTAAAATTACTCATGACTTCAATCTTGAAGGTTGTTCTCCAAAATTTACAACAATTTTCTAATCATTTTATACTTTTCTTTGTCAATCTATCTACATTTGAAACCATTTCCCTCAAATTTGTAATTTCCTCTTGTAAAATTGACTTTTCCTGTACATTTGAGACTGGTCCGACTGAAAGACAGACTGACAGCATTCAACAGGGCGTGGGACTCGAGAAGGTGTGTTCACATTTTGGTGGTTAACAAATGGCAGAAATTGATAGAAGAGGGGAAAAATGAGCCAAACGGCACAGGTGAGGGGAGAGGAGGCAGCAGAGGAGTGTGTTCTGAATACAGCAGAGAGGCCGTGAGATTTTCAGCACCTCAGGTTAGTGACGTGACTCTCAGAATAAATTCTATAATATTTAGCTGCCATCAAGTAGTTCACAATTCTCTGTCTCCAAAGTATTTTTTCTCATAAACTGAAAAAATAATTAATTCCTCAATAACGAAGATTTTTCAATAAAGTTCTGAATTTCCAAGAAAAAATTAGCTACATGAATAGAATAGAAAACACCTGATTGTCCCCTTGGGGAAATTTGTTGTGGACTCACAGTTCTGACACAAACCTGCTTCCCTTTGAATCACAAGACATCACATCACAACATGACATCTGCTCACATAGAGTATATTGCACGCTATACCCCCATTACACATATTAAAAAAAAAAAAAAAAAAAAAACAGTCTAAAACATAAACAAAGAGAACATGTAATCCAAGTTAGGATCACCATGCTGTTGTACAATCCTAGGAGCAATTTAGGAGCCTAATAGAAGCAGGTACAAATAAACTTTTTTTTAAACAGTTTAACCTGCATTTTGGTATTCTGTATCTTCTACCAGAAGGCAGTTTGGTGAAAAAGCCTCTTTCCACAGTAGATGTTGCTGAATGAAGAAAAAAAAGAAAACCCTTGCTTGTTCTCAGGTGATTCATTATTTTTTAACAAGGAGGATGGTAGTGGTGGTGGACTCACAAATTTATTCTAAGGTAAAGCCTATAAATGTAAATTGAGTACAAATTAGCAGGTCCCAAGGTTGTCATAGCCAGGAGCGGCACTGGGGTTAAGCTCCCAGTGCTCATAAAATGCTCCTTACAGCATGCGTCTCGAAAAGCCTCTGACAACTAAGTCCAACTCCTAGCCTGCCCGTGTGGTTTAGTCTCTAAGCCCGGTGGAACTGCTTTTACTAATAGGAGAAGGGGCGAGGGCGGATCTCTGGCGCCTTAAAACCAGATGCTTCGGGTAGATGGTGGCTCGTCAACCTGGGAAGGTAGCCCATCTAGGAGAAGGTAAACCCTGATTTCAAACCTCCGCTGCCTTGCGGCACACCCGGTCACGGGAAAGGCTTCGGGAGTCAACCCTGAGGAAAAATCCGGAGTCGGAGCCCCTAAGGCAGTTCTCTGTTGTGCTCAACATCGTTCTGGCAGCTCCTGCGACGGCACTGGTGCCAAACTATAGCAGCCCTGCTGTTCCTTTGGATCCATCAGTGACATGGAGAGGGGGGACATGCTGCATGGGTAACATCTTGTCCTCCATATCTTCCTGCCCAGGCTTGAATCCTACAAACGCCCAACGCTGGAAGGTAGAACACCGGTGCGCATCGGCCTGATCAGCCACAGGCGGTGCTGTTCCAGCAGAGCAGACGTTTAGGATTCTCTTCCATGGTCATCATAGACCGACGGAGGCCAACGACGATTATAAATTTGTGGATCATTTTATGAATGATTTTTCTTTATATTTTAATAAAATTACTGTTTCAATATAAATTTGAAACACATTGTTTAAGGGGAAAAAGCCAAAATATTATCACAATTTACACTTTTGACCATAATTTTGCAGAGCAACAGCCAAACAAAAACTAATGACTGCAATGGTCATGTGCCCGTAGCAAGCAGCGCCTCTTTGTGTTGGTCATATCATGTGACTTCTCCCATGGAAAAAGCACATACATCGCATCAGGAATCACAGCATTGAAGCGGAGAGGACATGGAGGGAGAGGAAGTGCCTGTATTAAAAAAAAAAAAAACAACAACAAAAAAAGTACATATTCAATAAAAACATTAAAAAAATATTTCAATTATTCATTGGATTCGTCTGCAACCCAAGGACCATCTCTGGTTAAAATTTCAGCAAAATCCATCCAGTAGTTTCTTGTCAAATAAACTAATCTACTACTACTACATAATCCTACTAAATCACTGCAAGAAGTTTGAGCCTTGGTAGAGGTATGCAGTCATGGATCACCCTCAAAATGTAATGGTTTGTGTGTAGGCCAAGAACCACTTCTGGTGAACATTTCATCCAAATTCATCCAGTAGTTTGGGAGTATTGTTGGAAAAGTGTGTGAGGATATAAGAGCCTTGGTGGAGGTATGCATTCCACAGGAAGTTTACAGTTTCAAATTTAGCAATGTTTTCTCACACACCTTATAACAAAATAAACGTAGCACTTATATCTAATGGTTAACAAGCAAAATGTTAAGTTTAAACCAACTTACAGGTGTCCTTGCCTCAGATCAAACATGCTAATGCTAACGGGCTAGCCGCGAACGTTAGCTAAAACGCTAATCTCAAGGGAAACAAATTTAGCAATGTTTTCTCACACAACTTAGAACAAAATAAACGGAGCACTTATATCTAACGGTTAACATGCAAAATGTTACGTTTAAACCAACTTACAGGCTGGTTGGGTGAGGAATGACGTACGTCGTCTTCTTCTGAGGTTTTATGGTGGTTGGCAAACGCCTTGTAGGAGCATTACCGCCACCTTCTGGAACGGACTGTGATTTGAAATGGCATTACTGTCCTATATCCTTGAAATTAGTCCTGTTGCCCTAATAAACCTAAAAACTGCATGATAGACCGCATCTCCTGAACTTCTCTGCAAAATCTCTTTCATACTTAGCTGATTTTGTCCTGCGATAAGCACAGTTGCCATGGAAACCCACTCATTGCATTTCAATAACGGACATTTATACATGGGGCAAACTTGCAACAATTTGCACTAAATTTTCGACGATTGATATTAGTCCTGCACCAAACAAGTCTACATAAAAATAACAAACAAAAGTTTTAGCGCCCCTATTTTTAAAAGGAAGAATTGCTGAAAAATTTTTTCTCTCTTTTTCTCTCACGAGCAGAAAAAAAAATGCATGAATGAATCACTAGGGCTGATTGACAGTACAAGTAGATAGTACAGAACTGTTTCCATGGCGACCAGCGTGCTTCAACACACACAGTGCAGAGCATTGTAGCTAGATGGAATAATATGTAGATATATAAACACCCAGTGCGGAGCATTGTAGCTAGATGGAATAAATATGTAAATATATATACACACACAGTGCAGAGGATTGTTGCTAGATGGGATGAAACAGCACAACCGTCTACTTAGTTATCCTATATGGTATGATTATGTACCCATACATATTCTCACCCTCCATAGCGACCGGTATTTTCCTAATTGTATGCTGGAGGGGACCATTGTATGCCTTTTGCATTCAAAACTATTAGCTTGTCACGTCTTTAGGCTATCTCTAAGAGCAGCCCTACTTAGGTTGTACAGTCTGACAGCCGTTGGGAGGAAGGACCTGCGAAACCTCTCGGTTGTGCACCTAGGATGATGTAGTATGCTGCTAAATGAACTCCACCGTGGGTTCAGTATGTCCTGCATAGGGTGGAACTCGGACTCCAGCAGAGATGACAGTTTAGCCACCGTCCTTCTCTCTCCTATCTCCTCCACTGGGACAACGCGCTACCCCAGGACAGAGCTAGCTTTCTTGATCTGTTTGTTCACTCTCTTCCTATCGGCTGCCATAATGCCACTGCCGCAGCAGACCACCGTGTCATACAATGTCTTCAGTAGCGCCCCTTGTACACCAAAAGACCTGAGTCTCCTCAGTAGGAACAGCCTGCGCTGTCTCTTCTTGTAGAGTGCGTCAGTATAGTGTGACCAGTCTAGTTTATTGTTCACATGAACACCCAGGTACTTATAGGATGTCACCATCTCAATGTCTGTTCAGTGTATATTTACTGGTGATGTGAGGTGTTGTCCTGAAATGAGAGTGGAGCAACTTCAGCAGAGGGACATGACTGAAAGTTTGGAGACATTGTTTTTGGGCACAATGACTACGGCACCTCCACCTAATGCTGCGTGGAAGAAGTCGATTGGAGTAAATGGCCAGCCGGTACTGTTCAAAGCGAGGGAGGACGGGCGGCGGGTTCCGCGGTCGCGCGGGGGGGGCGAAGGTCCGTTTACACCTGCCTGCAGGTTTAATTAGGGCCTGAGCCACTGACAACGTCAGTCGGCGAAAGCCCTATTGTATCCGCTCACGTTTCTTTATTTATTTTTTTTTTTTTCGTTATTATTCTGCCTAAATGATCGCATTTTTCACCCTCTGAACGTTAACCAAAACGCAATTTTTTTTGGCAAACCCCTCTGACTGGGCCAAAAATTCGATAAACTGGAAAAAATATGTGCCCCCCCACCCCTCATTTTTGTGGGTGGGGTCAAACGTACAAGGTCTATGGAGACTGGAGACCATAAACTTTGCCACAGACACATCAAATTTGGGTGAGGTGTGAATCACCTCAAGACATGCAAAAAACATCATTGTGGCCCATACCCCCCGCCAACAGGAAGGCCGCCATCTTGCATCAAAGTCGCCCCAAGTCCAATTCGGAAAAAAGTCACACCTCGCATTTTAACGCACTTGTCCTAGGGACCAGATCCAAATGAGCTCATTTTTACATGGGGGCATCTACAGGCATTGCCCATTAAAAGTTATATAAATTAAGTCAAAATCTCAAAAGGCGTGGCCAGGGCGCCATGGCGAAGTTTGACTCCTCCCCTTAGAACTTCAACCACCTGTAATTCGCCCAAAACTTGTCCGATGTCCACAAAACTTTACATGAAGGAAAATAGTGTCACCCCGGACGCAAAGACCTCAAAATACCTGACAACCGATATAGCGCCACATAGTGGTTAATGAAAGAATTGCTGAAAACTGTTTTATTTATTACTCACAAGCGCCTGGGCAGAATGATGTGAAATTTTCAGAGATTCATCAGAGCAAAGACATGATCATAACTGAACATCAACGTTAGTATCACATCATAAGTGTTACCATGGACACGCCCTTCTCGCCATTCAATCCATGAGCTTATGGGGAGGGGTGGGAACGTCGTGGAGTCATGAAAATTGGAACATAGGTTAAGGTGACTGTCACATATAGTACTATATGGGTGGACAACACATAACTGACAAGGAAGTGTTGTCATGGCGCCATGGCGAATTTTGACTCCTCCCCTTACAACTTCAAAGTCCTGTAACTCGGGCAAACCCTTTCTGATGTGCACCATTCCTTCCATAATTGAAAACAGTTCCACCCTGAACGCAATGTCATCAAAATACCTGACAACAAATATAGCGCCACATAGTGGTTAACCAAAGAATTGCTGAAAACTGTTTTATCGATTACTCACGTGCGGCTGGGCAGAATGACGTGAAATTTTCAGAGATTCATCAGAACACAGACATGATCATAACTGAACATCAACGTTAGTATGACATCATACATGTTACCATGGACACGCCCTTCTCGCCATTCAACCCATGAGCTTATGGGGCGGGGTAGGAAGCACTTGGAGGTTTAAATTTTTCAACATATGTTGAGCTCACTGTCATATGCAGTCCAATATGGGTGGACAACACATAACTTACAGGGAAGTGTTGCCATGGCAACATGGTGACGGTTGACTACACGCCATGAAATTTCGGAAAGTTGTATCTTGGACAAACTTTTTCTGATGTCCACAAAACTTTCCATCAAGGAAAATAGTGCCACCCCAGATACAATGACATCAAAATACCGGACAAAAGATATAGTGCCACATAGTGGCTAACGAAAGTATTGCTGAAAACTGTTTTATTTATTCATCTAAACTAAATATGTATTACTAAATATGTAAATATGTATACACACACAGTGCAGAGCATTGTTGCTAGATGGAATAATATGTAGATATATAAACACCCAGTGCGGAGCATTGTAGCTAGATGGAATAAATATGTAAATATATATACACACAGTGCAGAGCATTGTTGCTAGATGGGATGAAACAGCACAACCGTCTACTTAGTTATCCTATATGGTATGATTATGTACCCATACATATTCTCACCCTCCATAGCGACCGGTATTTTCCTAATTGTATGCGGGAGGGGACCATTTTATGTCTTCTGCATTCGAAACTATTAGGTTGTCACGTCTTTAGCCTATCTCTAACAGCAGCCCTACTTAGGTTGTACAGTCTGACAGCCGTTGGGAGGAAGGACCTGCGAAACCTCTCGGTTGTGCACCTAGGATGATGTAGTCTGCTGCTAAATGAACTCCACCGTGCGTTCAGTATGTCCTGCATAGGGTGGAACTCGGACTCCAGCAGAGATGACAGTTTAGCCACCCTCCTTCTCTCTCCTATCTCCTCCACTGGGACAACGCGCTACCCCAGGACAGAGCTAGCTTTCTTGATCTGTTTGTTCAGTCTCTTCCTATCGGCTGCCATAATGCCACTGCCCCAGCAGACCACCGTGTCATACAATGTCTTCAGCAGCGCCCCTTGTACACCAAAAGACCTGAGTCTCCTCAGTAGGAACAGCCTGCGCTGTCCCTTCTTGTAGAGTGCGTCAGTATAGTGTGACCAGTCTAGTTCATTGTTCAGATGAACACCCAGGTACTTATAGGATGTCACCATCTCAATGTCTGTTCCCTGTATATTTACTGGTGATGTGAGGTGTTGTCCTGAAATGAGAGTGGAGCAACTTCAGCAGAGGGACATGACTGAAAGTTTGGAGATATTGTTTTTGGGCACAATGACTACGGCACCTCCACCTAATGCTGCGTGGAAGAAGTAGATTGGAGTAAATGGCCAGCAGGTACTGTTCAAAGCGAGGGAGGACGGGCGGCGGGTTCCGCGGTCACGCGGGGGGGCGAAGGTCCGTTTACACCTGCCTGCAGGTTTAATTTATTATTATTATTTTTCACTATTATTCTGCCTAAATGATCGCATTTTTCACCCTCTGAACGTTAACCAAAACGCGATTTTTTTTGGCAAACCCCTCTGATCGGGCAAAAAATTCGATAAACTGGAAAAGATATGTGCCCCCCCACCCCTCATTTTTGTGGGTGGGGCCAAACGTACAAGGTCTATGGAGACTGGAGACCATAAACTTTGCCGTAGAGACATAAAATTTGGATGAGGTGTGAATCACATCAAGACATGCAAAAAACATCATTGTGGCCCATACCCACCGCCAACAGGAAGGCCGCCATCTTGCCTCAAAGTCGCCCCACCTCCAATTCGGAAAAAAGTCACACCTCGCATTTTAACGCACTTGTCCTAGGGACCAGATCCAATTGAGCTCATTTTTACAGGGGGGTATCTACAGGCATTGCCCATTAAAAGTTATATAAATTAAGTCAAAATCTCAAAAGGCGTGGCCAGGGCGCCATGGCGAAATTTGACTCCTCCCCTTACAAATTCTACCACCTGTAACTAGGCCAAAAATTGTCCGATGCCCACAAAACTTTACATGAAGGAAAATAGTGCCACCCCGGACGCAATGACCTCAAAATACCTGACAACCAATATAGCGCCACATAGTGGTTAATGAAAGAATTGCTGAAAACTGTTTAATTTATTACTCACAAGCGGCTGTGCAGAATGAGGTGAAATTTTCTGAGATTCATCAGAACACAGCCATGATCATAACTGAACATCAACAATAGCATAACATCAATCGTGTTAACATGGACACGCCCTCTTCGCCATTCAATCCGTGAGCTCATGGGGAGGGGTGAGAATGTCCTGGAGTCATGACATTTGGAACATAGGTTTAGGTTACTGACACATATAGTACTATATGGGTGGACAACACATAACTGACAAGGAAATGTTGCCATGGCGCCATGGCGAAGTTTGACTCCTCCCCTTACAACTTCAACCACCTGTAACTCGGGCAAAAATGGTCCCATGTCCACAAAACTTTCCATGAAGGAAAATAGTGCGACCCCCGACGAAATGACATCAAAACACCTGACAACCGATATAGCGCCACTTAGTGGTTAATGAAAGAATTGCTGAAAACTGTTTCATTTATTACTCACAAGCGGCTGGGCAGAATGATGTGAAATTTTCTGAGATTCATCAGAACACAGCCATGATTATAACTGAACATCAACAATAGCATAACATCAAACATGTTAACATGGACACGCCCTCCTCGCCATTGAATCCGTGAGCTTATGGGGAGGGGTGGGAACGTCCTGGAGTCATGAAAATTGGAACATAGGTTTAGGTGACTGTCACATATAGTCCAATATGGGTGGACAACACATAACTGACAAGGAAGTGTTGCCATGGCACCATGGCGAATGTTGACTCCTCCCCTTACAACTTCAAAGTCCTGTAAGTCGGGCAAACCCTTTCTGATGTGCACCATTCCTTCCGTAATGGAAAATAGTTCCACCCCGAACGCAATGTCATCAAAATACCTGACAACAAATATAGTGCCACATAGTGGTTAACAAAAGAATTGCTGAAAACTGTTTTATCGATTACTCACGTGCGGCTGGGCAGAATGATGTGAAATTTTCTGACATTCATCAGACCACAGCCATGATCATAACCTGAAAACCTATATAGCCCCACATAGTGGTTACTGAAAGAATTGCTAACCCACTATTTACTAAATGCATCTCTGTAGTTGCACAATTGCAGATAAAAAATGGACCTAATAAAAATCTCGAAGCACCCCACAAAGAGATATTTTTTGCACATCTTTTGCACTCAAATTTTATGTCTCGACGGCAAAGTTTACAGTCTCCATAGACCTTGAAAATTTGTGTACGTTTGGGGGGGAACATATCTTTTCCTGTTTATCGAATTCTTTGCCGGGTCTGAGGGGTCTTAGGATTTATAAATTTTTGAACAGATGTACCTAACAGCCACACATTTGAGGCAAAAATTGCACACCCACTAGTGCCTAAGCAGCTCTCTGTATTTCAACAATTGCAGATAAAAAAAATGGACCTAAAACCTCAAAGCCCCCCAACAAGGAAAATTGTATGATGTTCTCTCATGTAGAAGTTAATAATTTTAAAATTAACTTTTAAACTCTGAATTGTTTACTAAATGGCTCTCTGTACTTGCACAATTGCAGATAAAAAAATGGACCTAATGTACCTAACAGCAACACATTTGAGGCAAAAATTGCACACCCACTAGTGCCTAAGCAGCTCTCTGTAGTTGAACAATTGCAGATACAAAAATGGACCTAAAACCTCGAAGCCCCACCAACAACAAAAATTGTATGATGTTCTCTCATGTAGAAGTTAATAATTTTAAAATTAACTTTTAAACTCTGAATATTTTAAGCTCTAGAAATTGACAATATTTCTTTCCGATGAATTCCGGCTATATATTTCCAATGTCTCATGGCGAGGAGTCAACCTTCTCCATGGTAACACTTACCTAATCAGTGATGTGCAGATCCAAAGAGACCAACAGCTGCTCTGAGTCTGAGAGTGTATTAAAGATCTTTGTCTCTTTAAAATGGAGTCCTCTAACAACTCCTTCAAAATGGGAGAAAACAGGCCACTGTCTCATTTACAAACAGCAGAATCGTTACCTACGATGCAGCAAAGTTCAGACTCCTCAGCCTCACAGCAACCCCATTTTAATGACCAAGCACCTCCCACTGGACATATCATCCATTCAAAAACAGTTCCATAAATATTTCTACAAGAACAGATTACAGTTCACCATCTTCCAATATACAATATCTCACAAAAGTGAGTACACCCCTCACATTTTTATAAATATTTTATTATATCTTTTCATGGGACAACACTGAAGATATGACACTTTGATGTAATGTAGTCAATGTACAGCTTGTACAACAGTGGAAATCTGTTGTCCTCTTAAAATTACTCATGACTTCAATCTTGAAGGTTGTTCTCCAAAATTTACAACAATTTTCTTATCATTTTATACTTTTCTTTGTCAATCTATCTACATTTGAAACCATTTCCCTCAAATTTGTAATTTCCTCTTGTAAAATTGACTTTTCCTGTACATTTGAGACTATTATAAATTTGTGGATCATTTTATGAATGATTTTTCTTTATATTTTAATAAAATTACTGTTTCAATATAAATTTGAAACACATTGTTTAAGGGGAAAAAGCCAAAATATTATCACAATTTACACTTTTGACCATAATTTTGCAGACCAAAAACCAAACAATAACTATGAATGACTGCAATGGTCATGTGCCCGTAGCAAGCAGCGCCTCTTTGTGTTGGTCATATCATGTGACTTCTCCCATGGAAAACGCACATACATCGCATCAGGAATCACAGCATTGAAGCGGAGAGGACATGGAGGGAGAGGAAGTGCCTGTATTAAAAAAAAGTACATATTTAATAAAAACATTAAAATAATATTTCAATTATTCATTGGATTCATCTGCAAGCCAAGGACCATCTCTGGTTAAAATTTCAGCAAAATCCATCCAGTAGTTTCTACATAATCCTACTAAATCACTGCAACAAGTTTGAGCCTTGGTAGAGGTATGCAGTCATGGATCACCCCCAAAATGTAATGGTTTGTGTGTAGGCCAAGAACCACTTCTGGTGAAAATTTCATCCAAATTCATCCAGTAGTTTTGGAGTATTGTTGGAAAAGTGTGTGAGGATATAAGAGCCTTGGTGGAGGTATGCATTCCACAGGAAGTTTTCAGTTTCAAATTTAGCAATGTTTTCTCACACAACTTATAACAAAATAAACGTAGCACTTATATCTAATGGTTAACATGCAAAATGTTAAGTTTAAACCAACTTACAGGTGTGCTTGGCCAGATCAAACATGCTAATGCTAACGGGCTAGCCGCGAACGTTAGCTAAAACGCTAATCTCAAGGGAAACAAATTTAGCAATGTTTTCTCACACAACTTATAACAAAATAAACGGAGCACTTATATCTAACGGTTAACATGCAAAATGTTACGTTTAAACCAACTTACAGGCTGGTTGCGTGAGGACTGACGTACGTCGTCTTCTTCTGAGGTTTTATGGTGGTTGGCAAACGCCTTGTAGGAGCATTACCGCCACCTTCTGGAACGGACTGTGATTCGAAATGGCATTACTGTCCTATATCCTTGAAATTAGTCCTGTTGCCCTAATAAACCTAAAAACTGCATGATAGACCGCATCTCCTGAACTTCTCTGCAAAATCTCTTTCATACTGAGCTGATTTTGTCCTGCGATAAGCACAGTTGCCATGGAAACCCACTCATTGCATTTCAATAACGGACATTTATACATGGGGCAAACTTGCAACAATTTGCACTACATTTTCGACGATTGATATTAGTCCTGCACCAAACAAGTCTACATAAAAATAACAAACAAAAGTTTTAGCGCCCCTATTTTTAAAAGGAAGAATTGCTGAAAACTTTTTTCTCTCTTTTTCTCTCACTAGCAGAAAAAAAAAATGCATGAAGGAATTGTAAAGAACTGAGGTCCACACGAATAGTGGTTTCAACAAAGTTCTCTTTTTTTTTTAGGAGCGGGAACATTAACAGGCGGCAACATCAACACATCGCCATTTTCATATCATATCACCCGGTGAAGGTCAACTCTGACCTGTGACGTCACCACAGTCTTAAAGACACACCACATATAAATATCACATTATATGACATCTCCCCCTTTTTTTTTAGCTTTTTTTTCAGAACAAAACAATTTTCAATTCAAACATTTTTCATTCCCATTTCACCCTTCCCCACAGCCCATGGCTTAATCATTGAACCACATATAACCACACTTATCACAGTGAACACGTGAATTTCTCTCTTTTTTTTCATTCATTCATTTTCATTTTTTTTTTTCTCTACAAATCTAGTCTTTGCACAGGTTTAATCAATCTACCAGACCGGGTAAACAACAGTCCTTGCTTTGGGTCTGGCGGTTTGACACTGGATTCTGGTAAAATAGTGTCAGCGGCAGCTGCAGTTTCAGGCTGCTGATCGACAGTCTCTGGCTGCAGGTCATTTGGAGCTGAAGAGTGTATCTCTCAGGATCATGTTGCAAGTGACGGCGGTTGCGTCGCAAAGTTGCTCCCTGGGGTGTTTCAATAAGAAAGGAGCGAGGTGTGCTGCTTTCTCCTGTGACAACAGCGGGTGTTTTCTAGGATTTCTGATGGTCCAGCTTTGTGAGGACTGAATCTCCTGGCTTCAACGAAGATAGGGGTTTAGCTCCATGGCGCTGATTGAAGTAGAATGCTTGTTTCTGTTTCTCCATTGCATCCTTATTCCTGACGACTTCCAGATCAGGCCATCGGGGCTGAAGATTCACTTCGAGTGTAGGAAGAGTTGTTTTGATCTTTCGACCCATAAGTAGCTCTGCAGGACTCACGCCTGTGGTGGTGCAGGGCGTTGATCGAAAGCACATGAGGGCGAGCAAAGGATCTTGCTGCTTTAAGATTCTTTTTGCTGTTTGAACTCCCCTCTCTGCATGTCCGTTTCCTTGGGGGTTATGTGGACTTGAGGTGATGTGCAAAAAGTCAAACTCCCTTGCAAACTTTTTAAATTCTTGGCATGAGAATTGAGGCCCATTGTCAGATACAACCACTTCTGGACAACCAAACCTCGCGAACACTGCCTTCAGCTTTAAGATCATCTGAGAAGCAGTGGTTACTGGCAGATGAAGTATCTCGAGGAACCGAGAGAAATAGTCTGACACAACAAGGTAAGTGTGCTTGTTATGCTCACACAGGTCAACAGCAAGTCTCTTCCAGGGTCGATCAGGTAGAGGGGTTGACAAGAGAGGCTCTTTTCGCTGAGCTGGTCTCATCTCGCGACACACCTGACAGGACTGGACTTTGCGTTTGATTTCAGATGAGATGCCAGGCCACCACACAGATGTGCAGGCCCGCTCTCTGCATTTTGTCAGACCTTGATGTCCATCATGTATTCGATCCAAGATGTCTGCTCTGAGCACATCCGGAATCAACATGCGGCTTCCTCTGGTGATAATTCCATCGCATTCAGACAGTTCATTTTTAATGGGAAAATAGTCTCTGATAGCTGCTGGGACACTGCCTATGTATTCTGGCCATCCTGACTTGATGTACCACAACACCAACTGTAGGTTACAGTCAGCTGCTGTAGCAGTCTTTATGGTGTCTATTTTCCTTAGATAGTTAAACATGCCCAGGACACGCTTGAGGTCATGCACGTTCTGTGGTGGAGGGAGCTCGCGGATTGCCTTGACTTTATCAGGGTCGGGTCTCACGCCTGATTTGTCAATTTCTTGGCCCAAGAAGTGAAGCTTGTTTTGTCTAAACTTACATTTTTCTCTGTTCAGTTTAAGTCCGGCTGACTCGATCCTTTCCAGTACCTTGCTGAGACGCTGGTCGTGCTGTTCAGGAGTGTCGCCGTACACCAGTATGTCATCCATGTAGATAGCCACGCCTTCCAGGCCGTTGAGGGTTTCTGTCATTTTGCGCTGAAAAATTTCAGGAGCGCTTGTGATCCCAAATGGAAGACGTTTGAATGCATATCTCCCAAAGGGTGTGATAAAGGTTGTTAATTTACTGCTTTCTGGATGGAGAGGAATCTGCCAAAACCCGGAGGCAGCATCCAATGATGTGAATGTGGTTGCTCCACTAAGTTTTGCAGTGATTTCCTCTGCAGTAGGAAGAACATACCTTTCTCTTCGTACAGCTTCATTTAACCTCTTTAAATCGACACAGATCCGCACTTTTCCATTTTTCCTTGGGACTGGTACCATTGGCGCGCACCAATCTGTAGGATCAATCACAGCTTCAATCACATTATTCTCCTTCATACGCTGCAATTCCTCTTTAACCTTCTGCAAAAGTGGCAAAGGGACACGACGGGCAGTGTGCACTGTGTATGGCTGAGCATTCTCTTTTAACAGGATTTTAACTGGTTCTGTTTTAAGTGTTCCATGCTCACCAAATGCTTTGTGAACTTCTTCAACACGCTTCACAAGCCCCATCGACATTGCTGTGTCTCTGCCCAGCAAATTGTTTGCATTATTGCCACTGATGACATACACAGGAAAAGTATATGGTTTTTCTTTGTATTCTGTGAAGGCTTGAAATTTCCCTATACAGTCCAACTGACCACCCGGGCTGCACAGTGTGACATTAGATGGCTCTAATTCCTTCTCAGGAACTAGTTTGTTAAATGTCTTTTGTCCCATAATGTTTGCATCTGCACCCGTATCAATTTTAAAATTGACTGGTGTTGTTCCAATTGTAAGCTGTATGGTCCATGGGTCATCATTTCTGTCTGTTTTTATGACTGCGCCCAAAAAAAATGGTGTCTGGGAAACTGTCTCTTCAGTGACTTCTCTGACTGATTTACTGTGACATTTCTTTTCCCAGTGACCCACCTTTTTACACTTGTTGCATGTTGACTTCATGGCTGGGCACTTTTCAGGATCTCTGTGTTTTAATTTTCCACATCTTCCACACCATGAGTCTTTCTGCTCTCCACTTTTTCCTTTCCTTGGTTTAAATGGAGATCTTCCTCTGCCTGCTGTTTTTCCCTGGATCTCCTGCACCGTGGCGTGTGCCTCCCCCTGCTGGTGAACCTGGAGGACAACCTCCTCGTACTGGCGAACTGTTTGAATGGTTTGGGCAAGCGTTAGATCAGCCATCATCTGCAGTTTACGTGACAGCTCTTTATCAAGGATGCCCACAACAATTCGGTCACGGATATGTTCATCTCTCTTTACACCAAAGTCACAGTGTTCTGACATCTCATGAAGGGCTCTGATAAACATTTCCACTTTCTCACCAGGCCGCTGCAGCCTCTGGTGAAAACAAGTGCGCTCATGGATCACGTTCCGTTTAGGACAGAAGTACTCGTCGTATTTTCCTAACACAACGTCAAACTTCTTTTGATCCGTTTCCTCAGTAAATGAGAATGATTTGAAGATGTTTTCAGCTTCGGGGCCCATGGCGTAAATCAGTGAACTGACCTGAATTTCGCCGTCCTCTTTATTCAGTTTTGTAGCCGTCCGGAAACGCAGAAAGCGCTCTTTCCAGCCCGCCCATTCATTTGGACGATGAAAAGGAAAACTTTCCGGGGGATTAAACAAGGCCATCTTGCTGAAGCAGAGCGTCCGTCAAGCACTTCTGACACCATGTAAAGAACTGAGGTCCACACGAATAGTGGTTTCAACAAAGTTCTCTTTTTTTTCTAGGAGCGGGAACATTAACAGGCGGCAACATCAACACATCGCCATTTTCATATCATATCACCCGGTGAAGGTCAACTCTGACCTGTGACGTCACCACAGTCTTAAAGACACACCACATATAAATATCACATTATATGACAGGAATCACTAGGGCTGATTGACAGTACATGTAGATAGTACAGAACTGTTTCCATGGCGACCAGCGCGCTTCAACACACACAGTGCAGAGCATTGTAGCTAGATGGAATAATATGTAGATATATAAACACCCAGTGCGGAGCATTGTAGCTAGATGGAATAAATATGTAAATATATATACACACACAGTGCAGAGCATTGTTGCTAGATGGGATGAAACAGCACAACCGTCTACTTAGTTATCCTATATGGTATGATTATGTACCCATACATATTCTCACCCTCCATAGCGACCGGTATTTTCCTAATTGTATGCTGGAGGGGACCATTGTATGTCTTTTGCATTCAAAACTATTAGGTTGTCACGTCTTTAGGCTATCTCTAAGAGCAGCCCTACTTAGGTTGTACAGTCTGACAGTCGTTGGGAGGAAGGACCTGCGAAACCTCTCGGTTGTGCACCTAGGATGATGTAGTCTGCTGCTAAATGAACTCCACCGTGCGTTCAGTATGTCCTGCATAGGGTGGAACTCGGACTCCAGCAGAGATGACAGTTTAGCCACCGTCCTTCTCTCTCCTATCTCCTCCACTGGGACAACGCGCTACCCCAGGACAGAGCTAGCTTTCTTGATCTGTTTGTTCAGTCTCTTCCTATCGGCTGCCATAATGCCACTGCCCCAGCAGACCACCGTGTCATACAATGTCTTCAGCAGCGCCCCTTGTACACCAAAAGACATGAGTCTCCTCAGAAGGAACAGCCTGCACTGTCCCTTCTTGTAGAGTGCGTCAGTATAGTGTGACCAGTCTAGTTCATTGTTCAGATGAACACCCAGGTACTTATAGGATGTCACCATCTCAATGTCTGTTCCCTGTATATTTACTGGTGATGTGAGGTGTTGTCCTGAAATGAGAGTGGAGCAACTTCAGCAGAGGGACATGACTGAAAGTTTGGAGACATTGTTTTTGGGCACAATGACTACGGCACCTCCACCTAATGCTGCGTGGAAGAAGTCGATTGGAGTAAATGGCCAGCAGGTACTGTTCAAAGCGAGGGAGGATGGGCGGCGGGTTCCGCGGTCGCGCGGGGGGGCGAAGGTCCGTTTACACCTGCCTGCAGGTTTAATTAGGGCCTGAGCCACTGACAACGTCAGTCGGCGAAAGCCCTATTGTATCCGCTCACGTTTCTTTATTTTTTTTTTTTTTATTATTATTCTGCCTAAATGATCGCATTTTTCACACTCTGAACGTTAACCAAAACGCGATTTTTTTTGGCAAACCCCTCTGACCGGGCCAAAAATTCGATAAACTGGAAAATATATGTGCCCCCCCACCCCTCATTTTTGTGGGTGGGGTCAAACGTACAAGGTCTATGGAGACAGAAGACCATAAACTTTGCCGTAGACACATCAAATTTGGGTGAGGTGTGAATCACCTCAAGACATGCAAAAAACATCATTGTGGCCCATACCCACCGCCAACAGGAAGGCCGCCATCTTGCCTCAAATCGCCCCACCTCCAATTCGGGAAAAAAGTCACACCTCGCATTTGAACGCACTTGTCCTAGGGACCTGCTCCAATTGAGCTCATTTTTGCATGGCGGCATCTATAGGCATTGGCCATTAAAAGTTATAAAATTAGGTCAAAATCTCAAAAGGTGTGGCCAGGGCGCCATGGCGAAGATTGACTCCTCCCCTTACAAATTCAACCAGCTGTAACTCCCACAAAACTTGTCCGATGTCGACAAAACTTTCCATCAAGGAAAATAGTGCCACCCCGGATACAATGACATCAAAATACCGGACAAAAGATATAGCGCCACATAGTGGCTAATGAAAGAATTGCTGAAAACTGTTTTATTTATTACTCACGCACGGCTGGCCAGAATGACGTGAAATTTTCAGAGTTTCATCAGAACACAGACATGATCATAACTGAACATCAACGTTAGTATGACGTCATACATGTTACGATGGACACGCCCTTCTTGCCATTCAACCCATGAGCTTATGGGGCGGGGTGGGAAGGTCTTGGAGGTCTAACTTTTTCAACATATGTTGAGGTCACTGTCATATGCAGTCCAATATGGGTGGACAACACATAACTTACAGGGAAGTGTTGCCATGGCAACATGGCGACGGTTGACTACATACCATGAAATTTCGGACAGTTGTATCTTGGACAACCTTTTTCTGATGTCCACAAAACTTCCCATCAAGAAAAATAGTGCCACCCCGGATACAATGACATCAAAATACCGGACAAAAGATATAGCGCCACATAGTGGCTAACGAAAGAATTGCTGAAAACTGTTTTATTTATTACTCACGCACAGCTGGCCAGAAAGACGTCAAATTTTCAGAGATTCATCAGAACACAGACATGATCATAACTGAACATCAACTTTAGTATGACATCATACATGTTACCATGGACACGCCCTTCTCGCCATTGAATCCGTGACCTTATGGGGAGGGGTGAGAACGTCCTGGAGGTCGAAATTTTTCAACATATGTTGAGGTCACTGTCATATGCAGTCCAATATGGGTGGACAACACATAACTGACAAGGAAGTGTTGCCATGGCGCCATGGCAAAGTTTGACTCCTCCCCTTACAACTTCAACCACCTGTAACTCGGCCAAAAATGGTCCCATGTCCACAAAACTTTCCATGAAGGAAAATAGTCCCACCCCGAACGCAATGACATCAAAACACCTGACAACCGATATAGCGCCACATAGTGGTTAATGAAAGAAATGCTGAAAACTGTTTCATTTATTACTCACAAGCGGCTGGGCAGAATGATGTGAAATTTGCTGAGATTCATCAGAACACAGCCATGATCATAACTGAACATCAACATTAGTATGACATCTAACATATTACTATGGACACGCCCACCTCGCCATTCAATCCGTTAGCTTATGGGGAGGGTTGGGAACATCCTGGAGTCATGAAAATTGGAACATAGGTTTAGGTGACTGTCACATATATTCCAATAGGGGTGGACAACACATAACTGACAAGGAAGTGTTGCCATGGCGCCATGGCGAATTGCTAAATTATTGCAGCAGCACTGTAGTCAGTCCTCCTCTACAGTAATGCTTAACACAGGCTGTCCACAGGGCTGTGTGTTGAGCCCCACTTTGTATTCATTGTACACATATCACTGCATACCTGTTCATCCCACAAACATTATAGAGAAGTTTGCAGATGACACAACAATAGTGGGCCTCATTTCAGGAGGAGATGAGTCCCACTGGTGAGATGGTGCTCAGATAATAATATGCTACTGATAACATAATAAAAAACAGAACTCATTATTAATATTAGGAAGCATAGCAGTAAGCCACCTCCTCTATACATAGTCAAGGAGTATGTGGAGAGGGTAGAGGCTTTTAAGTTTCTGGTTGTTCAGATTTCTCACAACCTTACCTGGGTAGTACGGCCCCAAACATGTCAGTTAAATTATTGCAGCAGCACTGTAGTCAGTCCTCCTCTACAGTAATGCTTAACACAGGCTGTCCACAGGGCTGTGTGTTGAGCCCCACTTTGTATTCATTTTACACATATCACTGCATACCTGTTCATCCCACAAACATTATAGAGAAGTTTGCAGATGACACAACAATAGTGGGCCTCATTTCAGGAGGAGATGAGTCCCACTGGTGAGATGGTGCTCAGATAATAATATGCTACTGAATACATAATAAAAAACAGAACTCATTATTAATATTAGGAAGCATAGCAGTAAGCCACCTCCTCTATACATAGTCAAGGAGTGTGTGGAGAGTTAAGACAGGCAACCACTAGAGGGAGGCAAAGTACAAGAAGAGAAGAGAAGCAGTCTCCAGGGGATGCATTACAACATAATTTTTGGAAGTTATAGCTAAATTATTGCAGCAGCACTGTAGTCAGTCCTCCTCTACAGTAATGCTTAACACAGGCTGTCCACAGGGCTGTGTGTTGAGCCCCACTTTGTATTCATTGTACACATATCACTGCATACCTGTTCATTCCACAAACATTATAGAGAAGTTTGCAGATGACACAACAATAGTGGGCCTCATTTCAGGAGGAGATGAGTCCCACTGGTGAGATGGTGCTCAGATAATAATATGCTACTGAATACATAATAAAAAACAGAACTCATTATTAATATTAGGAAGTATAGCAGTAAGCCACCTGGGTAGTACGGCCCCAAACATGTCTACATAAACATAACAAACAAAAGTTTTAGCGCACCTATTGTTAAAAGGAAGAATTGCTGAAATTTTTATTTTCTCTCTTTTTCTTTCACCAGCAGAAAAAACAAATACATGAAGGAATCACTAGGGCTCATTGACAGTACATGTAGACAGTGCAGAACTGTTTCCATGGCGACCAGCGTGCTACAATGGCTTTCTCTCCATATAAAACATGACAGTTACATCTAAGACAATCCCTGCCTGATTTACAATAATCTTTGCACACATAATAGTGATCCCACTCGGACATGTCTGAATATCAATATTCACAAAACTGTCACAACCACACCTACTGCTGACATGACGTACTGCACAAATTTGTATCACATTTTGAACCAAGTCCAGTAGTCAGAATGAAATGACATTTTCAGTGGTTTCTCAAAGTGAATTGAACTGCCCTCAGTGGAAGTCACTTTTGTACTGCGATAAAAACAGTTGCCATGAAAACACACTCCTTGTCTATCAATATGTTTTATACTTTGGAGGGTTGGGAAACTCCAAGAGTCACCAAATGTGGAACTTAAGTAAAGATGACTCTCTTCTGTAGTTCTGTGCTGTCTCCAACATGTACCTGAAATCTAATTGTTACCATGGCCGCATGTCCGAGTTTACCTGATCGCAATAAGTTGGATAGTTGTAATTTGGACAAACTGTGTCGGACTGTCACCAGTCATTGATAGTACATGTACATAGTACAGAACTGTTTCCAGGGCGACTGGCGTACTTCAGTGGCTTTCTTGCCAAACAAAACATGACAGTTACAGCTCAGATAATTCTCGCCTGATTTGGAAAAATCTTTGCACAAATCATACTGATGCCAATCTGAACATGTCTGTATATCAATATTCACAAAACTGTCACACCCACACCTACTACTGACATGACGTACTGCACAAAATTGTTTCCAATTTTGCACAAAGACCAGTAGTCATGATGACATGACCTATTCAGGGGTTCCTCAGAGTGCATTGGACTATCCTCGGTGGAAGTCACTTTTGTCCTGCGATAAGCACACTTGCCATGAAAACCCATTCCTTGCCAATCAATATGTTTTATACTTTGGAGGGTTGGGAATGTCCAAGAGTCACCAAATGTGGAACATAAGTCAACATGACTCTCTTCAGTAGTTCTGTGGTTTCTGCAACATGTACCTGAAATGTAAATGTTACCATGGCCACATGTCCGAGTTTACCTGATCGCAATATGTTGGATAGTTGTAATTTGGACAAAATGTGTTGGACTGTCACCAGAATTGCGATGATGGAGATTAATCCCGCTCTGCACATTTGCCCCACCCACAAAAATGAGTGGTGGAGGTGCACATATCTTTTCCACTTGATCTATTTTGTTGCCAGAATGATGTGAAATTTTCTCTAAATGGAACCACTGAATTTCACAGTTTTGGTTATCACAGGCAACCATGTCATCCAGCTCTTCTGGCTGCCTGCAAGTCCACCACACTTCTGCTGTGTTCTGTGCCTGCCAGATGTGGCAGGTGTGGAAAAGCACATGGAAATTCATTTAAAGAATGTCCTGCTCGCAATGCAGACTGCAAGAAATGTCAGAAAAAGGGGCATTTTGCTGCTTTGTGTAAAACAAAAATGACAGTGGAGGAACTTCAGCAGAGGGACATGAGTGAAAGTTTGGAGACATTGTTTTTGGCCACAATGACTACGGCACCTCCACCTGATGCTGCGTGGAAGAAGTCGATTGGAGTAAATGGCCAGCAGGTAGGGTTCAAAGCCAGGGACGACGGGCGGCGGGTTCCGCGGTCGCGCGGGGGGCGAAGGTCCGTTTACACCTGCCTGCAGGTTTAATTATTATTATTATTTTTCACTATTATTCTGCCTAAATGATCGCATTTTTCACACTCTGAACGTTAACCAAAACGCGATTTTTTTTAGCAAACCCCTCTGAGCAGGCAAAAAATTCGATAAACTGGAAAAAATATGTCCCCCCCCACCCCTCATTTTTGTGGGTGGGGTCAAACGTGCAAGGTCTATGGAGACTGGAGACCATAAACTTTGCCGTAGACACATCAAATTTGGGTGAGGTGTGAATCACCTCAAGACATGCAAAAAACATCATTGTGGCCCATAACCACCACCAACAGGAAGTCCGCCATCTTGCCTCAAAGTCGCCCCACCTCCAATTCGAGAAAAAAGTCACACCTCGCATTTGAATGCACTTGTCCTAGGGACCTGATCCAATTGAGCTTATTTTTGCATGGCGGCATCTATAGGCATTGCCCATTAAAAGTTATATAAATTAAGTCAATATCTCAAAAGGCGTGGCCAGGGCGCCATGGCGAAGTTTGACTCCTCCCCTTAAAAATTCATATAGCTGTAACTCGTGCAAAACTTGTCTGATGTCCACAAAACTTTCCATGAAGGAAAATAGTGCCAACCAGGATACAATGACATCAAAATACCGGACAAAAGATATAGCGCCACATACTGGTTAACGAAAGAATTGCTGAAAACTGTTTTATTTATTACTCACGCACGGCTGGCCAGAATGACGTAAAATTTTCAGAGATTCATCAGAACACAGACTTGATCATAACTGAACATCAACGTTAGTATGACGTCATACATGTTACCATGGACACGCCCTTCTCGCCATTCAACCCATGAGCTTATGGGGCGGGGTGGGACGGTCTTGGAGGTCTAAATTTTTCAACATATGTTGAGGTCACTGTCATATGCAGTCCATTATGGGTGGACAACACATAACTTACAGGGAAGTGTTGCCAAGGCAACATGGCGACAGTTGACTACACGCCATGAAATTTTGGAAAGTTGTATCTTGGACAAACTTTTTCTGATGTCCACAAAACTTTCCATAAAGGAAAATAGTGTCACCCCGGTTAGAATGACATCAAAATACCGGACAAAAGATATAGCGCCACATAGTGGCTAACGAAAGAATTGCTGAAAACAGTTTTATTTATTACTCACGCACGGCTGGCCAGAATGACGTAAAATTTTCAGAGATTCATCAGAACACAGACATGATCATAACTGAACATCAATGTTAGTATGACGTCATACATGTTACCATGGACACGCCCTTCTCGCCATTAAACCCATGAGCTTATGGGGCGGGGTGGGAAGGTCTTGGAGGTCTAAATTTTTCAACATATGTTGAGGTCACTGTCATATGCAGTCCAATATGGGTGGACAACAGATAACTCACAGGGAAGTGTTGCCATGGCAACATGGCGACGGTTGACTACACGCCATGAAATTTCGGACAGTTGTATCTTGGACAACCTTTTTCTTATGTCCACAAAACTTCCCATCAAGGAAAATAATGCCACCCCGGATACAATGACATCAAAATACCGGACAAAAGATATAGCGCCACATAGTGGCTAACGAAAGAATTGCTGAAAACTGTTTTATTTATTACTCACGTACGGCTGGCCAGAATGACGTCAAATTTTCAGAGATTCATCAGACCACAGACATGATCATAACGGAAAATCAACGATAGTATGACGTCATACATGTTACCATGGACACGCCCTTCTCGCCATTCAACCCATGACCTTATGGGGCGGGGTAGGAAGCTCTTGGAGGTCTAAATTTTTCAACATATGTTGAGGTCACTGTCATATGCAGTCCAATATGGGTGGACAACAAACACATAACTTACAGGGAAGTGTTGCCATGGCAACATGGCGACGGTTGACTACACTCCATGAAATTTAGGAAAGTTGTATCTTGGACAAACTTTTTCTGATGTCCACATAACTTTCCATCAAGGAAAATAGTGTCACCCTGGATACAATGACATCAAAATACCGGACAAAAGATATAGTGCCACATAGTGGCTAACGAAAGTATTGCTGAAAACAGTTTTATTTATTACTCTAAACTAAATATGTATTACTAAATATGTAAATATATATACACACACAGTGCAGAGCATTGTTGCTAGATGGAATAATATGTAGATATATAAACACCCAGTGCGGAGCATTGTAGCTAGATGGAATAAATACGTAAATATATATACACACACAGTGCAGAGCATTGTTGCTAGATGGGATGAAACAGCACAACCGTCTACTTAGTTATCCTATATGGTATGATTATGTACCCATACATATTCTCACCCTCCATAGCGACCGGTATTTTCCTAATTGTATGCTGGAGGGGACCATTGTATGTCTTTTGCATTCAAAACTATTAGGTTGTCACGTCTTTAGCCTATCTCTAACAGCAGCCCTACTTAGGTTGTACAGTCTGACAGCCGTTGGGAGGAAGGACTTGCGAAACCTCTCGGTTGTGCACCTAGGATGATGTAGTCTGCTGCTAAATGAACTCCATCGTGCGTTCAGTATGTCCTGCATAGGGTGGAACTCGGACTCCAGCAGAGATGACAGTTTAGCCACCGTCCTTCTCTCTCCTATCTCCTCCACTGGGACAACGCGCTACCCCAGGACAGAGCTAGCTTTCTTGATCTGTTTGTTCAGTCTCTTCCTATCAGCTGCCATAATGCCACTGCCCCAGCAGACCACCGTGTCATACAATGTCTTCAGCAGCGCCCCTTGTACACCAAAAGACCTGAGTCTCCTCAGTAGGAACAGCCTGCGCTGTCCCTTCTTGTAGAGTGCGTCAGTATAGTGTGACCAGTCTAGTTTATTGTTCAGATGAACACCCAGGTACTTATAGGATGTCACCATCTCGATGTCTGTTCCCTGTATATTTACTGGTGATGTGAGGTGTTGTCCTGAAATGAGAGTGGAGCAACTTCAGCACAGGGACATGAGTGAAAGTTTGGAGACATTGTTTTTGGGCACAATGACTACGGCACCTCCACCTAATGCTGCGTGGAAGAAGTCAATTGGAGTAAATGGCCAGTAGGTATGGTTCAAAGCGAGGGAGGACGGGCGGCGGGTTCCGCGGTCGTGCGGGGGGGCGAAGGCCCGTTTACACCTGCCTGCAGGTTTAATTATTATTATTATTATTCTGCCTAAATGATCGCATTTTTCACCCTCTGAACGTTAACCAAAACGCGATTTTTTTTGGCAAACCCCTCTGACCGGGCAAAAAATTCAATAAACTGGAAAAGATATGTTCCCCCCCCACCCCTCATTTTTGTGGGTGGGGCCAAACGTACACAAATTTTCAAGGTCTGTGGAGACTGGAGACCATAAACTTTGCCGTAGACACATCAAATTTGGGTGAGGTGTGAATCACCTCAAGACATGCAAAAAACATCATTGTGGCCCATACCCACCGCCAACAGGAAGGCCGCCATCTTGCCTCAAAGTCGCCCCACCTCCAATTTGGAAAAAAGTCACACCTTGCATTTTAACGCACTTGTCCTAGGGACCAGATCCAATTGAGCTCATTTTTGCATGGGAGCATCTACAGGCATTGGCCATTAAAAGTTATATAAATTAGGTCAAAATCTCAAAAGGCGTGGCCAGGGCGCCATGGCCAAGTTTGACTCCTCCCCTTACAACTTCAACCACCTGTAACTCGGCTAAAAATGGTCCCATGTCCACAAAACTTTCCATGAAGGAAAATAGTCCCACCCCGAACGCAATGACATCAAAACACCTGACAACCGATATAGCGCCACATAGTGGATAATGAAAGAATTGCTGAAAACTGTTTTATTTATTACTCACAAGCGGCTGGGCACAATGATGTGAAATTTTCTTAGATTCATCAGAACACAGCCATGATCATAACTGAACATCAACAATAGCATAACATCAAACGTGTTAACATGGACACGCCCTCCTCGCCATTGAATCCGTGACCTTATGGGGAGGGGTGAGAACGTCCTGGAGTCATGAAATTTGGAACATAGGTTTAGGTTACTGACACATATAGTACAATATGGGTGGACAACACATAACTGACAAGGAAGTGTTGCCATGGCGCCCTGGCAAAGTTTGACTCCTCCCCTTACAACTTCAACCACCTGTAACTCGGCCAAAAATGATCCCATGTCCACAAAACTTTCCATGAAGGAAAATAGTCCCACCCCGAACGCAATGACATCAAAACACCTGACAACCGATATAGCGCCACATAGTGGTTAATGAAAGAAATGCTGAAAACTGTTTCATTTATTACTCACAAGCGGCTGGTCAGAATGATGTGAAATTTGCTGAGATTCATCAGAACACAGCCATGATCATAACTGAACATCAACATTAGTATGACATCTAACGTATTACTATGGACACGCCCACCTCGCCATTCAATCCGTTAGCTTATGGGGAGGGTTGGGAACGTCCTGGAGTCATGAAAATTGGAACATAGGTTTAGGTGACTGTCACATATAGTCCAATAGGGGTGGACAACACATAACTGACAAGGAAGTGTTGCCATGGCGCCATGGCGAATTGCTAAATTATTGCAGCAGCACTGTAGTCAGTCCTCCTCTACAGTAATGCTTAACACAGGCTGTCCACAGGGCTGTGTGTTGAGCCCCACTTTGTATTCATTGTACACATATCACTGCATACCTGTTCATCCCACAAACATTATAGAGAAGTTTGCAGATGACACAACAATAGTGGGCCTCATTTCAGGAGGAGATGAGTCCCACTGGTGAGATGGTGCTCAGATAATAATATGCTACTGAATACATAATAAAAAACAGAACTCATTATTAATATTAGGAAGCATAGCAGTAAGCCACCTCCTCTATACATAGTCAAGGAGTGTGTGGAGAGTTAAGACAGGCAACCACTAGAGGGAAGCAAAGTACAAGAAGAGAAGAGAAGCAGTCTACAGGGGATGCATTACAACATAACTTTTGGAAGTTATAGCTAAATTATTGCAGCAGCACTGTAGTCAGTCCTCCTCTACAGTAATGCTTAACACAGGCTGTCCACAGGGCTGTGTGTTGAGCCCCACTTTGTATTCATTGTACACATATCACTGCATACCTGTTCATCCCACAAACATTATAGAGAAGTTTGCAGATGACACAACAATAGTGGGCCTCATTTCAGGAGGAGATGAGTCCCACTGGTGAGATGGTGCTCAGATAATAATATGCTACTGAATACATAATAAAAAACAGAACTCATTATTAATATTAGGAAGTATAGCAGTAAGCCACCTGGGTAGTACGGCCCCAAACATGTCTACATAAACATAACAAACAAAAGTTTTAGCGCACCTATTGTTAAAAGGAAGAATTGCTGAAATTTTTATTTTCTCTCTTTTTCTTTCACCAGCAGAAAAAACAAATACATGAAGGAATCACTAGGGCTCATTGACAGTACATGTAGACAGTGCAGAACTGTTTCCATGGCGACCAGCGTGCTACAATGGCTTTCTCTCCATATAAAACATGACAGTTACACCTAAGACAATCCCTGCCTGATTTACAATAATCTTTGCACACATAATAGTGATCCCACTCGGACATGTCTGAATATCAATATTCACAAAACTGTCACAACCACACCTACTGCTGACATGACGTACTGCACAAATTTGTATCACATTTTGAACCAAGTCCAGTAGTCAGAATGAAATGACATTTTCAGTGGTTTCTCAAAGTGAATTGAACTACCCTCAGTGGAAGTCACTTTTGTACTGCGATAAAAACAGTTGCCATGAAAACACACTCCTTGTCTATCAATATGTTTTATACTTTGGAGGGTTGGGAAACTCCAAGAGTCACCAAATGTGGAACTTAAGTAAAGATGACTCTCTTCTGTAGTTCTGTGCTGTCTCCAACATGTACCTGAAATCTAATTGTTACCATGGCCGCATGTCCGAGTTTACCTGATCGCAATAAGTTGGATAGTTGTAATTTGGACAAACTGTGTTGGACTGTCACCAGTCATTGATACATGTACATGTACATGTACATGTACATAGTACAGAACTGTTTCCAGGGCGACTGGCGTACTTCAGTGGCTTTCTTGCCAAACAAAACATGACAGTTACAGCTCAGATAATTCTCGCCTGATTTGGAAAAATATTTGCACAAATCATAATGATGCCAATCTGAACATGTCTGTATATCAATATTCACAAAACTGTCACACCCACACCTACTGCTGACATGACGTACTGCACAAAATTGTTTCCAATTTTGCACAAAGACCAGTAGTCATGATGACATGACCTTTTCAGGGGTTCCTCAGAGTGCATTGGACTATTCTCGGTGGAAGTCACTTTTGTCCTGCGATAAGCACAGTTGCCATGAAAACCCATTCCTTGCCAATCAATATGTTTTATACTTTGGAGGGTTGGGAATGTCCAAGAGTCACCAAATGTGGAACATAAGTCAACATGACTCTCTTCAGTAGTTCTGTGGTTTCTGCAACATGTACCTGAAATGTAAATGTTACCATGGCCACATGTCCGAGTTTACCTGATCGCAATATGTTGGATAGTTGTAATTTGGACAAAATGTGTCGGACTGTCACAGGAATTGCGATGATGGAGATTAATCCCGCTCCGCACATTTGCCCCACCCACAAAAATGAGTGGTGGGGGTGCACATGTCTTTTCCACTTGATCTATTTTGTTGCCAGAATGATGTGAAATTTTCTGAGATTCATCAGAACACAGCCATGATAATAACTGAACATCAACAATAGTATAACATCAAACGTGTTAACATAGACATGCCCTCCTCGCCATTCACACTGTGAGCTTATGGGGAGGGGTGGGAAGGTCTTGGAGGTCTCAATTTTTCAACATATGTTGAGGTCACTGTCATATGTAGTCCAATATTGGTGGACAACACATAACTTACAGGGAAGTGTTGCCCTGGCAACATGGTGACGGTTGACTACACGCCATGAAATTTCGGAAAGTTGTATCTTGGACAAACTTTTTCTGATTTTCACTAAATATTTGACAGTGGATAATAGTCCCACCCTGAACAGTCCCTAAAACTTCCCAATTTCAAATTCTCCTTTTAACTAAGATACATTTGCGGATTAATTTGCCTCTTGAACATATTGCACACCTTTTTGACATAAGCAGACAAAATGTGCTATATAAATAGACTTGTTTGCTTTGTAACAATTTTTGGAATAAAGTACACAATGGCTTACAAACTGCAGCTCTTTATTTCAAAGATGCAACACTGCACCATAACCATGACACAATACAATATAAACTGACATGCATGATCAATATGTATCATTGTTCTACCATGTTATAGCGCATAACTGTCTCATGCTACAGCACTACTCTAATGCGCACGTCACAAAACCACGGCTGCTGTGACATCCTAAATGGAACCACTGAATTTCACAGTTTTGGTTATCACAGGCAACCATGTCATCCAGCTCTTCTGGCTGCCTGCAAGTCCACCACACTTCTGCTGTGTTCTGTGCCTGCCAGATGTGGCAGGTGTGGAAAAGCACATGGAAATTCATTTAAAGAATGTCCTGCTCGCAATGCAGACTGCAAGAAATGTCAGAAAAAGGGGCATTTTGCTGCTTTGTGTAAAACAAAAATGACAGTGGAGGAACTTCAGCAGAGGGACATGAGTGAAAGTTTGGAGACATTGTTTTTGGCCACAATGACTACGGCACCTCCACCTAATGCTGCGTGGAAGAAGTCGATTGGAGTAAATGGCCAGCAGGTAGGGTTCAAAGCCAGGGACGACGGGCGGTGGGTTCCGCGGTCGCGCGGGGGGCGAAGGTCCGTTTACACCTGCCTGCAGGTTTAATTGTTATTTTTTTTCTCTATTATTCTGCCTAAATGATCGCATTTTTCACCCTCTGAACGTTAACCAAAACGCGATTTTTTTTGGCAAACCCCTCTGACCCGGCAAAAAATTCGATCAACTGGAAAACATATGTGCCCCCCCACCCCTCATTTTTGTGGGTGGGGCCAAACGTACAAGGTCAATGGAGACTGGAGACCATAAACTTTGCTGTAGACACATCAAATTTGGGTGAGGTGTGAATCACCTCAAGACATGCAAAAAACATCATTGTGGCCCATACCCACCGCCAACAGGAAGGCCGCCATCTTGCCTCAAAGTCGCCCCACCTCCAATTCGGAAAAAACCCACACCTCGCATTTGAACGCACTTGTCCTAGGGACCAGATCCAATTGAGCTCATTTTTACATGGGGGCATCTACAGGCATTGGCCATTAAAAGTTATATAATTTAAGTCAAAATCGCAAAAGGCGTGGCCAGGGCGCCATGGCGAAGTTTGACTCCTCCCCTTACAACTTCAACCACCTGTAACTTGCCCAAAACTTGTCCGATGTCCACAAAACTTTACATGAAGGAAAATAGTGCGACCCCGGACGCAATGACCTCAAAACACCTGACAACCGATATAGCGCCACATAGTGGTTAACAAAAGAATTGCTGAAAACTGTTTTATTTATTACTCACAAGCGGCTGGCCAGAATTACGTGAAATTTTCAGAGATTCATCAGAACACAGAAATGATCATAACTGAACATCAACATTAGTATGACATCAAACGTGTTACCAAGGACACGCCCTTCTCGCCATTCAATCCATGAGCTTATGGGGAGGGGTTTGACGGTCTTGGAGGTCTAAATTTTTCAACATATGTTGAGGTCAATGTCATGTGTAGTCCAATATGGGTGGACGACACATAATTTACAGGGAAGTGTTGCCATGGCAACATGGCGACGGTTGACTACACGCCATGAAATTTCAGAAAGTTGTATCTTGGACAAACCTTTTCTGATTTCCACCAAATTTTCAAAAATGGATAATATTCCCACCCTGAACATTCCTATATAAAATAACAAAAGTTTTAGCGCCGCCTACTGGTAACAACATTAGACCCTTGTAAATTGGACATACGTTGCACGATTTGCAACAAATTTTATTCGATCAATATTCTCCCTTCCCCGAACTCGTCTATATACAAATAATAAACAACACTCATAGCGCCCCCTAATGATTAAAGGAAGAATTACTGACGGGCAAAACTTGTCCGATGGCCATAAAACTTTCCATGAAGGAAAATAGTGCCACCCCGGACACAATGACATCAAAATACCGGACAAAAGATATAGCGCCACATAGTGGATAACGAAAAAATTGCTGAAAACTGTTTTATTTATTACTCACGCACGGCTGGCCAGAATGATGTGAAATTTTCAGAGATTCATCAGAACACAGCCATGATAATAACTGAACATCAACAATAGTATAACATCAAACGTGTTAACATAGACACGCCCTCCTCGCCATTCAATCCGTGAGCTTATGGGGAGGGGTGGGAAGGTCTTGGAGGTCTCAGTTTTTCAACATATGTTGAGGTCACTGTCATATGTAGTCCAATATAGGTGGACAACACATAACTTACAGGGAAGTGTTGCCATGACAACATGGCGACGCTTGACTACACGCCATGACATTTCGGAAAGTTGTATCTTGGACAATCTTTGTCTGATTTTCACTAAATATTTGACAGTGGATAATAGTCCCACCCTGAACAGTCCCTGAGCCACTGACAGTCTGCCCACGTGACAGACAATAGTTTAGGTTGTGAAATGTTTGGAAATCTTTCCACACTTAAAAGCATATGCTAGTTGTGCTTGTTTGCCATTTTTTTCACATAAATTCTCACCTGTTATTAAATTGTGACTTCTGCACATTAGTTTGCTGCTAACAAATTTACCACTCTTAACAACTTTTAATTTATTAAAAAAATGTTTTAAACATTATGTTCGCAAGCATGCCCATGTGACAAACACACAATGCATTCTGGGAAGTGAAGTCCGCATGTGACATCAACAGACTACAGGCCACTTTTGGATCATGGCGTAACATCTTCTGTATAATCGTCAAACCACAATTTGCAAGATTTTAGACTCCGTAAACCGCAATTTGCAACACTTAAAAAAAGGTTTTAAACAGTATTGATTCGGCCATTATGACGTAGTGTCCATAGAATTCACCAAGTGCATTCTGGGTACACTCGGAACCATTCGCTGAGATCACGTAAAAGCTGGAGACATCGTCACAAAGCAGACATGGGGGAGTCTTGCTGTGTTGTAAACTGTAATAGTTGTTCTCACAACCGCCGTGGAGAAAAGATAAACCACGGAATAGGCTTTTTTCGTTTTCCAGCCTGGAAGAAGAAAAGCACAGCTCACGTTTCGGATGTAACGAAGAGGCGACGCCTGGCCTGGATTGCAGCAGTCAGAAGACCCAACGTAACTTTCAAACACGTACCTGTATCGATGGTGGTGTGCTCAAAGCATTTTTATAAAGGTACGTTATGATTTATGGTGTACGTCTGTTGTTAAAACTTGCTTGTGTTGTGGTTAAGACTTGCTTGGTCATAGCTTTTACCCTACATCAGTAGTGCTAAGCTAAACAGAGCTAAGCTAAAGAGACTCCGATATCAGAGTAGCTAGAAAAAGTTCCCACTCACACACCTGTGTGAGCGGGTTTAATTTGTTTTACTCCAAAGTATTTTCTTAATTTTTCCAGCCTGGAAGAAGAACAGCACAGCTCACGTTTCGGATGTAACGAAGAGGCGACGCCTGGCCTGGATTGCAGCAGTCAGAAGACCCAACGTAACTTTCAAACACGCACCTGTATCGATGGTGGTGTGCTCAAAGCATTTTTATAAAGGTACGTTATAATTTATGGTGTACGTCTGTTGTTAAAACTTGCTTGTGTTGTGGTTAAGACTTGCTTGGTCATAGCTTTTACCCTACATCAGTAGTGCTAAGCTAAACAGAGCTAAGCTAAAGAGACTCCGATATCAGAGTAGCTAGAAAAAGTTCCCACTCACACACCTGTGTGAGCGGGTTTAATTTGTTTTACTCCAAAGTATTTTCTTAATTTTTCCAGCCTGGAAGAAGAACAGCACAGCTCACGTTTCGGATGTAACGAAGAGGCGACGCCTGGCCTGGATTGCAGCAGTCAGAAGACCCAACGTAACTTTCAAACACGCACCTGTATCGACGGTGGTGTGCTCAAAGCATTTTTATAAAGGTACGTTATGATTTATGGTGTACGTCTGTTGTTAAAACTTGCTTGTGTTGTGGTTAAGACTTGCTTGGTCATAGCTTTTACCCTACATCAGTAGTGCTAAGCTAAACAGAGCTAAGCTAAAGAGACTCCGATATCAGAGTAGCTAGAAAAAGTTCCAACTCACACACCTGTGTGAGCAGGTTTAATTTGTTCTACTCCAAAGTATTTTCTTAATTTTTCCTTTGCTTTAACAGCAGACCAGCTTATGAAATGCTAGACTGTGATCCTGACTGGGCACCTTCGCTAAACCTTAGGCATGCAGAGCTTCCAGCTGCCACTCCTGACAGGTTTAACCGCTTATGCAGATGGACAAGATTATGACAAAAAGAATCAGCAGGGCATGCAAGTGATCTTCCCAGCACAGACCTCCAAGATCATTGGCCACGTGACTGAGATGGATAATGTAGCTCCTTCAGGTCGTCTTTTTTTATTTTACCTATGTTTTTCTTTCTAAAATGTATCTTGGGATTCCTTTTGATTACAAAATATATTAACTACAGTTGTTTATTGTCCTGATCAGCAACAGATGACACCACACCTCTGGCTGAGATGGAGGAGACGACATCTGATGAAGCAGCCCAGATCTGTCAGGCCGATGATGCTCCAGAGGAAAATGCACAAGAGCTACAGAACTACAGCAAGTGTCACCGTAGACTTAAAGAAATTTTACTCTTGCAAGAGGAGAACAAAAAGTTAAAGGGAGAGCTCTCCAGAAATACTCTGGATGACAATTTCCTCAAAGATAATGACTCAAAGGTGAAATACTACACTGGGCTTCCATCTTTCAGTTTAATGGCTCTGCTGATGCAATTTTTTCCCAGCCTAACAAAGACAGAAAAAATTCCCAATTTCAAATTCTCCTTTTAACTAACATACGTTTGCAGATTAATTTGCCTCTTGAACATATTGCACACCTTTTTGACATAAGCAGACAACATGTGCTATATAAATACACTTGCTTGCTTTGTAACAATATTTGGAATAAAGTACACAATGGCTTACAAACTCCAGCTCTTTATTTCAAAGATGGAAAAGTGTAACCAAATACCAGACAAAAGGTATAGCGCCACATAGTGGCTAACGAAAGAATTGCTGAAAAATGTTTTATTTATTACTCACGCACGGCTGGCCAGAATGACGTCAAATTTTCAGAGATTCATCAGAACACAGACATGATCATAACTGAACATCAACGTTAGTATGACATCATACATGTAACCATGGACACGCCCTTCTCGCCATTCAACCCATGAGCTTATGGGGCGGGGTAGGAAGCTCTTGGAGGTCTAAATTTTTCAACATATGTTGAGGTCACTGTCATATGCAGTCCAATATGGGTGGAAAACACATAACTTACAGGGAAGTGTTGCCATGGCAACATGGCGACGGTTGACTACACGCCATGAAATTTCGGAAAGTTGTATCTTGGACAAACTTTTTCTGATGTCCACAAAACTTTCCATCAAGGAAAAAAGTGCCACCCCGGATACAATGACATCAAAATACCGGACAAAAGATATAGTGCCACATAGTGGCTAACGAAAGTATTGCTGAAAACAGTTTTATTTATTACTCTAAACTAAATATGTATTACTAAATATGTAAATATATATACACACACAGTGCAGAGCATTGTTGCTAGATGGAATAATATGTAGATATATAAACACCCAGTGCGGAGCATTGTAGCTAGATGGAATAAATAAGTAAATATTTATACACACACAGTGCAGAGCATTGTTGCTAGATGGGATGAAACAGCACAACCGTCTACTTAGTTATCCTATATGGTATGATTATGTACCCATACATATTCTCACCCTCCATAGCGACCGGTATTTTCCTAATTGTATGCTGGAGGGGACCATTGTATGTCTTTTGCATTCAAAACTATTAGGTTGTCACGTCTTTAGCCTATCTCTAAGAGCAGCCCTACTTACGTTGTACAGTCTGACAGCCGTTGGGAGTAAGGACCTGCCAAACCTCTCGGTTGTGCACCAAGGATGATGTAGTCTGCTGCTAAATGAACTCCACCGTACGTTCAGTATGTCCTGCATAGGGTGGAACTCGCACTCCAGCAGAGATGACAGTTTAGCCACAGTCCTTCTCTCTCCTATCTCCTCCACTGGGACAACGCGCTACCCCAGGACAGAGCTAGCTTTCTTGATCTGTTTGTTCAGTCTCTTCCTATCTGCTGCCATAATGCCACAGCCCCAGCAGACCACCGTGTCATACAATGTCTCCAGCAGCGCCCCTTGTACACCAAAATACCTGAGTCTCCTCAGTAGGAACAGCCTGTGCTGTCCCTTCTTGTACAGTGCGTCAGTATAATGTGACCAGTCTACTTTATTGTTCAGATGAACACCCAGGCACTTATAGGATGTCACCATCTCAATGTCTGTTCCCTGTATATTTACTGGTGATGTGAGGTGTTGTCCTGAAATGAGAGTGGAGGAACTTCAGCAGAGGCACATGAGTGAAAGTTTGGACACATTGTTTTTGGGCACAATGACTACGGCACCTCCACCTAATGTTGCGTGGAAGAAGTCGATTGGAGTAAATGGCCAGCAGGTAGGGTTCAAAGCGAGGGAGGACGGGCGGCGGGTTCCGCGGTCGCGCGGGTGGGCGAAGGCCCGTTTACACCTGCCTGCAGGTTTAATTAGGGCCTGAGCCACTGACAACGTCAGTCGGCGAAAGCCCTATTGTATCCGCTCGCGTTTATTTATTTATTTTTTTTTTATTATTATTCTGCCTAAATGATCGCATTTTTCACCCTCTGAACGTTAACCAAAACGCAATTTTTTTTGGCAAACCCCTCTGTCCGGGCAAAAAATTCGATAAACTGGAAAAAATATGTGCCCCCTCACCCCTCATTTTTGTGGGTGGGGTCAAACGTACAAGGTCTATGGAGACAGAAGACCATAAACTTTGCCGTAGACACATCAAATTTGGGTGAGGTGTGAATCACCTCAAGACATGCAAAAAACATCATTGTGGCCCATACCCACCGCCAACAGGAAGGCCGCCATCTTGCCTCAAAGTCGCCCCACCTCCAATTCGGGAAAAAGTCACACCTCGCATTTGAACGCACTTGTCCTAGGGACCTGCTCCAATTGAGCTCATTTTTGCATGGCGGCATCTCTAGGCATTGGCCATTAAATGTTATATAAATTAGGTCAAAATCTCAAAAGGCGTGGCCAGGGCGCCATGGAGAAGATTGACTCCTCCCCTTACAAATTCAACCAGCTGTAACTCCTGCAAAACTTGTCCGATGTCCACAAAACTTTCCATCAAGGAAAATAGTGCCACCCCGGATACAATGACATCAAAATACCGGACAAAAGATATAGCGCCTCATAGTGGCTAATGAAAGAATTGCTGAAAACTGTTTTATTTATTACTCACGCACGGCTGGCCAGAATGACGTGAAATTTTCAGTTTCATCAGAACACAGACATGTTCATAACTGAACATCAACGTTAGTATGACGTCATACATGTTACGATGGACACGCCCTTCTCGCCATTCAACCCATGAGCTTATGGGGCGGGGAGGGAAGGTCTTGGAGGTCTAAATTTTTCAACATATGTTGAGGTCACTGTCATATGCAGTCCAATATGGGTGGACAACACATAACTTACAGGGAAGTGTTGCCATGGCAACATGGCGACGGTTGACTACACACCATGAAATTTCGGACAGTTGTATCTTGGACAACCTTTTTCTGATGTCCACAAAACTTCCCATCAAGGAAAATAGTGCCACCCCGGATACAATGACATCAAAATACCGGACAATAGATATAGCGCCACATAGTGGCTAACGAAAGAATTGCTGAAAACTGTTTTATTTATTACTCACGCACGGCTGGCCAGAATGACGTGAAATTTTCAGAGTTTCATCAGAACACAGACAAGATCATAACTGAACATCAACGTTAGTATGACGTCATACATGTTACGATGGACACGCCCTTCTCGCCATTCAACCCATGAGCTTATGGGGCGGGGTGGGAAGGTCTTGGAGGTCTAAATTTTTCAACATATGTTGAGGTCACTGTCATATGCAGTCCAATATGGGTGGACAACACATAACTTACAGGGAAGTGTTGCCATGGCAACATGGTGACGGTTGACTACACGCAATGAAATTACGGAAAGTTGTATGTTGGACAAACTTTTTCCATGGAACGGACTGTGATTCGAAATGGCATTACTGTCCTATATCCTTGAAATTAGTCCTGTTGCCCTAATAAACCTAAAAACTGCATGATAGACCGCATCTCCTGAACTTCTCTGCAAAATCTCTTTCATACTGAGCTGGTTTTGTCCTGCGATAAGCACAGTTGCCATGGAAACCCACTCATTGCATTTCAATAACGGACATTTATTCATGAGGCAAACTTGCAACAATTTGCACTAATTTTCTACGATTGATATTCGTCCTGCACCAAACAAGTCTACATAAAAATAACAAACAAAAGTTTTAGCGCCCCTATTTTTAAAAGGAAGAATTGCTGAAAATTTTTTTCTCTCTTTTTCTCTCACTAGCAGAAAAAAAAAATGCATGAAGGAATCACTAGGGCTGATTGACAGTACATGTAGATAGTACAGAACTGTTTCCATGGCGACCAGCGTGCTTCAACACACACAGTGCAGAGCATTGTAGCTAGATGGAATAATATGTAGATATATAAACACCCAGTGCAGAGCATTGTAGCTAGATGGAATAAATATGTAAATATATATACACACACAGTGCAGAGCATTGTTGCTAGATGGAATAATATGTAGATATATAAACACTCAGTGCGGAGCATTGTAGCTAGATGGAATAAATATGTAAATATACTGTATATACACACACAGTGCAGAGCATTGTTGCTAGATGGGATGAAACAGCACAACCGTCTACTTAGTTATCCTATATGGTATGATTATGTACCCATACATATTCTCACCCTCCATAGCGACCGCTATTTTCCTAATTGTATGCTGGAGGGGACCATTGTATGTCTTTTGCATTCAAAACTATTAGGTTGTCACGTCTTTAGGCTATCTCTAAGAGCAGCCCTACTTAGGTTGTACAGTCTGACAGTCGTTGGGAGGAAGGACCTGCGAAACCTCTCGGTTGTGCACCTAGGATGATGTAGTCTGCTGCTAAATGAACTCCACCGAGCATTCAGTATGTCCTGCATAGGGTGGAACTTGGACTCCAGCAGAGATGACAGTTTAGCCACCGTCCTTCTCTCTCCTATCTCCTCCACTGGGACAACGCGCTACCCCAGGACAGAGCTAGCTTTCTTGATCTGTTTGTTCAGTCTCTTCCTATCTGCTGCCATAATGCCACTGCCCCAGCAGACCACCGTGTCATACAATGTCTTCAGCAGTGCCCCTTGTACACCAAAAGACATGAGTCTCTTCAGTAGGAACAGCCTGCGCTGTCCCTTCTTGTACAGTGCGTCAGTATAGTGTGACCAGTCTAGTTTATTGTTCAGATGAACACCCAGGTACTTATAGGATGTCACCATCTCGATGTCTGTTCCCTGTATATTTACTGGTGATGTGAGGTGTTGTCCTGAAATGAGAGTGGAGGATTTTGGGCACAGTGACTACGGCACGTCCACCTAATGCTGCGTGGAAGAAGTCGCTTGGAGTAAATGGCCAGCAGGTAGTGTTCAAAGCGAGGGAGGACGGGCGGCGGGTTCCGCGGTCGCGCGGGGGGGGCGAAGGTCCGTTTACACCTGCCTGCAGGTTTAATTAGGGCCTGAGCCACTGACAACGTCAGTCGGCGAAAGCCCTATTGTATCCGCTCGCGTTTATTTATTATTATTATTATTATTCTGCCTAAATGATTGCATTTTTCACCCTCTGAACGTTAACCAAAACGCGATTTTTTTTGGCAAACCCCTCTGACCGGGCAAAAAATTCGATAAACTGGAAAAGATATGTTCCCCCCACCCCTCATTTTTGTGGGTGGGGCAAAACGTACACAAATTTTCAAGGTCTATGGAGACTGGAGACCATAAACTTTGCCGTAGAGACATCAAATTTGGGTGAGGTGTGAATCACCTCAAGACATGCAAAAAACATCATTGTGGCCCATACCCACCGTCAACAGGAAGGCCGCCATCTTGCCTTAAAGTCGCCCCACCTCCAATTCGGAAAAAAGTCACACCTCGCATTTTAACGCACTTGTCCTAGGGACCTGATCCAATTGAGCTCATTTTTACATGGGGGCATCTACAGGCATTGGCCATTAAAAGTTATATAAATTAAGTCAAAATCTCAAAAGGCGTGGCCAGGGCACCATGGCGAATTTGACTCCTCCCCTTACAAATTCAACCACCTGTAACTCGGCCAAAACTTGTCTGATGTCCACAAAACTTTAAATGAAGGAAAATAGTGCAACCCCGGACGCAATGACCTCAAAACACCTGACAAAAGATATAGCGCCACATAGTGGTTAATGAAAGAATTGCTGAAAACTGCTTCATTTATTACTCACAAGCGGCTTGGCAGAATGATGTGAAATTTTCTGAGATTCATCACAACACAGCCATGATCATAACTGAACATCAACAATAGCATAACATCAAACGTGTTAACATGGACACGCCCTCCTCGCCATTGAATCCGTGAGCTTATGGGGAGGGGTGAGAACGTCCTGGAGTCATGAAATTTGGAACATAGTTTTAGGTTACTGACACATATAGTACAATATGGGTGGACAACACATAACTGACAAGGAAGTGTTGCCATGGCGCCATTGCGAAGTTTGACTCCTCCCCTTACAACTTCAACCACCTCTAACTCGGCCAAAAATGGTCCCATGTCCACAACACTTTCCATGAAGGAAAATAGTGCGACCCCGGACGCAATGACATCAAAACACCTGACAACCGATATAGCGCCACATTGTGGGAAATGAAAGAATTGCTGAAAACTGTTTCATTTATTACTCACAAGCGGCTGGGCAGAATGATGTGAAATTTTCGGAGATTCATCACAACACAGCCATGATCATAACTGAACATCATCAATAGTATAACATCAAACGTGTTAACATGGACACGCCCTCCTCGCCATTGAATCCGTGAGCTTATGGGGAGGGGTGAGAACGTCCTGGAGTCATGAAATTTGGAACATAGGTTTAGGTTACTGACACATATAGTACAATATGGGTGGACAACACATAACTGACAAGGAAGTGTTGCCATGGCGCCATGGCGAATTTTGACTCCTCCCCTTACAACTTCAACCACCTGTAACTCGGCCAAAAATGGTCCCATGTCCACAACACTTTCCATGAAGGAAAATAGTGCCACCCCGGATGCAATGACATCAAAACACCTGACAACAGATATAGCGCCACATAGTGGTTAATGAAAGAATTGCTGAAAACTGTTTCATTTATTACTCACAAGCCGCTGGGCAGAATGATGTGAAATTTTTGGAGATTCATCAGAACACAGCCATGATAATAACTGAACATCAACAATAGTATAACATCAAACATGTTGACATAGACACGCCCTCCTCGCCATTCAATCCGTGAGCTTATGGGGAGGGGTGGGAAGGTCTTGGAGGTCTCAATTTTTCAACATATGTTGAGGTCACTGTCATATGTAGTCCAATATGGGTGCACAACACATAACTTACAGGGAAGTGTTGCCATGGCAACATGGCGACGGTTGACTACACGCCATGACATTTCGGAAAGTTGTATCTTGAACAATCTTTGTCTGATTTTCACTAAATATTTGACAGTGGATAATAGTCCCACCCTGAACAGTCCCTGAGCCACTGACAGTCTGCCCACGTGACAGACAATAGTTTAGGTTGTGAAATGTTTGGAAATCTGTCCACACTTAAAAGCATATGCTACTTGTGCTTCTTTGCCATTTTTTCACATAAATTCTCACCTGTTATTAAATTGTGACTTCTGCACATTAGTTTGCTGCTAACAAATTTACCACTCTTAACAACTTTTAATTTATTAAAAAAATGTTTTAAACATTATGTCCGCAAGCATGCCCATGTGACAAACACACAATGCATACTGGGAAGTGAAGTCCGCATGTGACATCAACAGACTACAGGCCACTTTTGGATCATGGCGTAACATCTTCTGTATAATCGTCAAACCACAATTTGCAAGATTTTAGACTCCGTAAACCGCAATTTGCAACACTTAAAAAAAGGTTTTAAACAGTATTGATTCGGCCATTATGACGTAGTGTCCATAGAATTCACCAAGTGCATTCTGGGTACGCTCGGAACTGTTCGCTGAGATCACGTAAAAGCTGGAGACATCGTCACAAAGCAGACATGGGGGAGTCTTGCTGTGTTGTAAACTGTAATAGTCTTTCTCACAACTGCCGTGGAGAAAAGATAAACCACGGAATAGGCTTTTTTCGTTTTCCAGCCTGGAAGAAGAAAAGCACAGCTCACGTTTCGGATGTAACGAAGAGGCGACGCCTGGCCTGGATTGCAGCAGTCAGAAGACCCAACGTAACTTTCAAACACGCACCTGTATCGATGGTGGTGTGCTCAAAGCATTTTTATAAAGGTACGTTATGATTTATGGTGTACGTCTGTTGTTAAAACTTGCTTGTGTTGTGGTTAAGACTTGCTTGGTCATAGCTTTTACCCTACATCAGTAGTGCTAAGCTAAACAGAGCTAAGCTAAAGAGACTCTGATATCAGAGTAGCTAGAAAAAGTTCCCACTCAAACACCTGTGTGAGCGGGTTTAATTTGTTTTACTAAAGTATTTTCTTAATTTTTCCAGCCTGGAAGAACAGCACAGCTCACGTTTCGGATGTAACGAAGAGGCGACGCCTGGCCTGGATTGCAGCAGTCAGAAGACCCAACGTAACTTTCAAACACGCACCTGTATCGATGGTGGTGTGCTCAAAGCATTTTTATAAAGGTACGTTATAATTTATGGTGTACGTCTGTTGTTAAAACTTGCTTGTGTTGTGGTTAAGACTTGCTTGGTCATACCTTTTACCCTACATCAGTAGTGCTAAGCTAAACAGAGCTAAGCTAAAGACACTCCGATATCAGAGTAGCTAGAAAAAGTTCCAACTCACACACCTGTGTGAGCAGGTTTAATTTGTTTTACTCCAAAGTATTTTCTTAATTTTTCCTTTGCTTTAACAGCAGACCAGCTTATGAAATGCTAGACTGTGATCCTGACTGGGCACCTTCGCTAAACCTTAGGCATGCAGAGCTTCCAGCTGCCACTCCTGACAGGTTTAACCGCTTATGCAGATGGACAAGATTATGACAAAAAGAATCAGCAGGGCATGCAAGTGATCCTCCCAGCACAGACCTCCAAGATCAGTGGCCACGTGACTGAGATGGATAATGTAGCTCCTTCAGGTCGTCTTTTTTTATTTCACCTATGTTTTTCTTTCTAAAATGTGTCTTGGGATTCCTTTTGATTACAAAATATATTAACTACAGTTGTTTATTGTCCTGATCAGCAACAGATGACACCACACCTCTGGCTGAGATGGAGGAGACGACATCTGATGAAGCAGCACAGATCTGTCAGGCTGATGATGCTCCAGAGGACAATGCACAAGAGCGACAGAACTACAGCAAGTGTCACTGTAGACTTAAAGAATTTTTACTCTTCCAAGAGGAGAACAGAAAGTTAAAGGGAGAGCTCTCCAGAAATACTCTGGATGACAATTTCCTCAAAGATAATCACTCAAAGGTGAAATACTACACTGGGCTTCCATCTTTCAGTTTAATGGCTCTGCTGATGCAATTTTTACCCAGCCTAACAAAGACAGAAAAAAAATCCCAATTTCAAATTCTCCTTTTAACTAACATACATTTGCAGATTAATTTGCCTCTTGAACATATTGCACACCTTTTGGACATAAGCAGACAACATGTGCTATATAAATACACTTGCTTGCTTTGTAACAACATTTGGAATAAAGTACACAATGGCTTACAAACTCCAGCACTTTATTTCAAAGATGGAAAAGTGTAACCATAACCATGACACAATACAAGTATATAAATTGACATGCAAGATCGACATGTATCATTGTTCTACCATGTTATAGCGCATAACTGTCTCATGATACAGCACTACTCTAATGCGCATGTCACAAAACCACGGCTGCTGTGGGCTTGGTGCTTCAGAGTCCCCCACATCCTAAATGGAAACACTGACTTTCAGTTTTGGTTATCACAGGCAACCATGTCATCCAGCTCTTCTGGCTGCCTGCAAGTCCACCACACTTCTGCTGTGTTCTGTGCCTGTCTTCTGGGATTGTGTGTGGGACCTGGCTGTAATGCAGTTAGACGTCGTCTTTTGGCCTTCTGGGTGGGTTTATCTGCGGCAGCTTTCCTCTTGTGTTGTGGGGTCATAGTCAGTAAAGTGACGGGCAACAAGCTCAGGTAGGACAGCTTTAGAAAAAAAGTTCTGCGTAACTGGTAAAAGTGTTTGCTCCCACAGGTCAGAATCTGGTGTGACGCGTAAAAAAACACAACTTTTTGTTGTCCACACACCAAAATCACAGAAAGGTGAGCCTGTCACAAAGATTTGCGTTTGTACCTGCTGCGACCGGTATTTTCCTAATTGTATGCTGGAGGGGACCATTGTATGTCTTTTGCATTCAAAACTATTAGGTTGTCACGTCTTTAGGCTATCTCTAAGAGCAGCCCTACTTAGGTTGTACAGTCTGACAGCTGTTGGGAGGAAGGACCTGCGAAACCTCTCGGTTGTGCACCTAGGATGATGTAGTCTGCTGCTAAATGAACTCCACCGTGCGTTCAGTATGTCCTGCATAGGGTGGAACTCGGACTCCAGCAGAGATGACAGTTTAGCCACCGTCCTTCTCTCTCCTATCTCCTCCACTGGCACAACGCGCTACCCCAGGACAGAGCTAGCTTTCTTCATCTGTTTGTTCAGTCTCTTCCTATCGGCTGCCATAATGCCACTGCCCCAGCAGACCACCGTGTCATACAATGTCTTCAGCAGCGCCCCTTGTACACCAAAAGACCTGAGTCTCCTCAGTAGGAGCAGCCTGCGCTGTCCCTTCTTGTAGAGTGCGTCAGTATAGTGTGACCAGTCTAATTTATTGTTCAGATGAACACCCAGGTACTTATAGGATGTCACCATCTCAATGTCTGTTCCCTGTATATTTACTGGTGATGTGAGGTGTTGTCCTGAAATGAGAGTGGAGCAACTTCAGCAGACGGACATGACTGAAAGTTTGGAGACATTGTTTTTGGGCACAATGACTACGGCACCTCCACCTAATGCTGCGTGGAAGAAGTCGATTGGAGTAAATGGCCAGCAGGTACTGTTCAAAGCGAGGGAGGACGGGCGGCGGGTTCCGCGGTCGCGCGGGGGGGCGAAGGCCCGTTCACACCTGCTTGCAGGTTTAATTATTTTTTGTTATTTTTTTTCTCTATTATTCTGCCTAAATGATCGCATTTTTCACCCTCTGAACGTTAACCAAAACGCGATTTTTTTTGGCAAACCCTTCTGACCGGGCAAAAAATTCAATAAACTGGAAAACATATGTGCCCCCCCACCCCTCATTTTTGTGGGTGGGGTCAAACGTACAAGGTCTATGGAGACTGGAGACCATAAACTTCGCCGTAGACACATCAAATTTGGGTGAGGGGTGAATCACCTCAAGACATGCAAAAAACATCATTGGGGCCCATACCCACCGCCAACAGGAAGGCCGCCATCTTGCCTCAAAGTCGCCCCACCTCCAATTCGGAAAAAAGTCACACCTCGCATTTTAACGCACTTGTCCTAGGGACCAGATCCAATTGAGCTCATTTTTACAGGGGGGCATCTACAGGCATTGCCCATTAAAAGTTATATACATTAAGTCAAAATCTCAAAAGGCATGGCCAGGGCGCCATGGCGAAGTTTGACTCCTCCCCTTACAAATTCTACCACCTGTAACTAGGCCAAAAATTGTCCGATGCCCACAAAACTTTACATGAAGGAAAATAGTGCCACCCCGGACGCAATGACCTCAAAATACCTGACAACCAATATAGCGCCACATAGTGGTTAATGAAAGAATTGCTGAAAACTGTTTAATTTATTACTCACAAGCGGCTGTGCAGAATGAGGTGAAATTTTCTGAGATTCATCAGAACACAGCCATGATCATAACTGAACATCAACAATAGTATAACATCAATCGTGTTAACATGGACACGCCCTCTTCGCCATTCAATCCTTTAGCTTATGGGGAGGGGTGAGAACGTCCTGGAGTCATGACATTTGGAACATAGGTTTAGGTTACTGACACATATAGTACTATATGGGTGGACAACACATAACTGACAAGGAAATGTTGCCATGGCGCCATGGCGAAGTTTGACTCCTCCCCTTACAACTTCAACCACCTGTAACTCGGGCAAAAATGGTCCCATGTCCACAAAACTTTCCATGAAGGAAAATAGTGCGACCCCCGACGAAATGACATCAAAACACCTGACAACCGATATAGCGCCACTTAGTGGTTAATGAAAGAATTGCTGAATACTGTTTCATTTATTACTCACAAGCGGCTGGGCAGAATGATGTGAAATTTTCTTAGATTCATCAGAACACAGCCATGATTATAACTGAACATCAACAATAGCATAACTTCAAACATGTTAACATGGACACGCCCTCCTCGCCATTGAATCCGTGAGCTTATGGGGAGGGGTGAGAACGTCCTGGAGTCATGAAATTTGGAACATATGTTTAGGTTACTGACACATATAGTACAATATGGGTGGACAACACATAACTGACAAGGAAGTGTTGCCATGGCACCATGGCGAAGTTTGACTCCTCCCCTTACAACTTCAACCACCTGTAACTCGGCCGAAAATGGTTCCATGTCCACAAAACTTTCCATGAACGAAAATAGTGCCACCCCGGACACAATGACATCAAAACACCTGACAACCGATATAGCGCCACATAGTGGTTAACAAAAGAATTGCTGAAAACTGTTTTATCGATTACTCACGTGCGGCTGGGCAGAATGATGTGAAATTTTCTGACATTCATCAGACCACAGCCATGATCATAACCTGAAAACCTATATAGCGCCACATAGTGGTTACTGAAAGAATTGCTAACCCACTATTTACTAAATGCATCTCTGTAGTTGCACAATTGCAGATAAAAAATGGAGCTAATAAAAATCTCGAAGCACCCCACAAAGAGATATTTTTTGCACATCTTTTGCACTCAAATTTTATGTCTCGACGGCAAAGTTTACAGTCTCCATAGACCTTGAAAATTTGTGTACGTTTGGTGGGGAACATATCTTTTCCTGTTTATCGAATTCTTTGCCGGGTCTGAGCGGTCTTAGGATTTATAAATTTTTGAACATATGTACCTAACAGCCACACATTTGAGGCAAAAACTGCACACCCACTAGTGCCTAAGCAGCTCTCTGTATTTCAACAATTGCAGATAAAAAAAATGGACCTAAAACCTCAAAGCCCCCCAACAAGGAAAATTGTATGATGTTCTCTCATGTAGAAGTTAATAATTTTAAAATTAACTTTTAAACTCTGAATTGTTTACTAAATGGCTCTCTGTACTTGCACAATTGCAGAAAAAAAATGGACCTAATGTACCTAACAGCAACACATTTGAGGCAAAAATTGCACACCCACTAGTGCCTAAGCAGCTCTCTGTAGTTGAACAATTGCAGATACAAAAATGGACCTAAAACCTCGAAGCCCCACCAACAACAAAAATTGAATGATGTTCTCTCATCCATCCATCCATCCATCTTCTACCGCTTCTCCGGAGGTCCGGGTCGCGGAGGCAGCAGTTCAAGCAGAGAAGCCCAGACTTCCCTCTCCCCAGCCACCTGCTCCAGCTCTTCAGAGGGGATACCAAGGCGTTCCCAGACTAGCTGGGAGACATAGTCTCTCCACCGAGTCCTGGGTCTGCCCCGGGGTCTCCTCCCAGTGGGACGTGCCTGAAACACCTCAAGTGGGAGGCGTCCAGGAGGCATCCTAATCAGATGCCCATACCACCTCAACTGACTCCTTTCAATGTGGAGGAGCAGCGGTTCTACTCTGAGCCTCTCCCGGATGACTGAGCTCCTCACCCTAACTCTGAGGGTGAGTCCAGCAATCCTACGGAGAAAGCTCATTTCAGCCGCTTGTATCCGCGATCTCGTTCTTTCGGTCATTACCCAAAGCTCGTGACCATAGGTGAGAGTAGGAACGTAGATTGACTGGTAAATCGACAGCTTTGCCTTAGAACTAAGCTCCCTCTTCACCACAACAGACCGGTACAACGTCCGCATCACTGCAGATGCTGCTCCAATCCGTCTGTCGATCTCTCGCTCCATTTTCCCCTCACTCGTGAACAAGACCCCAAGATACTTAAACTCCTCCACTTGGGGCAGGAGCCTGTCCCCAACCCGGAGAGGACAATCCACCTTTTTCCGGCTGAGGACCATGGACTCGGACTTGGAGGTGCTGATTCTCATCCCAGCCGCTTCACACTCAGCGGCAAACCGTCCCAGCAAGAGCTGTAGGTCATTGCTGGATGAAGCCAACAGGACAACATCATCTGCAAACAACAGAGATGAGATCCTGTGGTCACCAAGCATGACACCCTCCATTCCCTGGCTGCGCCTAGAAATCCTGTCCATAAAAATTATGAACAGGACCGGTGACAAAGGGCAGCCCTGGCGGAGTCCAACTCTCACTGGGAATGACTCCGACCGAGTGTTGGCAATGCGAACTAAACTCTCACAACGGTCGTACAGAGACCGAATAGCTCGTAACAACAAGCCCGATACCCCATACTCCCGAAGCACCCCCCACAAAAATCCACGAGGGACGCGGTCAAATGCCTTCTCCAAGTCCACAAAACACATGTAAACTGGTTGGGCAAACTCCCACGAACCCTCAAGAATTCTCGAGAGGGTAAAGAGCTGGTCCGATGTGCCACGGCCAGGACGAAAACCACATTGCTCCTCCTGAATCCGAGGTTCGACCAACGGCCGGACTCTCCTCTCCAGTACCTTGGCATAGACCTTCCCAGGGAGGCTGAGGAGTGTGATCCCTCTAAAGTTGGAGCACACCCTCCGGTCCCCTTTTTTGAAGAGAGGAACCACCACCCCGGTTTGCCATGCCAAAGGCACTGCCCCCGACCTCCACGCAATGTTGCAGAGGCGTGTCAACCATGACAACCCAACAACATCCAGGGCCTTGAGGTACTCGGGGCGAATCTCGTCCACCCCCGGGGCCCGGCCACCAAGGAGATTTTTAACCACCTTGGCGACCTCAGCCCCTGTGATAGGCGAGTCATCCCCCTCGTCCCCAAACCCTGCTTCCTCTGTGGAAGGCGTATCAGTGGGATTGAGGAGATCCTCGAAGTATTCCTTCCACCGCCCGACGATATCCCCAGTTGAAGTCAACAGTGTCCCATCCGCACCATACACAGTGTGGACGGGGAGCTGCTTTCCCCTCCTGAGCCGCCTGAGCCGCCTTGAAGCCGACCGAAAGTCTTGTTCCATGGCCTCACCGAACTCCTCCCATACCCGGGTTTTTGCTTCAGCAACCACCCGAGCTGCACTCCGCTTGGCCTGCCGGTACACCTCAGCTGCTTCGGGAGTCCCACAAGCCAACCAAGCTTGATAGGACTCCTTCTTCAGCTTAATGGCCCCCCTCACCACTGGTGTCCACCACTTGGTTCGGGGGTTGCCACCACGAGATGCACCGACCACCTTGCGGCCGCAGCTCTGGGCTGCCGCTTCAACAACAGAGGTGGAGAACATGGCCCATTCAGACTCCATGTCTCCAGACTCCCTCGGAATGTGGTTGAAGTTCTTCCGGAGGTGGGAGTTGAAGACCTCCCGGACAGGGGCCTCAGCCAGACGCTCCCAGCACACCCTCACTATACGTTTGGGTCTACCAGGTCTGAATGGCTTCCTCCCCTGCCATCGGATCCAACTCACCACCAGGTGGTGATCAGTTGACAGCTCTGCACCTCTCTTTACTCGGGTGTCCAAGACATACGGTCGCAGGTCTGATGATACGATAACAAAATCGATCATCGACCTGCGGCCTAGGGTGTCCTGGTGCCAGGTGCACATATGGACACCCTTATGCTTGAACATGGTGTTCGTTATAGACAGACTGTGGTTAGCACAGAAGTCCAATAACTGAACACCACTCGGGTTCAGATCGGGCAGGCCGTTCCTCCCAATCACCCCCCTCCAGGTTTCACTGTCGTTGCCCACGTGCGCATTGAAGTCCCCCAGTAGGACAATGGAGTCTCCAGGAGGAGCACCCTCCAGCACCCCAGTCACAGACTCCAAAAAGGGTGGGTACTCTGAAACATCATTTGGTGCATAGGCACAAATGATGGTCAGGACCCGTTTCCCAACCCGAAGGCGCAGGGAAGCAACCCTTTCGTCCACCGGGGAAAACTCCAATATAGAGGCAGCAAGGTGGGGCGATACAAGAATACCTACCCCTGCTCGTCGCCTCTCGCCCGGGGCAACTCCAGAAAAGGCCAAGCTCCAGCCCCTCTCCAGGAGACTGGTTCCGGAACCGGAGCTGTGTGTTGAGGTGAGGCCGACTATATCTAGCCGGTATCGCTCAATCTCATACACCAGCTCAGGCTCCTTCCCCACCAGAGAGGTGACATTCCACGTACCAAAAGCCAGTTTAGAAAGCTTGGGATCAGTCCGCCAAGGTCTCCGCCTTTGACTGCCACCTAATCCACATAGCACCGGACTTCCATGATCCCTCCTGCAGGCGGTGAACCCACTGGAGGGCGGACCCATGTAACTCCTTCGGGCTGAGCCCGGCCGGGTCCCATGGGTGGAAACCCGGCCACCAGACGCTAGCCTTCGAGCCCCTCCCCCAGGCCTGGCTCCAGGGTGGGGCCCCGGTAACCCCATACCGGGCGGGGTACACTGAATCCTTGATATACAATTTATCATGAGAGTCTGTTGGATCGTTCTTCGTCTGGCCCTTCACCCAGGACCAGTTTGTCTTGGGAGACCCTATCAGAGGCAAATTGCCCCGGACAACATAGCTCCTGGGATCACTGGGGCACGCAAACCCCCCCACCACGATAAGGTGACGATCCATGAGGGGGATGTTCTCTCATGTAGAAGTTAATAATTTTAAAATTAACTTTTAAACTCTGAATATTTTAAGCTCTAGAAATTGAGAATATTTATTTCCGATGAATTCCGGCTATACAGTGGGGCAAAAAAGTATTTAGTCAGCCACCAATTGTGCAAGTTCTCCCACTTAAAAGATGAGAGAGGTCTCCAATCTTCATCTTAGGTATACCTCAACTATGAGAGACAAAATGAGAAAAAAAAATCCAGAAAATCACACTGAGGGATTTTTAATGAATTAATTGGTAAATTCCTTGGTAAAATAAGTATTTGGTCACCTACAAACAAGCAAGATTTCTGGCTCTCACAGACCTGTAACTTCTTCTTTAAGAGGCTCCTCTGTCCTCCACTCGTTACCTGTATTAATGGCACCTGTTTGAACTTGTTATCAGTATAAAAGACACCTGTCCACAACCTCAAACAGTCAGACTCCAAACTCCACTATGGCCAAGACCAAAGAGCTGTCAAAGGACACCAGAAACAAAATTGTAGACCTGCACCAGGCTGTGAAGACTGAATCTGCAATAGGTAAGCAGCTTGGTGTGAAGAAATCAACTGTTGGAGCAATTATTAGAAAATGGAAGACATACAAGACCACTGATAATCTCCCTCAATCTGGGGATCCACGCAAGATCTCACCACGTGGGGTCAAAATTATCACGAGAACGGTGAGCAAAAATCCCAGAACCACATGGGGGGACCTAGTGAATGACCTGCAGAGAGCTGGGACCAAAGTAACAAAGGCTACATCAGTAACACACTACGCCACCAGGGACTCAAATCCTGCAGTGCCAGATGTGTCCCCCTGCTTAAGCCAGTACATGTCCAGGCCCGTCTGAAGTTTGCTAGAGAGCATTTGGATGATCCAGAAGAGGGTTGGGAGAATGTCATCTGGTCAGATGAAACCAAAATAGAACTTTTTGGTAAAAACTCAACATGTCGTGTTTGGAGGAGAAAGAACACCATACCTACTGTGAAGCATGGGGGCGAAAACATTATACTTTGGGGCTGTTTTTCTGCAAAGGGACCAGGACGACTGATCCGTGTAAAGGAAAGAATGAATGGGGCCATGTATCGTGAGATTTTGAGTGAAAACCTCCTTCCATCAGCAAGGGCATTGAAGATGAAATGTGGCTGGGTCTTTCAGCATGACAATGATCCCAAACACACTGTCCGAGCAACAAAGGAGTGGCTTCGTAAGAAGCATTTCAAGGTCCTGGAGTGGCCTAACCAGTCTTCAGATCTCAACCCCATAGAAAATCTTTGGAGGGAGTTGAAAGTCCGTGTTGCCCACCGACAGCCCCAAAACATCACTGCTCTAGAGGAGATCTGCATGGAGGAATGGGCCAAAATACCAGCAACAGTGTGTGAAAACCTTGTGAAGACTTACAGAAAACGTTTGACCTCTGTCATTGTCAACAAAGGGTATATAACAAAGTATTGAGATGAACTTTTGTTATTGACCAAATACTTATTTTACCGAGGAATTTACCAATTAATTCATTAAAAATCCTTCAATGTGAATTTCTGGATTTTTTTTTCTCATTTTGTCTCTCATAGTTGAGGTATACCTATGATGAAAATTGGAGACCTCTCTTATCTTTTAAGTGGGAGAACTTGCACAATTGGTGGCTGACTAAATACTTTTTTTCCCCACTGTATATTTCCAATGTCTCATGGCGAGGAGTCAACCTTCTCCATGGTAACACTTACCAAATCAGTGATGTGCAGATCCAAAGAGACCAACAGCTGCTCTGAGTCTGAGAGTGTATTAAAGATCTTTGTCTCTTTAAAATGGAGTCCTCTAACAACTCCTTCAAAATGGGAGAAAACAGGCCACTGTCTCATTTACAAACAGCAGAATCGTTACCTACGATGCAGCAAAGTTCAGACTCCTCAGCCTCACAGCAACCCCATTTTAATGACCAAGCACCTCCCACTGGACATATCATTCATTCAAAAACAGTTCAATAAATATTTCGTTACCTACGATGCAGCAAAGTTCAGACTCCTCAGCCTCACAGCAACAACATTTAAATGACCAAGCACCTCCCACTGGACATATCATCCATTCAAAAACAGTTCCATAAATATTTCTACAAAAACAGATTACAGTTCACCATCTTCCAATATACAATATCTCACAAAAGTGAGTAGACCCCTCACATTTTTATAAATATTTTATTATATCTTTTCATGGGACAACACTGAAGATATGACACTTTGATGTAATGTAGTCAATGTACAGCTTGTACAACAGTGGAAATCTGTTGTCCTCTTAAAATTACTCATGACTTCAATCTTGAAGGTTGTTCTCCAAAATTTACAACAATTTTCTTATCATTTTATACTTTTCTTTGTCAATCTATCTACATTTGAAACCATTTCCCTCAAATTTGTAATTTCCTCTTGTAAAATTGACTTTTCCTGTACATTTGAGACTATTATAAATTTGTGGATCATTTTATGAATGATTTTTCTTTAGATTTGAATAAAATTACCGTTTCAATATAAATTTGAAACACATTGTTTAAGGGGAAAAAGCCAAAATATTATCACAATGTGCCCGTAGCAAGCAGCGCCTCTTTGTGTTGGTCATATCATGTGACTTCTCCCATGGAAAAAGCATATACATCGCATCAGGAATCACAGCATTGAAGCGGAGAGGACATGGAGGGAGAGGAAGTGCCTGTATTAAAAAAAACAACAACAACAACAAAAAAAGTACATATTTAATAAAAACATTAAAATAATATTTCAATTATTCATTGGATTCGTCTGCAAGCCAAGGACCATCTCTGGTTAAAATTTCAGCAAAATCCATCCAGTAGTTTCTACATAATCCTACTAAATCACTGCAAGAAGTTTGAGCCTTGGTAGAGGTACGCAGTCATGGATCACCCCCAAAATGTAATGGTTTGTGTGTAGGCCAAGAACCACTTCTGGTGAAAATTTCATCCAAATTCATCCAGTAGTTTTGCAGTATTGTTGGAAAAGTGTGTGAGGATATAAGAGCCTTGGTGGAGGTATGCATTCCACAGGAAGTTTTCAGTTTCAAATTTAGCAATGTTTTCTCACACAACTTATAACAAAATAAACGTAGCACTTATATCTAACGGTTAACATGCAACATGTTAAGTTTAAACCAACTTACAGGTGTGCTTTGCACAGATCAAACATGCTAATGCTAACGGGCTAGCCGCGAACGTTAGCTAAAACGCTAATCTCAAGGGTAACAAATTTAGCAATGTTTTCTCACACAACTTAAAACTAAATAAACGGAGCACTTATATCTAACGGTTAACATGCAAAATGTTACGTTTAAACCAACTTACAGGCTGGTTGGGTGAGGACTGACGTACGTCGTCTTCTTCTGAGGTTTTATGGCGGTTGGCAAACGCCTTGTAGGAGCATTACCGCCACCTTCTGGAACGGACTGCGATTCGAAATGGCATTACTGTCCTATATCCTTGAAATTAGTCCTGTTGCCCTAATAAACCTAAAAACTGCATGATAGACCGCATCTCCTGAACTTCTCTGCAAAATCTCTTTCATACTGAGCTGGTTTTGTACTGCGATAAGCACGGTTACCATGGAAACCCACTCATTGCATTTCAATAACGGACATTTATACATGGGGCAAACTTGCAACAATTTGCACTAAATTTTCGACGATTGATATTAGTCCTGCACCAAACAAGTCTACATAAAAATAACAAACAAAAGTTTTAGCGCCCCTATTTTTAAAAGGAAGAATTGCTGAAAATTTTTTTCTCTCTTTTTCTCTCACTAGCAGAAAAACAAATGCATGAAGGAATCACTAGGGCTGATTGACAGTACGTGTAAATAGTACAGAACTGTTTCCATGGCGACCAGCGTGCTTCAACACACACATTGCAGAGCATTGTTGCTAGATGGCATGAAACAGCACAACCGTCTACTTAGTTATCCTATGTGGTATGATTATGTACCCATACATATTCTCACCCTCCATAGCGACCGCTATTTTCCTAATTGTATGCTGGAGGGGACCATTGTATGTCTTTTGCATTCAAAACTATTAGGTTGTCACGTCTTTAGGCTATCTCTAAGAGCAGCCCTACTTAGGTTGTACAGTCTGACAGCCGTTGGGAGGAAGGACCTGCGAAACCTCTCGGTTGTGCACCTAGGATGATGTAGTCTGCTGCTAAATGAACTCCACCGTGCGTTCAGTATGTCCTGCATAGGGTGGAACTCGGACTCCAGCAGAGATGACAGTTTAGCCACCGTCCTTCTCTCTCCTATCTCGTCCACTGGGACAACGCACTACCCCAGGACAGAGCTAGCTTTCTTGATCTGTTTGTTCAGTCTCTTCCTATCGGCTGCCATAATGCCACTGCCGCAGCAGACCACCGTGTCATACAATGTCTTCAGCAGCGCCCCTTGTACACCAAAAGACCTGAGTCTCCTCAGTAGGAACAGCCTGCGCTGTCCCTTCTTGTAGAGTGCGTCAGTATAGTGTGACCAGTCTAGTTCATTGTTCAGATGAACACCCAGGTACTTACAGGATGTCACCATCTCAATGTCTGTTCCCTGTATATTTACTGGTGATGTGAGGTGTTGTCCTGAAATGACAGTGGAGCAACTTCAGCAGACGGACATGACTGAAAGTTTGGAGACATTGTTTTTGGGCACAATGACTACGGCACCTCCACCTAATGCTGCGTGGAAGAAGTCGATTGGAGTAAATGGCCAGCAGGTACTGTTCAAAGCGAGGGAGGACGGGCGGCGGGTTCCGCGGTCGCGCGGGGGGGCGAAGGTCCGTTTACACCTGCCTGCAGGTTTAATTTATTATTATTATTATTCTGCCTAAATTATCACATTTTTCACCCTCTGAACGTTAACCAAAACGCGATTTTTTTTTTTGGCAAACCCCTCTGACTGGGCAAAAAATTTGATAAACTGGAAAAGATATGTTCCCCCCCACCCCTCATTTTTGTGGGTGGGGCCAAACGTACACAAATTTTCAAGGTCTATGGAGACTGGAGACCATAAACTTTGCCGTAGACACATCAAATTTGGGTGAGGTGTGAATCACCTCAAGACATGCAAAAAACATCATTGTGGCCCATACCCACCGCCAACAGGAAGGCCGCCATCTTGCCTCAAAGTCGCCCCACCTCCAATTTGGAAAAAACTCACACCTCGCATTTTAACGCACTTGTCCTAGGAACCAGATCCAATTGAGCTCATTTTTACATGGGGACATCTACAGGCATTGCCCATTAAAAGTTATATAAATTAAGTCAAAATCTCAAAAGGCGTGGCCAGGGCACCATGGCGAAGTTTGACTCCTCCCCTTACAACTTCAACCACCTGTAACTTGCCCAAAACTTGTCCGATGTCCACAAAACTTTACATGAAGGAAAATAGTGCCACCCCGGACGCTATGACATCAAAATACCTGACAACTGATATAGCGCCACATAGTGGTTAATGAAATAATTGCTGAAAACTGTTTTATTTATTACTCACAAGTGGCTGGGCAGAATGATGTGAAATTTTCAGAGATTGATCAGAACACAGACTTGATCATAACTGAACATAAACGTTAGTATGACATCATATGTGTTACCATAGAAACGCCCTTCTCGCCATTCAAACCATGAGCTTATGGGGAGGGGTGGGAAGGTCTTGGAGGTCTAAATTTTTCAACATATGTTGAGGTCACTGTCAAATGTAGTCCAATATGGGTGGACAACACATAACTTACAGGGAAGTGTTGCCATGGCAACATGGCGACGGTTGACTACACGCCATGAAATTTCAGAAAGTTATATCTTGGACAAACTTTTTCTGATTTCCACCAAATTTTCAAAAATGGATAATAATCCCACCCTGAACATTCCTATATAAAAATAACAAAAGTTTTAGCGCCGCCTAGTGGCAACAACATTAGACCCTTGTAAATTGGACATACTTTGCACGATTTGCAACAAATTTTATACGATCAATATTCTCCCTTCCCCGAACTCATCTATATACAAATAATAAACACTCATAGCGCCCCCTAATGATTAAAGGCAGAATTACTGCCGGGCAAAACTTGTCCGATGTCCACAAAACTTTACATGAAGGAAAATAGTGCCAACCCGGACGCAATGACATCAAAATACCTGACGACAAAAGATCTTGCGCCACATAGTGGTAAATGAAAGAACTGCTGAAAACTGTTTTATTTATTACTCGTGCGTGGCTTGCCAGAATGACGTGAAATTTTCTGAGATTCATCAAAACACATCCTTGATAACAACTGAACATCAACAATAGTATAACATCAAACGTGTTAACATAGACACGCCCTCCTAGCCATTCAAACCATGAGCTTATGGGGAGGGGTGTGAAGGTGTTGGAGGTCTCAATTTTTCAACATATGTTGAGGTCACTGTCATGTGTAGTACAATATGGGTGGACAACACATAACTTACAGGGAAGTGCTGCCATGGCAACATGGTGACTGTTGACTACTCGCCAAGAAATTTCGGAAAGTTGTATCTTGGACAGACATTGTCTGATTTTCATCAAATTTTCAACAATGGATAATAGTCCCACCCTGAACACTCCTATATAAAATAAAAAAAGTTTTAGCGCCTCCTAGTGGTAACAACATTAGACCCTTGTAAAATGGCCAAACTTTGTACGATTTGCAACAAATTTTATATGATCAATATTATCCCTTCCCGAACTCATCTATATACAAATAATAAACAAAACTCATAGCGCCCCCTAATGATTAAAGTAAGAATTACTGACGGAATAAACTTGTCCGATGTCCACAAAACTTTACATGAAGAAAAATAGTGCCACCCCGGACGCAATGACTTCAAAATACCTGACAAAAGATACAGCGTCACATAGTGGTTAACGAAAGAATTGCTGAAAACTGTTTTGTTTATTACTCATGCGCGGCTGGCCAGAATGACGTGAAATTTTCTGAGATTCATCAGAACACAGCGATGATCATAATTGAACATCAACATTAGTATGACATCATACGTATTACCATGGACACGCCCTCATCACCATTCAATCCATGAGCTTATGGGGAGGGGTGGGAAGGTCTTGGAGGTCTAAATTTTTCAACATATGTTGAGGTCACTGTCATGTGTAGTACAATATGGGTGGACAACACATAACTTACAGGGATGTGTTGCCATGGCAACATGACGACGGTTGACTACTCGCCAAGAAATTTTGGAAAGTTGTATCTTGGAAAAAGTTTTTCTGATTTTCATCAAATTTTCGACAATGGATAATAGTCCCACCCTGAACACTCCTATATAAAATAACAAAAGTTTTAGCGCCTCCTAGTGGTAACAACATTAGACCCTTGTAAAATGGCCAAACTTTGTACGATTTGCAACAAATTTTATACGATCAATATTCTCCCTTCCCCGAACTCGTCTATATACAAATAATAAACAAAATGCATAGTGCCCCCTAATGATTAAAGGAAGAATTACTGATGACTTTTTTAAAAATTTTTATCTCACCAGCTTAACAAAATTACATGAGGGAAGGACTTGGGCTCATTGATAGTACATGTACATAGTAGAGAACTGTTTCCAGGGCGACTGGCGTGCTTCAGTGGCTTTCTCATCAAACAAAACATGACAGTTACAGCTCAGACAATTCTCGCCTGATTTGGAAAAATCTTTGCACAAATCATACTGATCCCACTCTGAACATGTCTGTATATCAATATTCACAAAACTGTCACACCCACATCTACTGCTGACATGACGTACTGCACAAAATTGTTTCTAATTTTGCACAAAGACCAGTAGTCATGATGACATGACCTTTTCAGGGGTTCCTCAGAGTGCATTGGACTATCCTCGGTGGAAGTCACTTTTGTCCTGCGATAAGCACAGTTGCCATGAAAACCCATTCCTTGCCAATCAATATGTTTTATACTTTGGAGGGTTGGGAATGTCCAAGAGTCACCAAATGTGGAACGTAAGTCAACATGACTCTCTTCAGTAGTTCTGTGGTTTCTGCAACATGTACCTGAAAGGTAAGTGTTACCATGGCCACATGTCCGAGTTTACCTGATCGCAATATGTTGGATAGTTGTAATTTGGACAAAATATGTCAGACTGTCACCGGAATTGCGATGATGGAGATTAATCCCGCTCTGCACATTTGCCCCACCCACAAAAATGAGTGGTGGAGGTGCACATATCTTTTCCACTTGACCTATTTTGTTGCCGGAATTGCTATGATGGAGATTAGTCCCATTCTGCGCACTTACTTCTACATAAAAATATTTGTCATACATTTGTGGATTAATTTGCCTCTTGAACATATTGCACACCGTTTTGACATAAGCAGACAAAATGTGCTATATAAATACACTTGCTTGCTTTGTAACAATTTTTCGAATAAAGTACACAATGGCTTACAAACTGCAGCTCTTTATTTCAAAGATGCAAAACTGTAACCATAACCATGACACAATACAAGAATATAAACTGACATGCATGATCAATATGTATCATTGTTCTACCATGTTATAGCGCATAACTGTCTCATGCTACAGCACTACTCTAATGCACACGTCACAAAACCACGGCTGCTGTGGGGTTTTTAAAAGGAAGAATTGCTGAAAATTTTTTTCTCTTTCTCTCACTAGCAGAAAAAAAAATGCATGAAGGAATCACTAGGGCTGATTGACAGTACGTGTAGATAGTACAGAACTGTTTCCATGGCGACCAGCGTGCTTCAACACACACAGTGCAGAGCATTGTAGCTAGATGGAATAATATGTAGATATATAAACACCCAGTGCGGAGCATTGTAGCTAGATGGAATAAATATGTAAATATATATACACACAGTGCAGAGCATTGTTGCTAGATGGGATGAAACAGCACAACCGTCTACTTAGTTATCCTATATGGTATGATTATGTACCCATACATATTCTCACCCTCCATAGCGACCGCTATTTTCCTAATTGTATGCTGGAGGGGACCATTGTATGTCTTTTGCATTCAAAACTATTAGGTTGTCACGTCTTTAGGCTATCTCTAAGAGCAGCCCTACTTAGGTTGTACAGTCTGACAGCTGTTGGGAGGAAGGACCTGCGAAACCTCTCGGTTGTGCACCTAGGATGATGTAGTCTGCTGCTAAATGAACTCCACCGTGCGTTCAGTATGTCCTGCATAGGGTGGAACTCGGACTCCAGCAGAGATGACAGTTTAGCCACCGTCCTTCTCTCCCCTACCTCGTCCACTGGGACAACGCGCTACCCCAGGACAGAGCTAGCTTTCTTGATCTGTTTGTTCAGTCTCTTCCTATCGGCTGCCATAATGCCACTGCCGCAGCAGACCACCGTGTCATACAATGTCTTCAGCAGCGCCCCTTGTACACCAAAAGACCTGAGTGTCCTCAGTAGCAACAGCCTGCGCTGTCCCTTCTTGTAGAGTGCGTCAGTATAGTGTGACCAGTCTAGTTCATTGTTCAGATGAACACCCAGGTACTTATAGGATGTCACCATCTCAATGTCTGTTCCCTGTATATTTACTGGTGATGTGAGGTGTTGTCCTGAAATGAGAGTGGAGCAACTTCAGCAGAGGGACATGACTGAAAGTTTGGAGACATTGTTTTTGGGCACAATGACTACGGCACCTCCACCTAATGCTGCGTGGAAGAAGTCGATTGGAGTAAATGGCCAGCAGGTACTGTTCAAAGCGAGGGAGGATGGGCGGCGGGTTCCGCGGTCGCGCGGGGGGGCGAAGGTCCGTTTACACCTGCCTGCAGGTTTAATTATTTTTTGTTATTTTTTTTCTCTATTATTCTGCCTAAATGATCGCATTTTTCACCCTCTGAACGTTAACCAAAACGCAATTTTTTTTGGCAAACCCCTCTGACCGGGCAAAAAATTCGATAAACTGGAAAAGATATGTGCCCCCCCACCCCTCATTTTTGTGGGTGGGGTCAAACGTACAAGGTCTATGGAGACTGGAGACCATAAACTTCGCCGTAGACGCATCAAATTTGGGTGAGGTGTGAATCACGTCAAGACATGCAAAAAATATCATTGGGGCCCATACCCACCGCCAACAGGAAGGCCGCCATCTTGCTTCAAACTCGCCCCACCTCCAATTCGGAAAAAAGTCACACCTCGCATTTTAACGCACTTGTCCTAGGGACCAGATCCAATTGAGCTCATTTTTACAGGGGGGCATCTACAGGCATTGCCCATTAAAAGTTATATAAATTAAGTCAAAATCTCAAAAGGCGTGGCCAGGGCGCCATGGCGAAGTTTGACTCCTCCCCTTACAAATTCAACCACCTCTAACTCAGCCAAAATTTGTCCGATGTCCACAAAACTTTGCATGAAGGAAAATAGTGCCACCCTGGACGCAATGACATCAAAATACCTGACAACCGATATAGCGCCACATAGTGGTTAATGAAAGAATTGCTGAAAACTGTTTTATTTATTACTCACAAGCGGCTGGGCAGAATGATGTGAAATTTTCTGAGATTCATCAGAACACAGCCATGATAATAACTTAATATCAACAATAGTATAACATCAAACAGGTTAACATGGACACGCCCTCCTCCCCAGTCAATCCGTGAGCTTATGGGGAGGGGTGGGAACGTCCTGGAGTATTGAAATTTGGAACATAGGCTTAGGTTACTGTCACATATACTTCAATATGGGTGGACAACACATAACTGATAAGGAAGTGTTGCCATGGCGCCATGGCGAAGTTTGACTCCTCCCCTTACAACTTCAAACACCTGTAACTCGGGCAAATCTTGTCCGATGTCCACAAAACTTTCCATCAAGGAAAATAGTGCCACCCCGGATACATTGACATCAAAATACCGGACAACCAATATAGCGCCACATAGTGGCTAACAAAAGAATTGCTGAAAACTGTTTTATTTATTACTCACGCACGGCTGGCCAGAATGACGTGAAATTTTCAGAGGTTCATCAGAACGCAGACATGATCATAACTGGACATCAACATTAGTATGACATCATACATGTTACCATGGACACGCCCTTCTCGCCATTCAACCCTTGAGCTTATGGGGCGGGGTAGGAAGCTCTTGGAGGTCTCAATTTTTTAACATATGTTGAGGTCACTGTCATATGCACTCCAATATGGGTGGAAAACACATAACTTACAGGGAAGTGTTGCCATGGCAACATGGCGACGGTTGCCTACACGCCATGAAATTTCGGAAAGTTGTATCTTGGACAAACTTTTTCTGATGTCCACAAAACTTTCCATCAAGGAAAATAGTGCCACCCCAGATACAATGACATCAAAATACCGGACAAAAGATATAGTGCCACATAGTGGCTAACAAAAGAATTGCTGAAAACTGTTTGATTTATTACTCACGCACGGCTGGCCAGAATGACGTGCAATTTTCAGAGATTGATCAGAACACAGACATGATCATAACTGAACATCAACGTTAGTATGACATCATACATGTTACCATGGACACGCCCTTCTTGCAATTAAACCCATGAGCTTATGGGGCGGGGTAGGAAGCTCTTGGAGGTCTAAATTTTTCAACATATGTTGAGGTCACTGTCATATGTAGTCCAATATGGGTGGAAAACACATAACTTACAGGGAAGTGTTGCTATGGCAACATGGCGATGGTTGACTACACCCCATGAAATTTCGGAAAGTGGTATCTTGGACAAACTTTTTCTGATGTCCACAAAACTTTCCATCAAGGAAAATAGTGCCACCCCGGATACAATGACATCAAAATACCGGACAAAAGATATAGTGCCACATAGTGGCTAATGAAAGTATTGCTGAAAACTGTTTTATTTATTACTCTAAACTAAATATGTATTACTAAATATGTAAATATATATACACACACACTGGAGAGCATTGTTGCTAGATGGAATACTATGTAGATATATAAACACCCAGTGCGGAGCACTGTAGCTAGATGGAATAAATATGTAAATATATATACACACACAGTGCACAGCATTGTTGCTAGATGGGATGAAACAGCACAACCGTCTACTTAGTTATCCTATATGGTATGATTATGTACCCATACATATTCTCACCCTCCATAGCGACCGGTATTTTCCTAATTGTATGCTGGAGGGGACCATTGTATGTCTTTTGCATTCAAAACTATTAGGTTGTCACGTCTTTAGCCTATCTCTAAAAGCAGCCCTACTTAGGTTGTACAGTCTGACAGCCGTTGGGAGGAAGGACCTGCGAAACCACTCAGTTGTGCACCTAGGATGATGTAGTCTGCTGCTAAATGAACTCCACCGTGCGTTCAGTATGTCCTGCATAGGGTGGAACTCGGACTCCAGCAGAGATGACAGTTTAGCCACCGTCCTTCTCTCTCCTATCTCGTCCACTGGGACAACGTGCTACCCCAGGACAGAGCTAGCTTTCTTGATCTGTTTGTTCAGTCTCTTCCTATCGGCTGCCATAATGCCACTGCCCCAGCAGACCACCGTGTCATACAATGTCTTCAGCAGCGCCCCTTGTACACCAAAAGATCTGAGTCTCCTCTGTAGGGACAGCGCAGGTTTGATCTTTCGGAAGAGGGACAAGAAGGGACAGCGCAGGCTGTTCCTTCTTGTAGAGTGCGTCAGTATAGTGTGACCAGTCTAGTTTATTGTTCAGATGAACACCCAGGTACTTATAGGATGTCACCATCTCAATGTCTGTTCCCTGTATATTTACTGGTGATGTGAGGTGTTGTCCTGAAATGACAGTGGAGGAACTTCAGCAGAGGGACATGAGTGAAAGTTTGGAGACATTGTTTTTGGGCACAATGACTACGGCACCTCCACCTAATGCTGCGTGGAAGAAGTCGATTGGACTAAATGGCCAGCAGGTAGGGTTCAAAGCGAGGGAGGACGGGCGGCAGGTTCCACGGTCGCACGGGGGGGTGGCGAATGCCGGTTTACACCTGCCTGCAGGTTTAATTTTTTTTAAAATTATTATTCTGCCTAAATGATCGCATTTTTCACCCTCTGAACGTTAACCAAAATGCGATTTTTTTTGGCAAACCCCTCTGACCGGGCAAAAAATTCGATAAACTGGAAAAAATATGTGCCCCCCCCACCCCTCATTTTTGTAGGTGGGGTCAAACGTACAAGGTCTATGGAGACAGAAGACCATAAACTTTGCCGTAGACACATCAAATTTGGGTGAGGTGTGAATCACCTCAAGACATGCAAAAAACATCATTGTGGCCCATACCCACCGCCAACAGGAAGGCCGCCATCTTGCCTCAAAGTCGCCCCACCTCCAATTCGGGAAAAAAGTCACACCTCGCATTTGAACGCACTTGTCCTAGGGACCTGCTCCAATTGAGCTCATTTTTGCATGGCGGCATCTATAGGCATTGGCCATTAAAAGTCATATAAATTAAGTCAAAATCTCAAAAGGCGTGGCCAGGGCGCCATGGCGAAGATTGACTCCTCCCCTTACAAATTCAACCACCTGTAACTCCCGCAAAACTTGTCCGATGTCCACAAAACTTTCCATGAAGGAAAATAGTGCCACCCCGGATACAATGACATCAAAATACCGGACAAAAGATATAGCGCCACATAGTGGCTAATGAAAGAATTGCTGAAAACTGTTTTATTTATTACTCACGCACGGCTGGCCAGAATGATGTGAAATTTTCAGAGTTTCATCAGAACACAGACATGATCATAACTGAACATCAATGTTAATATGACATCATACATGTTACGATGGACACGCCCTTCTCGCCATTCAACCCATGAGCTTATGGGGCGGGGTGGGAAGGTCTTGGAGGTCTAAATTTTTCAACAAATGTTGAGGTCACTGTCATATGCAGTCCATTATGGGTGGACAACACATAACTTACAGGGAAGTGTTGCCATGGCAACATGGCGACGGTTGACTACATGCCATGAAATTTCGGACAGTTGTATCTTGGACAACCTTTTTCTGATGTCCACAAAACTTCCCATCAAGGAAAATAGTGCCACCCCGGATACAATGACATCAAAATACCGGACAATAGATATAGCGCCACATAGTGGCTAACGAAAGAATTGCTGAAAACTGTTTTATTTATTACTCACGCACGGCTGGCCAGAATGACGTGAAATTTTCAGAGATTCATCAGAACACAGACGTGATCATAACTGAACATCAACGTTATTATGACATCATACATGTTACCATGGACACGCCCTTCTCGCCATTCAACCCATGAGCTTATGGGGCGGGGTGGGAAGGTCTTGGAGGTCTCAATTTTTCAACATATGTTGAGGTCACTGTCATATGCAGTCCAATATGGGTGGACAACACATAACTTACAGGGAAGTGTTGCCATGGCAATATGGCGACGGTTGACTACACGCCATGAAATTTCGGAAAGTTGTATATTGGACAAACTTTTTCTGATTTCCACCAAATTTTCAAAAATGGATAACAATCACACCCTGATTATTCCTATATAAAATAACAAAAGTTTTAGCACCGCCTAGTGGTAACAACATTAGACCCTTGTAAATTGGACATACTTTGCATGATTTGCAACAAATTTTATACGATCAATATTCTCCCTTCCCCAAACTCGTCTATATATAAATAATAAACAACACTCATAGCGCCCCCTAATGATTAAAGGAAAAATTACTGACGGGCAAAACTTTCCAATGGCTATAAAACTTTCCATGAAGGAAAAAATTGCCACCCCGGACACAATGACATCAAAATACCTGACAAAACATATAGCGCCACATAGTGGATAACGCAAGAATTGCTGAAAACTGTTTTATTTATTACTCACACTCAGCTGGCCAGAATGACGTGAAATTTTCTGAGTTTCATCAGAACACAGCCATGATCATAACTGAACATCAATGTTAGTATGATATCAAACATGTTACCATGGACATGCCATGACAAAAGAGATAATGCCACTTACTGCTCACAGGAAGATCTGAGCAAAATGGTTTACTTTATTATGCATGCAGCCGTTGCAGTGATGACGGCACATTTTCCCAGCCAGCGAGGGACTATGGGCGCTGGGTTCTGCGGGCGCGTGGGGGGCGAATGCCTGTTTACACCTGCTTGCAGGTTTAATTATTATTATTTGTTATTTTTCTGCCTAAATGATCGCATTTTTCACCCTCTGAACGTTAACCAAAACGCGATTTTTTTTGGCAAACCCCTCTGACCGGGCAAAAAATTTGATAAACTGGAAAAAATATGTGCCCCCCCACCCCTCATTTTTGTGGGTGGGGTCAAATGTACAAGGTCTATGGAGACTGGAGACCATAAACTTTGCCGTAGACACATCAAATTTGGGTGAGGTGTGAGTCACCTCAAGACATGCAAAAAACATCATTGTGGCCCATACCCACCGCCAACAGGAAGGCCGCCATCTTGCCTCAAAGTTGCCCCACCTCCAATTTGGAAAAAAGTCACACCTTGCATTTTAACGCACTTGTCCTAGGGACCAGATCCAATTGAGCTCATTTTTACATGGGGGCATCTACAGGCATTGGCCATTAAAAGTTATATAAATTAAGTCAAAATCTCAAAAGGCGTGGCAAGGGCGCCATGGCGAAGTTTGACTCCTCCCCTTACAACTTCAACCACCTGTAACTCGGCTAAAAATGGTCCCATGTCCACAAAACTTTCCATGAAGGACAATAGTGCGACCCCGGACGCAATGACATCAAAACACCTGACAACTGATATAGCGCCACATAGTGGTTAATGAAAGAATTGCTGAAAACTGTTTCATTTATTACTCACAAGCGGCTGGGCAGAATGATGTGAAATTTTCTGAGATTCATCAGAACACAGCAATGATCATAAATGGTAAATGGTAAATGGCGTTCACTTATATAGCGCTTTTATTCTCATCTCTTGATGACCAAAGCGCTTTACAGATCCTGCTATCCACCCATTCACGCACACATTCACACACTGATGGTGTGAACTGAACATCTGAACTGAACTGGTGTGATGGTGTAACTGAACATCAACAATAGCATAACATCAAACGTGTTAACACGGACACGCCCTCCTCGCCATTGAATCCGTGAGCTTATGGGGAGGGGTGAGAACGTCCTGGAGTCATGAAATTTGGAACAAAGGTTTAGGTTACAGTAACATATAGTACAATATGGGTGGACAACATATAACTGACAAGGAAGTGTTGCCATGGCGCCATTGCGAAGTTTGACTCCTCCCCTTACAACTTCAACCACCTCTTACTCGGCCAAAAATGGTTCCATGTCCACAACACTTTCCATGAAGGAAAATACTGCGACCTCGGACGCAATGACATCAAAACACCTGATAACCGATATAGCGCCACATAGTGGGAAATGAAAGAATTGCTAAAAACTGTTTCATTTATTACTCACAAGCGGCTGGGCAGAATGATGTGAAATTTTCGGAGATTCATCAGAACACAGCCATGATCATAACTGAACATCATCGATAGTATAACATCAAACGTGTTAACATGGACACGCCCTCCTCGCCATTGAATCCGTGAGCTTATGGGGAGGGGTGAGAACGTCCTGGAGTCATGAAATTTGGAACATAGGTTTAGGTTACGGACATATATAGTACAATATGGGTGGACAACACATAACTGACAAGGAAGTGTTGCCATGGCACCATGGCGAAGTTTGACTCCTCCCCTTACAACTTCAACCACCTGCAACTCGGTCGAAAATGGTCCCATGTCCACAAAACTTTCCATCAAGGAAAATAGTGCCACCCCGGATACAATGACATCAAAATACCGGACAAAAGATATAGTGCCACATAGTGGCTTACGAAAGTATTGCTGAAAACTGTTTTATTTATTACTCTAAACTAAATATGTATTACTAAATATGTAAATATATATACACACACAGTGCAGAGCATTGTTGCTAGATGGAATAATATGTAGATATATAAACACCCAGTGCAGAGCATTGTAGCTAGATGGAATAAATATCTAAATATATATACACACACATTGTTGCTAGATGGGATGGAACAGCATAACCGTCTACTTAGTTATCCTATATGGTATGATTATGTACCCATACATATTCTCACCCTCCATAGCGACCGGTATTTTCCTAATTGTATGCTGGAGGGGACCATTGTATGTCTTTTGCATTCAAAACTATTAGGTTGTCACGTCTTTGCAGAGCATTGTAGCTAGATGGAATAAATATCTAAATATATATACACACACAGTGCAGAGCATTGTTGCTAGATGGGATGGAACAGCATAACCGTCTACTTAGTTATCCTATATGGTATGATTATGTACCCATACATATTCTCACCCTCCATAGCGACCGGTATTTTCCTAATTGTATGCTGGAGGGGACCATTGTATGTCTTTTGCATTCAAAACTATTAGGTTGTCACGTCTTTAGTCTATCTCTAACAGCAGCCCTACTTAGGTTGTACAGTCTGACAGCCGTTGGGAGGAAGGACCTGCGAAACCTCTCGGTTGTGCACCTAGGATGATGTAGTCTGCTGCTAAATGAACTCCACCGTGCGTTCAGTATGTCCTGCATAGGGTGGAACTCGGACTCCAGCAGAGATGACAGTTTAGCCACCGTCCTTCTCTCTCCTATCTCGTCCACTGGGACAACGCGCTACCCCAGGACAGAGCTAGCTTTCTTGATCTGTTTGTTCAGTCTCTTCCTATCGGCTGCCATAATGCCACTGCCGCAGCAGACCACCGTGTCATACAATGTCTTCAGCAGCGCCCCTTGTACACCAAAAGACGTCAGTATAGTGTGACCAGGCTAGTTCACTGTTCAGATGAACACCCAGGTACTTATAGGATGTCACCATCTCAATGTCTGTTCCCTGTATATTTACTGGTGATGTGAGGTGTTGTCCTGAAATGAGAGTGGAGCAACTTCAGCAGAGGGACATGACTGAAAGTTTGGAGACATTGTTTTTGGGCACAATGACTACGGCACCTCCACCTAATGCTGCGTGGAAGAAGTCGATTGGAGTAAATGGCCAGCAGGTACTGTTCAAAGCGAGGGAGGACGGGCGGCAGGTTCCGCGGTCGCGCGGGGGGCGAAGGTCCGTTTACACCTGCCTGCAGGTTTAATTATTATTATTATTATTATTATTATTATTATTATTATTATCAGTGCCTTATTGCTACCATTTTCAGTGTTGCTCTGCAGGGTTTCTATCTGGTAGTTTTAGTTTTTGTTGCATATCGCTGTCAGTCTGATTTCTGAGATGACTCCTATAGGAGTCAGCACTGCTGTTCCATTGTTTGGGGATGGACACAGACTAAGTTCACCTGGGGGATGGGGGGTGGCTCACTTGGGATCTGTAGTTTAGTTTATTTTTCTAACCCCACTTCTTTTTTCCCTTCTTTCTTCCTTTTTTTGAAGGGGGGGGTTCTTATTTACCTTCTCTCAAAATATTTCATTAGATGTCTGTTAGTTCGTAAAAGTTAGAAGGTGGTTCCTCAATTAGATTTTTAAGTTGGAATCTTAAAGGACTGAATAATCCGGTCAAGCGGTCAAAGGTGTTTTCCCATCTTCAGCGTTTCAAAGCTGATATTGTGTTTCTTCAGGAAACTCATCTCTGTGACCAAGATCATTGGAGACTTAAATGCTCATGGGTTGGTGATATTTTTCATTCTTTTTTCAGCCCAAAAGCCAGAGGAGTAGCTATTTTAATTCATAAAAAAAAAAAAAAAATTCCTTCTCAACTTCTAAAATAATAACTGATAAAAATGGCAGATATCTGATTATTGCAGGGAGCTTATTTCACACTCCTGTTTTATTGGTTAACATTTACGCTCCTAATTTGGACAGTCCGGACTTTATGAATAGATTATTTAGTCCTCTCCCTTTCTTAGACACACATTTCCTAATTCTAGCTGGCGATCTTAATTGTGTTCTTCTTCTCGCTTCCTCACACAATCCTTCATGGCTAAATCAATATCTGAGTTTATGCACCAAAAAGGGTTTGTCGACCCCTGGAGGTTTTTCAACCCACAAACTAGGGCAGATTCCTTCTTTTCTCAGGTGCATCAAACCTATTCGCAAATTGATTATTTTTTTTATTGATAGTTCTTTAATCTCTAGGCTGGTCTCCTCTGAATATTTTCCAATTGTAATCTCTGATCATGCCCCTCTGAGTCTTAATATTAGATTTAAAGATCAACCTGGTTTTGTTTCACTCTGGAGGTTTAACTCTTTGTTGCCATCTGATGATGCATTTTCCGCTTCCTAGGCACTACCATCACCAGGGACCTCAAATGGGAGCTGACCATCAGCTCACTCATCAAAAAAGCCCAGCAGAGGATGTTCTTCCTGCGGCAGCTGAGGAAGCTCAAGCTACCCACCAAGATGTTAGTGCAGTTCTACACAGCCATCATCGAGTCCATCCTCACCACCTCCATAACCGTGTGGTACGCAGGAGCCACTGCCAGGGACAGACTAAGGCTGCAGCGCGTCGTGCGCACTGCTGAGAAGGTGATCGGCTGCAAGCTCCCATCTCTCCAGGATCTGTACATCTCCAGGACCCGGAGGCGTGCTGGCCGGATCATAGCCGATCCCTCACACCCTGGTCATGTACTGTTTGCCCCCCTCCCCTCTGGTAGAAGACTTCGGTCCATCCAGACTAAAACCTCCCGTCACATGAACAGCTTCTTCCCCTCTGCCATTAGACTGCTGAACACTAAGTGACTCTCGTGCACCATGTACAGCAGCTCAACCAGACTCATGTCAATCATCACTGTTTTCTTCCTGCATTACCGACTGCACTATATAGTTCTCCACAGTATCTGCTGCTGGCTAATATATATTTTAACTGTTGACCAGTATCACTTAATCTTATCCTACACTTTATTACATGTATAGTTTATTTCTCTTATCTTATCATGTTTAATGTTGCAGCACTGTACCGAGACAAATTCCTAGTTTGTGTACTACATGAACAATGGCAATAAACCTGATTCTGATTCTGATTCTGATTCTGATTTAATGCTTTCATCATTTCCTCCATTGATGACTTTTTAACAAAAATGATTCGGTCTCTAATTCACTATTATGGGAATCACTTAAAGCTTATTTGCGTGGTCAGATTATTTCCTATTCAGCACATCACTGCAAAACTCCAAAGGCTAAATTAAATCAACTATTGGCTAAAATTCAAGAAATTTACAGACAAAATGCTAGTAATCCTTCACAGAGTTTAATGAAGCAACGTCAAGACCTGAAACTAGAATTGGAACTCCTCACAACAGCTGATGCTGTTATGTTTGCCCTTTGCAGGGCAAAGATGAGGCGCCAGAAGCTGGCAGTGAGTTTGTTATTTTATTAATAAAAGTACAAAATAATGAGCCACGAGGGGCAAAACACAAACACTAAACACAAGCGACCCTGGAGGGTGAAATAACTAAGCAAATAAATGATCAACACAGTCACTTCCATATGATATGCAGCAGCGAGGGTGAAACCTACGCTGTAGAATAAATACTTACACAGAACAGCGAGGACGAAACCTTACGCTGAAAAGGACTGGCACCGGACATAGGGAAACCAGTCTCGATAGGGTGAGGTCACAGCGAGGAGTGAGTCTCCACTGCGATCTTAAATAGAGAATAACTAAACCATAAACAGGTGTGCAAAGATAATGAAAATCAGGTGCCAGTAGCTGTGACAGCCAGGGAGTAGTCTGACAGGTGGAAGTGCTGCCGCAGCCCTGTCAAAATAAAAGCACAAATAACACCACCATAATACACCCAAATAAAGAGACAAAAAGGAGAAAATAATAAGTGACTTGAGTGCGGAGCAGACCCCCGCTCGGGATCACCACAGATGCAGAACGTTTCTTATTACGTTCCCGTGCAGCTTACAGGTACATCTCAAAAAATTAGAATATCATGAAAAAGTTCACTATTTTTTGTCACTCATTTCAGAAAGTGAAACCCATATATTATATAGATTCATTACACACAGAGTGAAATATTTCAAGTGTTTATTTTAATTTTGATGATTATTCCAGTACATAAAAAACCCAAATTCAGTTTCTCAAAAAATTAGAATATTACACAAAATTAATTTTTAAAAAAAGTATTTTTTAATACAAATGTGGAACGATTGAAAAGTATGTCCATGTACACACTCAATACTTGGTCGGGGCTCCTTTTGGATGAATTACTGTATCAATGTGGCGTGGCATGGAGGTGATCAGCCTGTGGCACTGCTGAGGTGTTATGAAGGTCCAGGTTGCTTTGATAGTGACCTTTAGCTCATCTGCATTGCTGGGTCTGGTGTTGGGCCTCTTTCCACCAAACCGGTCCCAGTGCTAGTTTGGTTCTGGGGCTGGTGCTAGTGCTTAAACAGTTCTTCTGGAGTGGCTCATAAGAACCAGTTGGCTTTCCACCGATATGGAGCTAGTCGGGAATTATGTCAGAGCTACGTCATTACGTAGTGTGAAGCGCCCAACCGCCGCAGAACACCAGAGAAGACGGAAGGTGGCAGTATGCACCTCTCCCTTGTTTGCTATCCGCCAGTAACTGAGAGAAGAAGAAGAAGTAGCAGTGCTAGCTTGTCAACACGTAGGAGTTTGTTGTCTCTTTGGGAGCGCTGCTTTTATTCCAAACCTGTATTACCATCCAAAAACAGTTTTATTCTTAATGGCAGAGAACGGTGGCTACATTTAAGGACACTGGTAATCATCAATATTTCAGTTATCAGCCGTTGTTAGATAAAGTCTGTAGCGCGAGCACTGACTACACTTTTAAACATAATATTTATGTCACTTCTGTAATAGGTGGTGTTATGGCGCATTACGAGATGGAGGTCGCCTGTTATGTCATGCCAAAAAGTGATCAGCTGTCCCAAAAAATGATCACCAGGGGCCATATTGTTATGGGTTATATTAGCTGGTAAATATATATATTTCAACAGATAAACAGTACTTAGTTAGGTATAACAAGATATGTTTAACTTAACACTTACGATGCACTTTGAACCCAAAACAAACTTGATCTGGGATTAAAAGCAATTAAAATAATGCAGTCACAAGGTTACATGGAAAAATGTATAGATTTACTGCATATATACATGAAGATACTGTATAAATGCATATTCTATGCACCTCCAAACTACAGAGTTGTGAAGGGTATACCCGTCTGTACTTGTGTCATCTATTCTGGTTAAAGTACTGATTCAAGTTTTTATTCATGTAGGAATAACAAGAGACAAACTGTAAAGTGTTCAAAGTTCTTTCCCCAGAAATGATCTTGTCCAGAGCTGACAGAATGTCATGTGGTACCTTGTCAAAACAAGATAAACTCATCATTTTTGAAGCTGGCAACTTGGAACATTTTCCACAGAAAAAGTACATAGATTTAAAGTTTGTTGCTGCTTGTTCTTTAAAAAATGTGAAAAAAGTTGTCAAAAAATATGAGTAAGTCCACAAATACCTGATATATTGTCCAATACCTGGAAAAATGAACTTAAGTGCAGTAATTCAGTACTTGTACTTTCACTTCCCACCACTACAATGTTATAGTGATTTGCATTGTCCTAAATAACTTTATGTTCCATGCATATGAAATGTAAAGTCTTTAACCTTTTAATATGACCCTTCTCTCTTATGTTTTTTTCTCTTATCTCTTTGTCTTATGTCCTGATTGGTGGAGCCTTGAACACTTTTATCATGTCTATAGTCAGCTTCATGTGTGCCTGTGTTTGTGTTCATGTTGAATGTAACTGTAGTTTGTAAATATGGATGTCACCTGAGTGCAAAACAAATCTACCTACGGGTACAAATAAAGGAACCTGAACCTGAATATGTTTGGTGTGAGGATAACTACATTACCGTTCAAAAGTTTGGGGTCACCCAGACAATTATTTTGTGTTTTCCATGAAAAGTCACACTTATTTACCACCATGAGCTGTAAAATGAATAGAAAACATAGTCAAGACATTGACAAGGTTAGAAATAATGATTTGTATTTGAAATAATAATTTTTTTCCAGATACTCAACCTGCTCAAAGGAAGGTCAGTTTTATAGCTTCTCTAACCAGCTAAACTGTTTTCAGCTGTGCTAACATGATTTCACAAGGGTTTTCTAATCGTCCATTAGCCTTCTGACGCGATGAGCAAACACATTGTACCGTTAGAACACTGGAGTGATAGTTGCTGGAAATGGGCCTCGATACACCTATGTAGATATTGCACCAAAAACCAGACATTTGCAGCTAGAATAGTCATTTACCACATTAGCAATGTATATTAGATATTAAAGTGTATTTCTGATTAGTTTAAAGAATCAGAATCAGAATCAGAATCAGATTTATTGCCATTGTTCATGTAGTACACAAACTAGGAATTTGTCTCGGTGCAATGCTGCAACATTAAACATGATAAAATAAAAGAAATAAACTATACATGCAATAAAGTGTAGAATAAGAGTAAGTGATACTGGTCAGCAGTTAAAATATATTAGCGAGCAGCAGATACTGTGGAGAACCATATAGTGCAGTTGGTAATGCAGGAAGAAAACAGTGATGATTGACATGAGTCTGGTTGAGCTGTTGTACATAGTGCACGAGAGTCAATAAGTCACTTAGTGTTCAGCAGTCTGATGGCAGAGGGGAAGAAGCTGTTCATGTGACGGGAGGTTTTAGTCCGAATGGACCGAAGTCTTCTACCTGAGGGGAGGGGGGCAAACAGTACGTGACCAGGGTGTGAGGGATCGGCTATGATCCGGCCAGCATGCCTCCGGGTCCTGGAGATGTACAGATCCTGGAGAGATGGGAGCTTGCAGCCGATCACCTTCTCAGCAGTGCGCACGACGCGCTGCAGGCTTAGTCTGTCCCTGGCAGTGGCTCCTGCGTACCACACGGTTATGGAGGTGGTGAGGATGGACTCGATGATGGCTGTGTAGACCTGCACTAACATCTTGGTGGGTAGCTTGAGCTTCCTCAGCTGCCGCAGGAAGAACATCCTCTGCTGGGCTTTTTTGATGAGTGAGCTGATGGTCGGCTCCCATTTGAGGTCCCTGGTGATGGTAGTGCCTAGGAAGTGGAAGGAATCCGCAGTGGTGATGGGAGAGCCTGTGAGGGTGAGGGGGGGCAGAGGGGTTGTGACTTTCCTGAAGTCCACAATCATCTCCACTGTCTTCAGAGCGTTCAGCTGCAGGTTGTTGTTGTTGCACCAGGACGCCAGCTGGGCCACCTCTCTCCTGTAGGCGGACTCGTCGCCGCTGGAGATGAGCCCGATGAGGGTGGTGTCGTCCGCAAACTTGATCAACTTGACAGACTGGTAGCTGGAGGTGCAGGAGTTGGTATAAAGGGAGAAGAGTAGGGGGGAAAGTACACAGCCCTGGGGTGATCCGGTGCTGATGCTAGTAGAGTCTGAGACAGTCTTTCCCAGCCGCACATGCTGCCTCCGGTCCGTCAGGAAGTCGGTGATCCACCTGCAGAGGGAGACAGGCACGTTGAGCAGGGACAGCTTGTCCCGGAGCACAGCGGGGCGAATGGTGTTGAATGCGGAGCTGAAGTCCACAAACAGGATCCTGGCGTAGGTTCCCGGGGAGTCCAGGTGCTGCAGGATGGAGTGGAGGGCCAGGTTGACTGCGTCGTCTACAGACCTGTTGGCTCGGTAGGCAAACTGCAGCGGGTCCAGGAGAGGGGTGGTGATGGACTTGAGGTGGGGCAGGACCAGGCGCTCAAAGGACTTCATGACTACAGAGGTGAGCGCTACAGGTCTGTAGTCGTTAAGTCCAGTGATCCGTGGCTTCTTGGGGACAGGGATGATGGTGGAGGATTTGAGGCAGGTCGGCACGTGGCATAGCTTAAGGGAGGAGTTAAAAATGTCTGTGAAGACAGGAGCCAGCTCTTTCGCACAGTGTCTCAGGGTGGAGGGAGACACGCCGTCCGGACCGGGGGCCTTGCGCGGGTTCAGTCTGGAGAACTGTTTGAGCACGTCCTGCTCACTGATGATAAGGGCAGGGGGGGAGGAGGGGGGGTGCCTTTAATGAAGTAGGGATTGTGGAGGCTGTGGAGCTGGAGGGAGGGGGGGAGTTGGACACAGATGACGAGGTGTCAAAACGGGCATAGTGTTGGGACAGTCTTTGACAAAGGGCTTTGTCATCCTGACCTTTAGGAGCCTGAGGCCGATAGTTGGTGATCTGCCTCAGTCCTCTCCACACAGAAGCCGAATCATTAGCAGTGAACTGCTGCTGGAGTCTCTCAGAATACACAGATTTAGCTCTCTTCAGCTCTCTGTTAAACCGATATTTAACCTCCCTGTAACAGTCCCTGTCTCCACTTTTCAGCGCTGCTTCCTTCTCCTTCCTGATCTGTCTGAGCTTAGCTGTGAACCAGGGCTTGTCATTAGAGTACCTCACCCTGGTGCGTGATGGAAGAATGTCCTCCTCACAAAAGTGGATATATGAGTTCACAGTGTCCGTATATTCATCCAGATCATGCGTGGCTCGTTTAAACATGCCCCAGTCAGTTATTTCCATGCACGTTTCCAGCTTCTCCTCAGCTTCACTGGTCCGTTTCTTCGTAGTGCTCACAACAGGTTTAGTGAGCTTCAATCTCTGTCTGTATGTGGGAATGAGGTGAACCATCATGTGATCAGATAATCCCAGCGCAGCGCGGGGAACAGCGCGATATGCGTCTTTCACTGTGGTGTAACAGTGATCCAGTGTGTTTAATCCTCTGGTGGGGCATTTAATAAACTGTTTGTAGCGGGGGAGATCGTGGCTCAGATTGCTCTGATTAAAGTCGCCAGCCACAATAACCAGAGAGTCTGGGAAAATCCGCTCCGTGTGTTGGATGTGGTCCGCAAGCACGCGCTGAGCTTCACGCGTGTCCGCGTCGGGAGGGACGTACACAGCGATGAGGATGAAAGAAGCGAACTCGCGCGGGGAATAAAAAGGCTTGCAGTTAATAACAAGAAATTCCAGGGCGGGAGAACAGTGTTTGGAAATCACCTTTACATCAGAGCACCAGCTGCTGTTGATGTAGAAGCAGACTCCGCCTCATGTGGTCTTGCCGGAAAGCTCTGTGTCACGATCAGCACGAAACAGCTGGAAACCCTCGAGGCGCAGCGCGCTGTCCGGTATATTTTCCCTGAGCCAGGTCTCAGTAAAACAGAGGGCAGCCGAGGAGGAGAGGTCCTTAAAACGCATCAGCAGTCTCAGTTCATCTACCTTGTTAGAGAGAGAGTTGGTATTGGACAGAAATATGCCAGGCAGCGCCGTGCGCGTGCCTCTCCTGCGAAGCCGCACGAGAGCGCCCGCTCGTCTTCCTCTCTTTCGCCGTCTCACTTTTCGAGCCAAGCAATGAACCAGATCGGCGGCAGGAGCTAAAAAAACTGGGAGAAGGTCCGTGGGAGTGAAAGTCCTGATATTTAGAAGTTCTTCACGGGTATAAGTGCAAGCAGACACACAATTGACAAACAAAAACAAACAAAGGGCGCAGCGAAGCACCATGTCAACCACTGTGGGCGCCATCTTGGATCATCATATCTTCATTGAAAAAAAAAGTGCTTTTCTTTCAAAAATAAGGAAATTTCTAAGTGACCCCAAACTTTTGAACGGAAGTGTATGTAGAAGCATAAAAACACTTAAGGAAAGAAAGCTTTTATTTCCAAAATGTGCAAAAACTTCAGACTGCTACATATGAAATATGTACACACAGACAAAAATATCAATGCTGTGATAGTTACTTTTTTTACAGTCCCTCAAGCACAGACACAGCACGTCCCATCAGTCCAACAAGGGTGTTTGTCTGCTTTGCAGCAAAGTGAAGTTCAGCTGCTCCTCCCTCCTGCTCTGCTCCTGCTGTCTCATCGGACCGTAATCAAGAAGGAGGTCCATGTTTGTGTCACACTTCTGTTTCCCTGTTTTAAAGTACAAAAATAAGCAATATAAAATAACCACACACTGAAAAATGCAGGAATCGTCAATCCAAGATTGAATGTGTCTATTCAACATCCATTTACTGTTAGGGGCATCACAACATTCAGTTCAAGTGTATAATTGGTTTAATTCACTCCCTCCTTTGTGTGAATGGGTCATGATCCATCCAGGTGGATGCCCTCAATTTCCCCTATGGGGATCAATAAAGTACACAAAATCAAAATGATCTGAATATAAATTACCTAATCTGGTCTGATTAGAAGAGCAGGAGGAGGACAAGCTTGGAGCTGGTGAAGGTGAGCTGGACACCACAGGTCTTGCTGCTTCTCCCTCATCATCCAGCTGTGATAAATCTATAAAAAAAAGTGTTTTAGTTTGTGCAGTGAACAACTTAAGCCTTCCATTAAATGTGCAGACATAGAAGACAATTTTATTCAATATCAATGTTAGCAAAGCTTACATGTCTGATTATGGAATAGAAGAATAGGAATAGATGAAACTTCATTGTACTGTACAGTTGTACAGTACAATGAAACTGTAGGAGCTCCACCAGGCTAGTGTGCAATAAAGTAAGAGAAGGATCAGATAAAATACGGCTACACAACATACAATTAAACACGAGAAAAATTTTTTTAAAAAATGGCCTAAAATTATGGAAATATTACCAAAATAGTAAAAAAGACGACATTACTAGTGTCTGGTAGAAAAATCTCCCATAACACAACGCAAGGCACCCATTCATACACAGTATTCATACCACAAAAATCGTATTTTGCGCTGGATGTCTTTATAAAAAAAGTATTCTGTAAGATGCTAAGATTTCTGTTCTAGTTTCTCAAACATGCATTTCTGTATGGCGAGGAAACGTTCGTGCTGAAAACAGTTAGCTTGTTAGCATAGCTAACCGAAAATACTATAGTCACAAGAGTGAGTAAAAAAAAAAAAAAAAAAAAAAAATCCGCACTTTGGCCGTTACATATCAATACAAGCGGTATACATCTGTCAGCAGAGAAGACCTGTTCATTTCTTTATGGCGAGGAGAAACGTTTGGTCGTAGTAAAAGTACTGTTAGCTTGTTAGCATAGCTAACCGAAAATACTATAGCCACAAGAGTGACTTAAAAAATATCCGCACTTTGGCCGTTACATATCAATACAAGCGGATATATATGTATACATATATTGGTTAACGTCTGGCATTTTAAAGACAATACACTTACCAGCGTGTTTTAAGCAGTTTGGTGTCCAGACTAATCCACGGCAGTGACAATGGTCCGGCTGGCTGGCCAATCCTCCAAAACAGTTCAGATGAGTGGCCCCCTCCAGCTTATCTTGTACTTCTGCTAATGTCCATAGAGCCAAGAAATATGTCTCCTCTTCGCTCTAAATCTGTTTGGTTTTGGAATCCGTTGCGTGCTCCGCTGTTTGGAAAGCAACATGGCGGTCAGTAATGTTTTGAAGCTGGTCAGTTAACCACGCCCATGGCTGTGGACGCAACCAACGTAAACTGGTGCTGCCATTGGCCCAGCTAGGAGTTGGGGCCACGATAGCCCCACTTTTGGGACCCCGGGACTGGTGCTTTAGTCGGTGAAAAACCAAAGAACTGGTGCTAATGACGCTCTGGCTCCAGTTAAGCACTGGAACCGGTTTGGTGGAAAGAGGCCCATCTTCCTCTTGACAATACTCCATAGATTCTCTATGGGGTTTAGGTCAGGAGAGTTAGCTGGCCAATCAAACACAGTGATGCCATGGTCATTAAACCAGGTTTTGATACTTTTGGCTGTGTGTGTGTGTGTGTGTGTGTGGTGGGGGGGGGTGCCAAGTCCTGCTAGAAAATGAAATCAACTTCTCCATAAAGCTTGTCAGCAGAGGGAAGCTTGAAGTGCTCTAAAATTTCCTGGTAGATGACTGCGTTGACTTTGGTTTTGATAAAACACAGTAGACCAACACCAGCAGATGACATGGTTCCTCAAATCATCACTGACTGTGGAAACTTCACACTAAATCTCAAGCAACTTACAGTAGATTCTGTGGCTCTCCACTCTTTCTCCAGACTCTGGCACTTTGATTTCCAAATGAAATGCAAAATTTAATTTTATCTGAACAGAGGTCATCTGCTGGTGTTGGTTCACTGTGTTTTATCAAGACCAAAGTCAGCGCAGTCGTCTACCAGGAAATTTTAGAGCACTTCATGCTTCCCTCCACTGACAAGCATAATGGAGAAGCTGATTTCATTTTCCAGCAGGACTTGGCACCCCCCACTCCCCAACACACACACACACACACACACACACACACACACACACACACACACACACACACACACACACACACACACACACACACACAGCCAAAAGTATCAAAACCTGGTTTAATGACCATGGCATCACTGTGTTTGATTGGCCAGCAAACTCTCCTGACCTAAACCCCATAGAGAATCTATGGAGGATTGTCAAGAGAAAGATGAGAGACACCAGACCCAACAATGCAGACCAGCTGAAGGTCACTATCAAAGCAACCTGGACCTTCATAACACCTCAGCAGTGCCACACATTGATCACCTCCACGCCACGCCACATTCATACAGTAATTAATCCAAAAGGAGCCCCGACCAAGTACTGAGTGTGTACATGGACATACTTTTCAGTCGGTCCACATTTGTATTAAAAAAACTATTCATCCATCCATCTTCTTCCGCTTAATCCTTTTCGGGTCGCGGGGGGGCTGGAGCCTATCCCAGCATCTTTGGGCGAGAGGCAGGGTACACCCTGGACAGATCGCCAGTCCATTGCATGGCCAACACAGAGACACAGACAACCATTCACTCTCACATTCATACCTAAGGACAATTTAGAATCCCCAGTTTGATGCCAATAAACCTAACCTGTATGTCTTTGGCATGTGGGAGGAAACCGGAGTACCCGGAGTAAACCCACGCAGACACGGGGAGAACATGCAAACTCCACACAGAAGGGTCACCGATGGTCTGGGGGTGGGATCGAACCCACAATGGTCAAGGGTGGAATCAATCCCAAGACATTCTTGCTGTGCTGCCACTGTGCTAACCACTGCTCCACCATGCTGCCCATTAAAAAAAATAAATAAATAAATAATTTTGTTTAATATTGTAATTTTTTGAGAAACTGAATTTGGAGTTTTCATGGGCTGTAAGCCACAATCATTAAAATTAAAATAAACACTTTAACCCCTTGCACTCTGGTCAATTTCCCTAAAAACGCCTAAAAATAATGTACCCAAAGTAAATCAAAAGTTGTTTTTCAACCCTTTGCAGCATCTTCATTGGTTTGGTCTCATTTAAAAGAAAACACTTTGAATTTTTTGGCAAAACAGTCATGAGCTCTCTAAGTGCTCCTGCCACTGAGTAACAGTCATCTAAACATACTGAACTTGAAGAAAATAAATTTTGCCTGGGTGTTTTTTTGGATGCAAATGCTTGCAAATAACACACAGCTGTCAGATCCAGGCTGGAAAATGCAACAGAAATGTAGAACCAAGTGTTATCCAGCTGAGGTCAAACTTTTGTAACAATACCACAAAAAATGAATATATTACACAGCTTTGTTCTCAGGTTGTTCCCAGGCGTTTTTGAACTGTGCCAAATTGTGCCAAATGGCACAGTTTGGAAAAACGTCTGTAACTTTTGAATGATTCAATATAGAAGCTTCATCTTGGGCTCTAATGAAAGGTGACACTCAGGGCTGTGTGTGTGTGTGTGGGGGGGGGTTGTTTATTCATTCATGAATGAATGAATGAACAAACAAGCCCCCACACACAAAGAAGCATGCCACGTAAAAAATGTGTGGCTTTTTTTTTTTTACAAGAAAAAATAACCTACAGTGCAATAAAAATTATACTAAAATATCTGTAATGTACAGGATAACAACTCCACCCACCCCCCGCTACAGAGGACGGACATCGTCCATCGCCACATGACGGACCGCGGCGCACGTAATTTACCGATCGGTCAAAAGTCATTTTGATTACAATTTTCAGGGATGAAGAATAATTCAGCTTATAACACTTACCTGTCCACAACAGCAGTGTCGCTGGGGAACATCTCTTCCTCATTGTCAGACGAACATGACGCTGGTCCGCTTGTTACGACTCGTGGTTCTGGTCACGCGACCCAGTCAAACCATGATTCCATTATTGCGGTTTTGCGCTTCCATGATTGCGGTTTTGGCGAACAATTTTTCAAAACAAATAAGAACAGTAGTAAGAAAAAAAGACTGGCGAACGTGTGTGTGTCACCCAGCGGCTAAAACAAAACAGATTTTACGCATGGGACGCACGCTTTCAATCGTTGAACTTCTCTGCTTCAATTGGCTGGCTGTATTCACAGCCGTTGGTAAGCGGGTCCTTCTTGCTAGGTTTTCAGTCATTGGTTCTTCAAGGTTTCAGAAACCCAATTCAAGGCTCTTATTAGTCGAATGAGAGGTCAATCAAATCTAAACCAATCAAAGCACTCCTTTGGCTTTCTGTTCGCGGCTGTGCCTGTAGTGGAAGAACGGAAATGCAGCGTTTTTTTTCAGTGCGCTCTGAGACGCACAGTGTGCATCCTAGTGCACACGAGGGCACGCTAGGACGCAGAGACGTGACCGCCCGCGGTATCCCAGAGTGCAAGAGGTTAAATATATCACTCTCTGTGTCTCTGTGTCTCTGTATAATGAATCTATATAATATATGGGTTTCACTTTCTGAAATGAGTGACATAAAATATTGTACTTTTTCATGATATTCTAATTTTTTGAGATGTACCTGTATCATGAATATGGTGAAAAGCCTTCTCGGCTTTTGGCACATCAGTTGAAACCGCGGGTGAATTCTCCATTAATTCCTCAAATTCAGGACTCTTTTGGTCATCTTACTTCTGATCCAGTATCTATTAATGATTGTTTTATGAATTTTTATTCTTCCCTTTATGAGTCTGAGTCACGATCAGATCCAAGTGAAATGACTTCCTTCCTCCACAATTTAAAAGGAACTCCGATTATATTGACATGTTAGCTCTATATGCTTTATTTTGATGTTAGTAGCATAACTATAATATATTTTTTTTGAAAATAATTCCCAGTTTTATATATTTTTAAAAAACTTTATTACGATGTAAATCACCATTTTTGTTTACGTCCCAATGCATTCTAAGATAAGATAAGATAAGATAAGCCTTTATTAGTCCCACAACGGGGAAATTCCAGGATTGCAACAGCACAGGGATAGCAACACTCAGAGCAACAATCAGAAGGCAAGAAAAAAAAAAAACAAGCAAGCAAGAGCAGCTAATATACATATGTACATATTACTATAAAATATATATATACACACACACACACAGACACACAGTGCAGAGCATTGTAGCTGGATGGAATAAATATATGAATATATGAACACAGTGTTCATATTATATAGTGTTCATTCACATATCTAGCTACAATGAACACACAGTGTTCATTGTAGCTAGATGGAATAAATATGTAAATATATAAACACCCACAGTACGGAGCATTGCAGCTAGGTGGAATAAATATGCAAGTATATAAACACACACAGTGCGGAGCAATGTAGCTAGATGGAATAATATGTAGATATATAAAAACACAGTGCGGAGCATTGTAGCTAGATGGAATAAATATATAGATATATAAATATAAACACACCCAGTGCTGAGCATTGTAGCTAGATGGAATAAATATGTAAATATATAAACACACACAGTGCAGAGCATTGTTGCTAGGTGGGATGAAACAGCATAACCGTCTATTTAGTTATCCTACATGGTATGATTATGTGCCCATACATATTCTCACCCTCCATAGCGACCGGTATGTTCCTAGTTGTATGCCGGAGAGGACCATTGTGTAAGTCTATTGCATCTTTTGCATTCAAAAAAACTATTAGTTTGTTACGTCTTTTTGCTATCTCTGCGAGCAGCCCTGGGTAGTGATGGGTAGTGATGTAGATTGGTTGTGCTGCATGTAGCAGCAGCGGTCTGTAAACAGCCTTTTCAGTTCGAACCAGTGCGAAGCCAAAGCAATAAAGACAATGACGAAGACACACAAAGTGAAAATGGACTTGAGAATGAAGACAGCAGCCACGAGGAAGCTAGAGCTGGTCATGTTGGATGGTGTTTTTGTGGCAAATGTTTGCCTATGCTGACGGAGTTGGAAAGAGCTCCACTTCATTTCTGCCGCTGTCCATGGTACCTGATGCTATAAATGTATCTTGTTCAGTCACTTGTTAAAGAGGTGGAACAGGATGCATGCCTGCTTTACAGATCTGTCCTGCATCACAGCACATCAAAGCTTTGATGCCGTTTGCATTAAGCTGTCATTTGTAGCCAGACACACCTGTGGGCTCTTTCATGAGCTGGGGGCAACAAAAATCCTCAAAATCCTCAGGGCTAAAGTGATTAGAGCACAGCCGCGGGTCTTTGGGAAGTTGGACTCTTCCAACCGCATCCTCCCACCTTTAATAATAATAATCATAATGCATCAGATTTATATAGCGCTTTATCATAGACACTCAAAGCGCACGCTCAAGCTTGACATGTCGAAGATCTGGCTGGCAGTCATTTGGAACGACTGTGGAGCACTGCTTATGGACGTTCAACCCGCAGTCTGAGAAAGCAACAGAGAAATTGCTTTATGTTGCTGAGAGTCCACGTTTATCAGTTCAGTGCCCATCATGCTTGTAGACAAGTTTTTGTGTTTGAGCATTCTATTGTAAGTAAATCAACAATATATAAGTTTCACCTTAAAATAATGCTTCCTCAAGCACACGCTTGAGACACCCAAAGCAGAGAGACACTCGCGGAGCGGAGAGCCACTCAAGCGCACGCTCAAGCGTGTGCTTTGAGCGATGTAGCGCTTTATCATAGCATGATAAATATATATATCAGCTTTATCAAGCGTGCACTATAGCGCTTTATCATAGACACTCAAAGTGCACACTCAAGCGTGCGCTTTGAGTGTCTCAAGCGTACGCTCAAGCGTGCGCTTTGAGCAATATAGCGCTTTATCATAGCGTGATAAATATATACAGTATATGAGCTTTATCAAGCGTGAGCTATAGCGCGTGATCACAGACACTCAGAGTGACAGAAATGTGGCTGCCAATCTGCGCCAACGGCCTCTCCGGCCACCACCGAACATTTAAACATTTTTACACATTCATACCCAGTGTTATGGGCACTGGAGGCAATGTGGGTGAAGTGTCTTGCCCAGGGACACAACGGCAGGATATTTGGGGAGAGCATGATTCGAACCGCCAACCATCGGGTTATTAGACGACCTGCTCTACCTGCTGAGCTGCTGCCGCCCCACTTTTTCCTCCACTTTCCCTCTTTAGGAAAGCTATGGAGGCTCACCCCGCTCTCTTTATTCCCCTTTGATTGGAAATTACATCCAAAAGCCACGCAATGTGGCATTTTCACTGACAAATGGCAGTAGTTCGTAGGTTCGCTTCTTGGCTTGTATAAGACAGAAAAAACGGCTGCAACCATTTTACGTCACTACCCAGAATGCATTGCGACGTAAACAAAAATGGCGGTTTACATCGTAATAAAGTTTTTTAAAAACATATAAAACTGCAAATTATTTTCAAAAAAATTATATTATAGTTATGTTACTAACATCAAAATAAAGCATAAAGAGCTAACATGCCAATATAATCGGAGTTCCTTTTAAATACCCCTACAGTCGACCCCGAGGCTTGAAGTGCCTGTGAGTTGAAAGGAAATTATGAAGTCAGTTAAAGCCATGCTCCCTGCTCCCGCCAGGACATCCACACTCTTCTGCTCCCAAATCACACACATGCGCACCACCACACACGTCAGTCACCACAGCGCACCCTCTCGCTCCCTCTTCTCTTAAAGCAGGGGTGGGCATTTATATTTTCCATGGGGCCACATGAGAAACAGAAAATATTTTGCAGGGCCAGCCCAAAAGGCTGAACTCAATTCTGCATAATATTAATTGTATTTCTTTATAAAAAGCAGCACATAGCATTGTTTTGACAAGCTGGTAATACTGGTTAGAGTATATGTTATGATTAAGCAAAGTAAAAGTGAAGTTGCCTTACAAAAAATGTCATTTATTCAATCTATTTTCACAAAACAATGGTAAACAAAATGTGAACATTTTAACTATGGTGACTCATTATATTAGTGATCATTTTCAGTCTCATTCACCCCAAAACACATTTTGAGTTTCAAATACTGTTGGAAAGAGGTTCTTAGCTTTCTAAGGACATCACAATATTGTCTTTGTACTCCAAATATTAAGCAAGATACATCATATTATAGTAATGATTGTCACTGAACTGTGATTTTGAGAAAAAGGCCTCCAAAGAAAGTGTCCCAGTTCACTGCTAGTTGGTGCATTTACATGCCTACATTTGTAGTGTAACCACCGCACTTGGTGTTTTTCAATTCTTTTTTCTTGTCGAGTGAGAGAAATCTAGTCTCTGCTGGGCTTTAACGTCAGGTTGAATGTCTGAGGTGGAGATGCGAAGCACAGCTGACAGATGATCATCAGTGAGAGAGGATCTATACCTGGATTTGGTAAACTTCATCACTTAGAATGTTTGTTCACATACACTACCGTTCAAAAGTTTGGAGTCACCCAGACAATTATTTTGTGTTTTCCCATGAAAAGTCACACTTATTTACCACCATGAGTTGTCAAATGAATAGAAAATGTAGTCAAGACATTGACAAGGTTAGAAATAATGATTTGTATTTGAAATAATAATTTTTTCCTTCAAACTTTGCTTTCGTCAAAGAATCCTACATTTGCAGCAATTACAGCATTGCAGACCTAACATGATTGCACAAGGGTTTTCTAATCATCCATTAGCCTTCTGACGCAATGAGCAAACACACTGTACCATTAGAACACTGGAGTGATAGTTGCTGGAAATGGGCCTCTATACACCTATGTAGATATTGCACCAAAAAACAGACATTTGCAGCTAGAATAGTCATTTACCACATTAGCATTGTACAAGAGTGTATTTCTGATTAGTTTAAAGTTATCTTCATTGAAAAAAAGTGCTTTTCTTTCAAAAATAAGGAAATTTCTTAGTGACCCCAAACTTTTGAACGGTAGTGTATGTAGGTAGGGCCAAAGAGAACCAACATCTTCTGAGCATGTCTCATGTTTGGAAAGGTCTCTTCCTTGAGGAAAGAGTAAAAATCCAGCAGTGATCCTGACTCAATAAATCCTCTTCCACTCGGGTCAAGTTCCCTAAAAATGCCTAAAAATAACATACCCAAAGTAAATCAAAAGCTGTTCTTCAACCCTTTGCAGCATCTTCATGGGGTTGGTCTCATTTAAAAGAAAACACTCTGAATTTTTTGGCAAAACAGTCACAATCTCTCTAAGTCAGGGGTGGGCAGTGAGGGCCATTTCACTGCAGGATTTTTGTTCCACCCAGTCTCTTCAGCAGGTGTGCGCTCTGATCAGCTTCAAGGATTGCTAATCATTGAAAACACCTGCCGAAGAGACTGGGTGGAGCAGAAAACCTGCAGTAGAATGGCCCTCCATGGCACATCATTGCCCACCCCTGCTCTAAGTGCTCCTGCCACTGAGTAACAATCATCTAAACATACTGAATTTGAAGAAAATAAAGTTTGCCTGGGTGGGTTTTTTTTAGATACAAATGCTTGCAAATAACATACAGCTGTCAGATACTGGCTGGAAAACACAACAGAAATGTAGAACCAAGTGTTATTAAGCTCAGGTCAAAATTTTGTAACAATACCACAAAAAGTGAATATATTAGACAGCTTTTTTCTCAGCTTGTAACAAGGCGTTCTTGAACTGTCCCAAACTGTGCCAAATGTTAGTTTGGAAAACTGTGTTCCAGAGTTCACTATCTGAGCAGTATGCACAGTAAAACCAAGGGGTAATAACTAGGGATGGGCATTCGGTGAAATTTTCTTCACCGATCGTCGGGAGAATTAATGATTAATAATCGGTTAATCATTAACATTTTTAGGTACGTAACAAGGCAGGTAGACTACATTAGAACATCAGGAATCAGCACGGAGAGCCCTCGGGAATCTCGCAAGCTGATTGGCCGAGACGTTTCACCCCGCAAGCTGATTGGCCGAGACGTTTTACCCAGCTTCTGTCCCTGCGGCCACCCAACAAACGAAGACCGCATTCATTGCTCTATCGCTCGTGTTACTTAGTCTAGCCGCGCAGAACTTTTTGCTGTTCTCTTGTGCCATTTTGTGCGAAATAGTCTTCCCGTCAAGCCACTACGCCGCCTCCTGCAGCTTCCCTCGACGTGTGTACACCGAATCTTCATGACCTTCTCAATAAAGTTTCTGAAAAAAAAAAAGAATCTTCACGACCGCCATTACTCAGCGCGCAACCACTGTTGGCGGTTTCTTCGCGTAATAAGGGTGTTCCATGGACCCTGTCGATGAGGTATATTTGTATGCTGCATTGCAGTGATTGCAGTACACCTGGTCATTTTTTAAACTGAAATGGCCCCACGCAACACTTCGCCGTAACCGCTGCCCTACGGAAGCCCGCATGTATCAACTGAGGCACGCCAGGGTACGGCGATGGTGTAATGTTGCCCCCTGGTGCCCAAATTTTGCCATTGCATTGTTTGAGGACGGCCGTGCAGTAGGCCTAATAACCTCGGATTGTTTAAAAAAAAAAAACGGTTTGTCGACGAAAATGAACTTCCTCGGTGAAATTCTTAATGATCAATTATCGGTTAATCGGTAAATTATGCCCATCCCTAGTAATAACCCAGACATACAAAGCACAGTTTCCGTTTTTTTACAGGCAAAAATAGCCTACAGTGTAAGAAAAAAATATGCTAAAAATTAATACATTTCACTAAAGTATACACAAAACCAACCCTCCCCCCTCCAATTTTTCCAGAGTTCACTATCTCACCAGTTTACACAGATACAGGTCAACTGGACCCCTTACCAAGAGTGCACCCCAAGTGGACCACGGAATCCAATCTGTACATGTACATTCTCCATCCAGTGATTTTTTATAAATGCTGCCCCAGATGAAAACCAGTCTGTGGGACTATAATGTTCTGAATGAGGCTTTAAAAAATTATGAATCACTTCGTAAATCATTGGATTGAAAATGTACATGTACGGATTGGATACAAGGGTCCACCTGGGGTTCTCACATTAGTGTGCTCACTTGGTCAGGGCTCCATTTCACCAGATCCTGTTTACACAGTAAAACAAAGGCATAATAACCCAGACATACACAGCACAGTTCCTTTTTTTTTTTTTTTTTTAACAGGAAAAAATAGCCTACAGTGAAATAAAAACTATCCTAAAAAACTATTACATTTTTCTGCAATATACACAGTAACAAATACCTCCCCCACCCCACTCCCCCCGCTACAGAGGAACACGGCGCACACAAAAACTTGTGGCCTTGCGGGACCCTTGTATTTACCGATTGGTCAAAAGTTATTTTTATTACTATTTTTATCGATAAAGAATAACTTAGATTATAAGACTTACCTGTCCACAACCGCACTGTCGTTGGCGTGGTTCCTCATTGTCAGATGAGCTATTGTTCCGTTGTTGCAACCTCCAATTGTTCTTTAACTGATTCGTCGTCCCAGTCACCCGACCCAGTCAAGCCATCTACACTTTCATGCATGCGCTTTCGGTTTAATTTGTGATACCATTTTTCAAAACAAGTAAAATAATGGCTAATGTTACCCTTACCTTCCGCACAGCATCACACAGGACTGTGCGTCACACAGCGGCTCAGTCAAAAGCAATTTTACATGCAGGAACGCATGGCATTTTACCGGAACTATAAACATGGAACAAGCGCATGTAGGATATCATTGAATTCAGAAATTGATTGGCTAAACGAAACATCCATCATCAGATTACTCCGCTTCAATTAGCTCGTTGTATTTGCAGTCAATGATGGGCAGGTCCTTCTTGCTAGGTTTTCAGTCATTGGTTATTCAAGGTTATAAAAACCCAAATCAAGGTTCTTATTGGTCGAATGAGATGTCAATCAAATCTAAACCAATCAAACACTCCTTTGGCTTTCTGTTTATGGCTGTGTCTGTACCGGAAGACCAGAAATACAGCTTTTTTTTTTTTCATTGCGCACTGAGACGTGCCTGCCCGTGGGCAAATGTGGAAGAGGTTTTAAAGTGCTCTGCCTGTATCGCATCCGACTGCAGGTCAATTAGTCCCAGCTGAACATCACTGGGTGCATTATCCACACTGCAGGTGATGGGAGAGGAAATGCTTTCAGGTCCCAAACTGTTTATAGCACTTTGCCCAGGCTGAGCCACCTGACAGCTGTGTGGTAGCCGATGTCACTATGTTAAGTTTCATGCTCCTCCAAATAAGCAACAAACTGTGATTCAATGCTCGTGCCCTGATGAAGTTAACTATTTTAGTTACAACATCAATAAGGACGGCGGTGGGTGGCGGGGCTCAGCGGAGGAGCTACCGGGACCCCAGCTGGACAGGAGCAGGATCGGAGCTCGGCTACAGCGGCAGTGGGCGGCGGGACTCGGTGGAGGAGCTGCCGGTACCCCGGCTGGACAGGCGGCGGTAAGCAGCGGAACTAGCATCGGAGGGGGCTAGCTGAGGCCCAGCTGGATTCGAGGTCGGTCGGATCGGATACCGGCGACACCAGCAGATATTGTTTTACTATCCACAGGTCAGTAGAAATGCCACCAAAGAAGGAGGAAATGGAAGAGATCAAAAAATCTCTGAACTTCATGTCAGAAGAACTGACCAAAGTGGCTAGTCAACAGGTTAGACTATTAGGTCTAATGGAAGAAGTCCGAGAATTAAAATTAACAATTAAGGAAAAAGACAAAAAAATTGCAGACTTGGAGCGACGCGTCAAGGATCTTGAACAGTATTCTCGTATGGATGATCTAATTATAAGTGGACTAGACATTAAATGTCAATCATATGCTCATGCTACAGCAGGAATGAGAGGTGAGGAGGCTCCCCTGGGCGAATCAGTCTCCCTGGAAAACCAGGTGCTTCAGTTCCTTGATAGTAGAAATATAAAAGTTGAAGCAAATGCAATTTCAGCCTGTCATGCTTTACCCAGAAAGGATAATAAAACAAAGAAATCAATTGTGATGCGCTTTGTGAATAGAAGGGTAAAGAATGACATACTGAGGCAGGCCAGAAAGCTACGGGGAACAGAAGTTTACCTAAATGAACATCTAACAAAAACTAATGCTGAAATAGCACGGCAAGCACTGATGCTGAAAAGACAAAATAAGATACAGGCAACATGGACAAGAAATTGTAGAGTTTGGATCAAACTAAATGGAACACCTGAGGAAGCAAAGAGTATAATAATCAGAGATATTACTGACTTAAAGTAGAACTGAACTGAACGGCATTGAACGGCACTGGGTGATAGTACATACAATTATAAAGATAATTTATCATTGGCACCCCCTCCACAAATCCCGGAATCTTGGAGAAAATCGCGATTTTGAATTTCCCGCCCTGAAAAATCAGACAAATCCGCCGAAGTGCAGCCGGAGTTCCGCGTGACGTCACGAGTGTGACACAGTCCTCCATGTTTACCATTGCGAGCACGTCGACACTGGTTGTTTTTGATGCATTTTGTCGTGATAGTCGACTACAAAACACTTCCAACACCTGGGAAGATCTGTTCAGTGGCCAAGGAAAGCTGTCATGGCGACGAAAGAAAAGAAAGGGGGAGGAAAAGCGACCGGGAAGCGATGCGTTTCTAGATATACAGTGATCCCTCACTTATCGAGTTTAATGGGGACCAGAACCGACCGCGAAAAGTGAAAAACCGCGAAAAGTGAAAAACCGCGAAGTAGCGTCACTCCCCCCCCTCCCCCCCCAAGGGCGTCACAAGCACTATTTTGCACAAAAAGACACAAGAGAACAGCGAAAAGTGCCACTAAGCAACACGAGCGATAAAGAACAATGAATGCGGTCTTACTTCGCTGGGTAAAACGTCTCAGCTAATCAGCTTGCAAGGTAAAACGTCTCGGCCAATCAGCTTGCGAGATTCCCGAGTGGTGAAGAGGTGGGCGGAGAGGAGTGGAGCGGTGGTCAGAGAGGTAGATTTTCAGTTGTGCGGGCTCTCCGTGTTGATACCTGATGTTCTAATGTAGTCTCCCTGCCTTCTCCCTGCCTTCTACATTTCTGCCTTTCTTTTTTTAATTGTTTAATAAAAATGATTGTTATTAATGGAATCACGTCTACGGCTCCATGTGTGCAACGAACATGTGTGACCTTTTAGGTCTTGGGTAGTAGAAAACTATTTCCTGGGCCAAAATTCCCCGGGTGGCATTGTTGTGCTTTTTGTTAAAACCCACCACCCTGCCACAGTAACATACTGCACAGATGCTCACATCTGCTGTATATTAGTGACGACCACGATACGGTCGATTTCATACATCATCTCCGTCTGTATTTTCCTTCCCTCAGGACACTCATCCTTCCATCCGCTCCCAGCTGCTTGGCTACAACTACAACGGTTTCCTCCTGTCTGCACTTGCTCCTGCTGTCCACAAGGTGTCACACTTTATTACCATTGGCTGCTACTTCCTGTAGGTAAGGGGTCGATCATCTCTGCTGAAAATCCACAGAGAACTGTGAAACATTCATTCATCCATTCATTCATTCATTCATTCATCTTCTTCCGCTTAAACCTTTTTGGGTCACGGGGGGTGGGGTGGGGGGCTGGAGCTTATCCCAGCATCTTTGGGCGAGAGGCAGGGTGCACCCTGGACAGATAGCAAGTCCATCGCAAGGCCAACACAGAGAGACAGACAACCATTCACTCTCACAGTCATACCTAAGGACAATTTAGAATCCCCAGTTTGATGCCAATTAATCTAACTTGCATGTTTTTGGCATGTGGGAGGAAACCAGAGAAATCCCAGAGTAAATGTGCACCCTGGACTTTGGTTAGACCAGCTAGCAATCATCGTCGATCGACCAGACAGGGTCAGCCTCTTCTCTTCCCTTGCTTTTGGAAAATAGATTTGACATCCTTTCTCTGGAGGATTTTCCCCACCTGGACGCTGGCCGTCCGCCCGTGGCTGCTCCTCCTCCCCCCTCTCCTTCTCCTTCAGCGGCGGCTCAAACCTGCAAACCCCGGAAGAAGACTACTATAGTCTAAGACTACTATAGGCATGCCAAATTACACACCAGCTCCAAAAAGCAGAAAGCGCATCACCCCACCTTCACAACATCATCGACAAAAGCATTCACCACTTCAGAAACCACCGACAAAGCCCCCCCAGACGACGCTGGTAATTGGTGACTCAATTATGAGGAACGTCAGAAGCAGACTGTGTGACTAAATTTTTTCCAGGGGCTAGAGTGTCTGACATTGAGGCTCTTACCCCTGACCTACTAAATGAATTCCCCCACGTTAAAACTGTCATAGTACATGTTGGATGCAACAACATCCCAGATGAAGCGTCGGAGATCTTAAAGAGTGACTTCAGGAGCCTTCTGTCCACTCTTATGAACTGTGGGGGACGTGCGTTTATCTCTGGGCCTTTGGCACCTTTCAGACAAGGTTGCAATTATTTTAGCAGAACTCTCAGTCTTAATACTTGGTTGTGTTCTACATGTCCTACTTTTAACATTGGTTTTGCTGACAATTTTAGTCTGTTTTGGAACCGCCCATCACTTATGAGGCTTGATGGCATCCATCCAAATAGACTTGGTGCATGTGTTTTAAGTGACAATCTGTTCTATTCTATTCAGCGTTTTTTAATGCAGTGACTGGGATTTGTTGCGTTAACTCACTCCGAAGTTCTTGGGTCTTCCAACCAGCCCTTTTTTGTTTCCACTTCTCATATTAATCCCATTAATCCAAATAATCCTCACTGTTTGGATCAGTCTTCAATTTATAACCCTACAGAGACTGTGTCTGTCTCCCGTTACCCAAAATATTATAGCCCAAGACAAATTCAACACAACTTGATAAATACACGCCTTTCTGCAGCTCCTCCTCATCCACCACCCCTCAACTTTGCCCCTGTCTTCTCCCTTAGAGAACCTTTCTCTACTCCCCCCAAAGTTAATAAAAATATAATGCATAAACATCCCAAAGTGTTTATACAAAATGTTGGTAAAACTCAAATTAAACCTCAGGTCTCTAAATTTAATAATTTGGCCTCTGTTCCTCCTCATAATTTAAAAATTAAATATGGTTTATTAAAATATTGGGTCTCTAACTCCCAAGTCTCTACTAGTTCATGATCTATTAATTGATCATCAGATTGATTTAATATCCCTCACGGAGACTTGACTAGGGCAAGATGATTATGTTGGTTTGAATGAATCAACTCCCTCTGGTTATCTAAACTATCATAATCCCAGAAGTTCTGGTTGTGGAGGTGGAGTAGCGGCAATTTTCCATTCTAAATTGCTAGATAATGTAAAGCAAAAATCATGTTTTAATTCCTTTGAGGGCCTGATCCACAGTTTGGGGCATGTTGGCTATCTTGGCTTGAACCCAATTTTCTTTGCCATAGTTTACCATCCTCCCTCGGCCTACTCAGTTTTTATCCGAATTTGCTGAATTTTTAGCTGATTTAGTGCTGAAATCAGATAGAATAATTATTGTAGGGGATTTTAATATACTGTTGATGTAGATAGTGACTGTCTTAATAAGGCATTCAATTCAATTTTAGACTCAATGGGGTTTTCCCAGAAAGTAGAAAATTCTACCCATTATCTCGACCCCACATTGACTTATGGTATAGAAAAAGAAAATCTGGTAGTGTCTCCTTATAATCCTGTACTGTCAGACCATTGTCTGTTAACCTTTGATTTCACTATTTCTGATTATTTGACTCCTAAAGAAAAATATTACTACAGCAGATGTCTTTCAGATGACGTTACCAAATTGTTGCAGATTGTCTCCTCTATAGCATGGGTCAACACAACGGAAATAAAAGATGGAGAGCCTGCTCCTTTCGTAATTGATAACATGGTAGACAGTGTTACAGCCTCTTTGCATCAGACTCTAGATTTGGTGGCCTCTTTAAAAAAGAAAAAGTCTAATCAGAGATTTCTAACCCCTTGGTTTAACACAGAAACTTGTAGCTTAAACCAGAGGACTTGTCAATTAGAAAGAAAATGGTGTTCTACTAATTTAGATGAATTCTATTTAGCGTGGAGAAATCATCTCTTAATTTATAAAAAATCTCTTAGAAAAGCTAGAACAAGTTATTACTCTGCATTAATAGAAAAGAATAAGAATAACCCCAGGTTTCTTTTCAACACTATAGCCAGGCTTACAATGAGTCAGGACTTGGTCAATCCTCACTTCCCCCTTGAGCTTTCTAGTCAGGACTTTTTGAATTTTTTCAATCATAAAATTTTATCTATTAGAGATAAAATCAGTCAGATTCTTCCCACCGTAAACTTAAGTAAATTAACTACTACAACTCCTTCAACTGATATCTGTTTAGATAAGTTTACTCCAATTGACCTTTTAGAGTTAGATAGAATAATCTCCTCATCTAGGCCTTCATCTTGTCTTTTAGACCCTATTCCTACCAGGTTATTTAAAATAGTCTTCCCAATTATTGGTAGCCATATTCTTCATATAATTAATTCTTCTTTAACTTTGGGTTATGTACCGCAGGCTTTTAAAATTGCTGTTATTAAACCCTTACTCAAAAAGCCAACGCTCAATCCAGGAGTTTTGGCTAACAATCTCTAATCTGCCTTTCATTTCAAAAATCTTAGAAAGAGTTGTTGCTGTGCAATTGTTTGATCACTTGCAGGAAATTGGTTTATTTGAAGAGTTTCAATCTGGGTTCAGAGTTCATCACAGCACTGAAACAGCCTTAGTGAAGGTCAGTAATGACCTCCTTATCGCATCTGATAATGGACTTGTTTCTGTACTTGTCCTTTTAGATCTTAGTGCAGCCTTTGATACTATTGATCATGACATTCTGCTTGATAGATTAGAACACTATGTTGGACTAAATGGAACTTCGCTGCAGTGGTTAAGATCTTATTTGTCCTATAGACTTCAGTTTGTTCACATCAATGATGAGTTTTCTTCCAACTCTAAGCTCAGTCACAGTGTTCCACAGGGATCTGTGTTAGGCCTCACTCTTTTTAGTTTATATATGCTTTCGTTAGGCAATATCATTAGAAAGTACTGTATACATTTTCATTGTTACGCAGACGACACAATTATACCTGTCAATGAAGCCCGATGATTGTAATCAATTAGCCAAGTTAGAAGCCTGTCTTAAGGAAATCAAAGCCTGGATGACTTGTAACTTTCTGCTATTAAACCCAGATAAGACTGAATGCATTCTTGATGGTCCAAAAAAAACCTTAGAAATTCCTTTCCAAATCAAACTCTTAATTTGGATGCCGCTACTCTCACTCTGAATAGTTCTGTGAGGAACCTTGGAGTTATTTTTGATCAAGATCCGTTCTTTAATTCACATATTAAATTTGTTTCTAAGACTGCCTTTTATCATCTGTGCAATAATGTCAAGATTAGGAGCATCTAGTCTCTGAATGATACTGACAAACTGATCCAGGCTTTTGTTAGCTCTAGATTAGATTATTGTAACTCTTTATTATCAGGTTGCTCTAAAACATCTTTAAAAAGTCTTCAGTTGATCCAAAATGCTGCAGCAAGAGTTTTAACAGGTACTAGAAAGAGAGATTATATCTCTCCAGTTTTGGCCTCCGTTCGTTGGCTTCCCATAGAGTTTAGAATTAAGATTAAAATCCTTCTTCTCACTTACAAAGCTCTTAATAATCAGGCCCCCTTATATATAAAAGATCTAATATTACCCTATCGTCCTAACAGAGCACTACGCTCCCAAAATGCTGGATTACTTGTATTACTTGTAATACCCAGCATTACAATAGAAGGCAGAGCCTTCTGCTATCAAGCTCCTTTTCTGTGGAACCAGTTACCACTCTGGGTCCGGGAGTCAGATTCGATCTCTGTTTTTAAGAACAGGATAAAATGCTTCCTTTTCAATATAGCCTACGATTAGAGAGGGATCTTGTGTCTCTTAACCCCCCTTTTGTTTTGCTGTTAATAGATTCAGACGGCCGGATGACCTCCAATAATGTACTTGGCTTCTCACCGTTCATGTTCTTTATGTCTGTTCTCTTCATCCTCTCTATCCCCTCACCCCCAGCCAGTCGCAGCAGATGACAGCCCCTCCCTGAGCCTGGTTCTGCTAGAGGTTTCTTCCTGTTAAATGGGAGTTTTTCCTCTCCACCATCGCTAAGTGCTTGCTCACAGAGGATCATCTGATTGCTGGGTCTTTCTGCAATTGTGGGGTTTTCCCTGCATTTGGTAGTGCTATGAGATGACTTTTGTTGTGATGTGGCACTATATAAATAAAGCTGAATTGAATTAAACCCACGCAGACACAGGGAGAACATGCAAACTCCACACAGATCACTGTTGGTCGGGGAATGGGATCGAACCCAGGATCCCCTGGCCAAGGGTGAGTTGCTGTGCTGCCGCAGTGCTAACCACTCTGCCACCGTGCACATATTACTGATAAATTTGCTTTTTATTTCTTATGAATTTGAAGGTTATTACTGGCCTGTGAATGTTAGTAATAGGAGAAGTTTTATATCTTATATATGCAGATTTTTTTTGTCAAAAACTTCCTAGTTTTCTAGTGAATTCGCAGCTGTTTCTTTGTACATTTATGGGATTTTTTTAATATCTGCTATAATAAGGCCAGACAACATGCAGGCACGGGTGGGAGATTCTCCACCCAGAGAAGGCAGCTAGGGAAAGGGGGAACAATGGACTGAAGGAGGAAGTGTCACCAGGGGTCTCCAACGGGACAGTATGGACTATGCACCCCCGGGGAGAAGAGGAACCACCGGAGCAGATGGAAATGAGAAGGGTGTGAGCAACGGGGCCGGTGTTATGTTACATTAATCTGGAGATTTTTGTCATAAACTTCCTAGTTTTCCAGTGAATTTACAGCTGTTTCTTTGTACATTTATGGGATTTTTTTTTAAATATCTGCTATAATCAGGCCTGACAACATGCAACTTCACATTTTTCTTGTAAATCTGCTTCTCTTCATGCAAAGCTTTTGTGACTTCATGTGTAAGTGTGCAAAGTAAATTTATTTTCAAAAATTTTTCATTTTTTTAAAACTAAAGATTTATATGTCATCACAAATGGGCTTTTTTCTCTCTGAAATTTTAAACTTTTTCATATAAATGTGACCAATTGCTATTTTTTTTGCGTTATTATTCATAAATAAAGGCTTTTTTCCTGTAAATTTGTAGATTTATTTTAGTAAATACATTTATTTTTCTTTTCTAAAGTTTGCAGCTTTTTCATTTTAAATGAGATTTGCCTCTTTTAGTTTTTAACTTTTCCTGTAAATTTGTGATTTTTGTCATGCAGATTTGCAAGTTTTTACATTTCATATTTTTGAGTTTAAAAACTTTTAATGTAAATTAGCGATGTTACAGTAAGTTTATCATCTCAAATTTGTCAACTTTTTCCTTGTAATGTGGTGGATTTCCTCATAAAATTGTAACTTCATTCTTGTAAATGTGTGACTTCATTTTCCTAAGCTTCCTCCATTGATCGCCACCTTGTAAATTATAATTTAAATACACAAAATAAAAATTTATACGGCATCCAGATCAATGTTCTAGATTTACTGAAAAAAAAAGGTTACACATTTTTCAGGAAAAAGTAGGAAATTGACAGGAAAAAAGTTGATTTTTCAGAAAAAAGTTACAATTTTGCACAAAAGTTGCAAATGTGTGACAAAAAAGACATTTATGAGAAAAAAGATGCAAATTTACAAGAGAAAAAAGTCACAAATTTTTGAGAAGTTTCAAATTTGCAAGAAAAATGTGTAAATTTTCAAGAGAAAAATCACAAATTAATGAAAAAATTAGAAATTTTTGTAAAGAATTTAGAAGAATTTTTGAGTAAAAATGGCAAACATAAGGAAAAAATAACAAATTTACGTGAAAAAGGTGGTAAATTTTTCAGGAAAAAGCTGCAAATATACAAGAAAGTTGCAGATTTACAGGAGAAAAATCACACATTATTGAGAAAAAAGTTACAAACTTACAAAAGAAAAACATTGCAGATTTTTGAAAAGTTGCCAATCAACAAAAAAAGTTGAAAATTTACAAGAAAAAATTACATATTTACAGGGGAAAAATGACAAATTAATGAGAAAAAAGTTGAAAATTAATGAGAAAAAAGTTGAAAATTTTTGAGAAATTCCAAATCTGCAAGAAAAAAGTTGAAAATTGAAAAGAAAAATTTGCAAACTTAAAAGAGAAAAATCACAAATTAATGAGAAACAATTGGGAAATTTTTGAGAAGAAAACTGAAAATCTACAAGAAAAACAGCCGGAAATTTACAGAGAAAAAAATGGCAAATTTATAAGGAAAAAAATAAATTTAGGAGAAAAAAGTTGCAAATATATCAGGAAAAAGTTGCAATTTTACAAGAAGAAAGTGTTACATTTCTGAGGAAAAAGTTGCATGAGAAATTGTTGCTCCTAGCATCCTCAGAGCTTCGCTGATCTGCGTTTCTAAACATTCATGTGTCTGTGTGCAGCTGACGGTGGAGGAGGAGACGACCACCATGGCGTACCTGGACCTGTTCCTGCACTCCGTCTCTGAGCCGGCCCTCCTCCACACCTTCCTGTCCTTCATCCTGCTGCACACGCACGACAGCGTGCACATCCTGGACACACTGGTCAGCAGGGTCAGCACACCCTTCCAGGTATCATACCCCGCTCCACTTTGTTATTGACCCAAGCTTAGACTGCAGTGTGGATAACTATCTGCTCATGGCCTAGGGAGGCCAGCATGTGGGGCCAGCATTTGTCGCTCATGAGGACATCAGCAGGCCATCTCTGTAGACGGAGTCACTGTAGTTCTCTACCATCAACTCAGGACCTCAGTCTGGCGGGTTGACCAGCTCCAGGAACAGTAGTCCTCATAGCTGGACAATTCACATTTAATGTGATTTTTCTCTGTGTTTCTGTCAGTTGGGTACGGTGTCTTTGGCTCTGTTCAGGACTCTGATTGGCCTCTTCTGTGAAGACGTCATGCTGCAGCTGGTCTTCAGGTCAGTTTTTACAGCTTCACATTTCAACATGCAGTACAGAAGGAGTTCAGGAGGCTTGAGTCATACCTGAGCAGCTTGCAACTTTTTTCTCATTAATATGCAACTTTTTTCATGTAAATTTGTAGCTTTTTTCTCATTAATTTGCAACTTTTTCTTACACATTTGCGACCTTTTCTCATCAATCTGCAATTTTTCTTGTAAATTTGAAAAAAAAATTCTTACCAATTTGAAACTTTTTCTCATTAATCTGCAACTTTTTTCTTATAAATCTGAAACTTTTTTACATTAATTTGAAACTTTTTTCTCATTTACTTGAAACTTTTTTCATTAATTTGCACCTTTTTCATGAAAATTTGCAACATTTTTCTCATTAATTTGCAACTTTTTTCATGTAAATTTGTAGCTTTTCCTCATTAATTTGTAACTTTTTCTTGTAAATTTGAAACTTTTTTATATTAATTTGAAACTTTTTCTTATTAATCTGCAATTTTCTTGTAAATTTGAAACTTTTTTAGAATTAATTTGAAACTTTTGTAATTCATTTTCAGCTTTTTTTTATAAATATGCAATTTTTTCTCATTAATTTGCAACTTTTATCCTGTTAATCTGCAACTTTTTTCTTAAGTTTGCAACTTTTTCTCATTAATTTGGAACTTTTTTTCTTTTAAATTTGTAACTTTTCTTGAAGAAAGATGCTGATTTATCAGAAAAAAAGTTGGATATTTACACAACAAAAATCACAGTCATGAGAAAAAAAGTTGCAAATTTAGAGGAAAAAGAGCCAAAGTTCCAAGAGACCTAGAAATAAACATTGTCATTAAAACAAATTAACATTGTCATTAAAACTTTGTAAAACAGCAAAGTTTCTGGTAGCCTAAGAATGGTGCACCATACTGAAGAAAAAAGTGGGAAATTTGGAGAGAAATGTTACAAATACAGATTTTTATTTTTTTTTGGCCAAAAATTGCATGAAATTGCTCTTTATTGTTCCTAGAGGTTGTCAACACACACATTCAGTAGTGTCTGCTTTCCTAGCTTTCTAGTGTTTGGTGAAAATGTCTGAAATATTCTAAATCACAAATTAATGAGAAAGAATTGCAAATTAATGAGAAAAAGTTGCAAATCTGGAAGAGAAAAAAGTCACAAAATTTTGAGAAGACCTTGTAAATCAATAAGAAAAACGTTTAAAATTTACAAGAAAAATGTACAAGTTTGCAAGAGAAAAATCACAAATTAATTAGAAAAAAGTTAAAAATGTTTGAGAAAAAAGTTGCAAATCTATGAGAAAGTTGAAAATTTACAGAGGAAAAAATGACAAACTTACAAGGAAAAGAATAAGAAATTTAGGAGAAGAAAGATGCAAATTTATGAGAAAAAAAAATTGCAGATTTTTGAAAAATGTTGGATATTTCCAGGACAAAAATCATAAATTCATGAGAAAATAGTTTTAAACTTTCTAAGTCTGAAAGTAACGCCATTGTGGTTTGTCGAAGACCCTTTGACGTTGTATCCCAGGATTGAGATTAGGCTTACCAGCTTGCAGTTCCTAGAGGAATTTTCCTCATAGGTGCAATTGGGGGTATAGCGATGCCCTCTCTTTGACTGAAAAGACCATCCATGCTTACTGGCAGAATTGTGTTGGGGCCTAGGCAACAGCTGTTACACCACAGACCCCCGCCAATGTCCCATAGGAACTTGACTTGAGCCAGGGATGTACGGCAGAATAAGCAGGCAACTCTCCCATCCTGCAACAGACAGGTGAAACACAGAGCACATCTTTGTAATTGGAGTTCTGTTAGGCAGGCTAGCAGGCTGTAGTTAGCTATAAGCAAAATCTTCAGGAGGTTTTACTCTCCCCTTCATGCAGAAATATAGTTCTTGTCGTCAGTCACAGACTGCAAAGGTTTTGGTGCTATGTTGAGTATGGCAATTTGTTTTATGTAGCCCTCCACCCTTGTGGGGAAGAACGCCGCATAGGACATCATCCACGCTATCATGGCTGAGGCAATGATGAGATCCATCCATCACACCACTGTGAGGACCCCCTAAATCACTCCCCAAAAGGCAACAGCTGCCAGCCTACTGACCCAGATGTTGCGGCCACTCTTTTTCAGTTTCATCACCAACCATATTTGATGACCCAGCTGTGCCGCTGCCATCAACCCTACACAAGCTACATTTGCTATGACACAGGCAAGGTAGAAGATGGAGAACATGTCGATAATTACCCAAAAGAGGATTATTACTGTGCGGGCAATGCCTTCAGGATCACACCGTGATGTAATGCGACCCAACATGTAGATAACGAACAGGGTCAGAGTGTGACTGTATTTGCCAAATATATTGTTGACCAAGATGATGCAGGTGATTGCAGCCAATGTTGTCACAATTCTCAGGGTATGCCCCTTAGACCAGGTTCCAGTACAGCAGAAGCATGCCCTGATGGCTTGCAGTACCCAAAAGTGTATTTTGGCTCTTGTCAGTGTAGTAACCCAAGGAGGTGAAGGTGATGTACTCACTCTGTATGAACTGCCCACTGCAGTGTAGAGATCATCTACTGTTGTAATTTCTGTAGTCATGTTGCAGTAGGCTGTGCTGTGCCAATAGATTTTGATGTCAAAAGCTGAGGAGCAGGGGGAAGTTGAGTGTTGGAAGATTGTCAGCCCGAGTCCAAATGAAGTCTGCAGGAGGTTGTGTAACTACACACATGGACAAAATTGTTGGTACCCCTCTGTTAATGAAAGAAAAACCCACAATGGCCACAGAAATAACTTGAATCTGACAAAAGTGGTAATAAATAAAAATTCTATGAAAATTAACCAATGAAAATCAGACAATGTTTTTGAATTGTGGTTCAACAGAATTATTTTAAAAAACAAACTCATGAAACAGGCCTGGACAAAAATGATGGTACCCTTAACTTAATATTTTGTTGCACAACCTTTTGAGGCAATCACTGCAATCAAATAATTTCTGTAACTGTCAATGAGACTTCTACACCTCTCAGCAGGTATTTTGTCCCACTTCTCATGAGCAAACTGCTCCAGTTGTCTCAGGTTTGAAGGGTGCCTTCTCCAGACGACATGTTTCAGCTCCTTCCACAGATGTTCAATAGGATTTACATCAGGGCTCATAGAAGGCCACTTTAGAATAGTTCAATATTTCACTCTTAGCCATTCTTGGGTGTTTTTAGCAGTGTGTTTTGGGTCATTATCCTGTTGCAAGACCCATGACCTGCGACTGAGACCAAGTTGTCTGACACTGGGCAGCACATTTCTCTCTAGAATACCTTGATAATCTTGAGATTTCATTGTACCCTGCACAGATTCAAGACACTCTGTACCAGATGCAGCAAAGCAGCCCCAGAACATAACAGAACCTCCTCCATGTTTCACAGTAGGGACAGTGTTCTTTTCTTGGTATGCTTCATTTTTGTGTCTGTGAACATAGAGCTGATGTTCCTTGCCAAAAAGTTCCAGTTTTGTCTCGTCTGTCCATAGGACATTCTCCCAGAAACTTTGTGGCTTGTCAACATGCAGCTTGGCAAATTCCAATCTGGCTTTTTTATGATTTGTTTTCAACAGTGAGGGGAGAATGGAGCGAGAGATCGACAGATGGATTGGAGCAGCATCTGCAGTGATGCGAACGTTGTACCGGTCTGTTGTGGTGAAGAGGGAGCTTAGTTCTAAGGCAAAGCTGTCGATTTACCAGTCAATCTACGTTCCTACTCTCACCTATGGTCACGAGCTTTGGGTAATGACCGAAAGAACGAGATTGCGGATACAAGTGGCTGAAATGAGCTTTCTCCGTAGGATTGCTGGACTCACCCTCAGAGATAGGGTGAGGAGCTCAGTCATCCGGGAGAGGCTCAGAGTAGAACCGCTGCTCCTCCACATTGAAAGGAGTCAGTTGAGGTGGTACGGGCATCTGATTAGGATGCCTCCTGGACGCCTCCCACTTGAGGTGTTTCAGGCACGTCCCACTGGGAGGAGACCCCGGGGCAGACCCAGGACTCAGTGGAGAGACTATGTCTCCCAGCTGGTCTGGGAACGCCTTGGTATCCCCTCTGAAGAGCTGGAGCAGGTGGCTGGGGAGAGGGAAGTCTGGGCTTCTCTGCTTGAACTGCTGCCTCTGCGACCCGGACCTCCGGAAAAGCGGTAGAAGATGGATGGATGGATGGATGTTTTCAACAGTGGTGTCCTCCTTGGTCATCTCCCATGAAGTCCACTTTGGCTCAAACAACGACGGATGGTGCGATCTGACACTGATGTACCTTGACCTTGGAGTTCACCATGAATGTGTTTAGAGGTTGCTCTGGGCTCTTTTGTTACCATTCGTATTATCCGTCTCCTCCTGCAGCCACATCCAGGGAGGTTGGCTACAATCCCGTGGATCTTAAATTTCTGAATAATACGTGCAACTGTAGTCACAGGAACTTCAAGCTGCTTGGAGATGGTCTTATAGCCTTTACCTTTAACATGCTTGTCTATAATTTTCTTTCTAATCTCCTGAGACAACTCTCTCCTTTGCTTCCTCTGGTCCATGTTTAGTGTGGTACACACCATGTCAACAAACAGCACAGTGACTACTTGTCACCCTTTAAATAGGCCAACTGACTGATTACAAGTTTGTAGACACCTGTGATGTTAATTAGAGGACACATCTTGGTTGAACATGTCCCTATGGTCACATTATTTTCAATCTTTTCTAGGGGTACCATTATTTTTGTCCAGGCCTGTTTCATGAGTTTGTTTTTTAAAGTAATTCTGTTGAACCACAATTCAAAAGCATTGTCTGATTTTCATTGGTTAATTTCATAGAATTTTTATTTATTACCACTTTTGTCAGATTCAAGTTATTTCTGTGATCATTGTGGGTTTTTCTTTCATTAACAGAGGGGTACCAACAATTTTGTCCATGGCTGTATACTTCCTCTTTTAGTGGGAGGAGTTTCCCTACCCCTCCTCTCTTCGGCGCCCTCTTTCGATGAAAGATGGATGAGAAAGCAGCTTGGGCGCCACCCTTGATAATTACTAGCAGAATTATCCCTGCTATTAGCAGGCCTAAACCAAGCAACAGATAGGGCCATATCCAGTTGAACAGCATTCCTAGCCAGGAAGCGACGACTTGCAGCCCTTCTTCAACTACTTCAGCTGTCTCCCTTAGAACCGTAACCACAGTCCCCTTAATCGTCTTTCCCGCCAATTCTAGAAAAGTGCACTCATGTTCATTCTTACCCTTGCCACAACGAAGCCAATGCTCAGCAGGAGAGTGACAGGTGCCATTATTATAAATGCCATTCTTTCCCAGCCATTCATCACCAATTTCTTCTTTTCCTTCACAGAGGCTTTTCCTAATGCATAGCTCTCTGCAACATAAAACTGGGGGTCATCTATGACCTGTGGGATGATTTGACCCAGAATCTGCTTCCTCTTGTGCATGGAATGGCCCATAAGTGCTTTGGTGCACCCCACATTCTCAGGGAACACGCTAATCCAGTGACCATTAATCTTCTTCCAGACAATTTACAAAGCATATGTTTCATATTCCCCCTCATAGTAGTCTTCATAGTCCTTCTTCCAATATGGGACCTGCCCACAATTCCCTCTAGACAGACTGATGGTGCAGGATGTTTTGCTTTTATCACAGATCATTTTCCATGGCACTGGGTTAATTTAATTAAGGAAGGTGTATGACTATGGCCAGATGTTCCGATGCTTCAAGTACACTGTTGCCAGAAACTGATACTTCACCCAATAGTTTGAGGATTTAGTGAGACATGGCAGGACCCATTTCTTCATTTCTCCCTCTTCCATTCCCCACCATGTCAGATACTCGTCTCGTTTTTGTACTTCATGCCATGACTGTAAAATGCCTTTGATAGTTTGGTTATTCTTCAATGATGTACAATCATACAGCCATGTGCCCCAGATGCCGGTCCAAACTTGCTGCAGGGGGCATCTGGGAGATTTTTTGTCAGCTACATATTCAGTGCCATTAAGTGATTCAAATATTCTGTGTACCACACATTCATCAATCTTTTTGAAGTCTGTGTTGGGGGCTTTCAACAGATCATCCGGAGTAGGCAGTCTTTGTACATAAAACAGGGATTTAAGAACTTCACCCAGGCCTTGTGGCCTGACGGGCATACTGGGTGCAAATGTGGCTTGAAAGTAGTTTAAGTTGAATATTCACAGCCAGGGCAGGGTTTCGTTCAGCTAGTCTTCATGGTATGCTGCTGATTCAAACTTGAGGGCAATGTCAGGTATTAGCACGGTTAGGGGTTTATACACCTGAGTGATAACCATATAATGCTTACCACTGGGGCATTTACTGTTGATGTTCCAAAAACATGGGGCCAACTTGTTCCTTTTTTCTTGCATGCAGTAGGTGACCAACTGCCAACTGTAAGATTTCTGAGCTTTGGAAACAGGCTTGAAGTTATTCACAATTTCTTCTGTAAATTTCATAGTCGTACCAGGCCATAGGGGTACTGTAGTTGTTCCACTGGAGTGGGGCTTCCCTGGAGTTGGAGTTGTGGCGACTTGAGGCCGAGGCGTTTGACGTGTTGTGTTAACTGCTGTATTGTTGTGACCAGTTACTGGAATGACCCTTCTCACTCTCTTCTTAGGTCTCTCCGTGCCTGAACAGGTGAGATTATAATAATCCCAAAATGGCCCATAATTCGGGAATATCCCTACGCAGGTCTTGTTGCGATAATGGGCTGGTCCATGGACCACTTCAGCCTCCCAGTACCCAGTGTTGTTTCTACCTGGTACGGGTTTGCAGCTCCAGGTACAGTACCATGCTGAAGAGCACAGTTCTGGCTTTATCCAGTTGCACCGGACTCGTATTCTTTGCTTCTTTGTGAGGATGAGCAGCCTTAATAGGCCCCCCTCCTTCTGTGAGATCTTGCAAATCTTCAGTGGCCCATCTCCCAGGTTGTGCGCCTGTGATGTTAAGCTTCTCTTCAAACCACAAAGTGCCATTCCATTTGTCTCTCCACTCTTCAAAGCTGAGGTTGGATGCCTGCTGTTGCATGTCGGTTAAGTTGAACCGAGTCTCATTACTGAGCAGGGTGGCATAAATTCTTCTTCTTTCTGCAGCCCAACAGGTTTGTTCAAACCTCTTGGTGGTAACAAACTGAGCCCTGGTGTGGGTGAGAGCCCATGGTTCATAACCCAGCCAGTATAGTATGGAAACCAGCACTACCATACCGATGGCTATGGCCATAAACTTGGGCAAGAATAAGGCAGAGCTTCTTCTTGCTCATTTGTTGAGGTTCCGCTACTCTGGGCTTCTTCTTAGGGAGCTCAGGTATTTCGCGTCCTGTTGATATCTTTCTTTTTCGATCCATATCTAATGCGGAGGACACTGAGGCCTGTATTCAGAGATGCCCTTTGTCTAAGTGAGCACCCACGATGACAGGCGTAGTTCTTATGCTGCACCAGTGACGTCATTACTCCTCCTTCTCATCTCCAGGGGGTGCTATCACCCCTTGGTTGACGCATACCAGTGCGTGTCACGACCTGAACTATCTTTTCTCTGCGTTCAGGTTGTCCAGTTCGCTCCTGCTCCGGGGTAGTCCGTGCCGGGTCTTCCATGGCCCGCTCTTTGACAGCGCCCAGCTGATTGCCAGCTGTCTAGTTCAGCTGCGCTGGGACAGCTGTCTCCTATTCCCAAATCATCTCCCCCATTTAAGCGAGCAGCTGAGAGTTACTCGTCGCTGCGACCTCGCTATGGGAAGACGTTCCTTGTGTTCCCACGACTGTTAGCTCCTACGTCTAGCTTCAGTCCGCCGTTACCTCGGCGCTTCACCCAAAGTAAGTGTTGCGACTCGGCGTGTATTTTTCCCTCGCCGCCTCTCTAGCCTTTCTCCCTGGGTGGTATGTTTCCCTTAGTTCTGTGTGTGTTTTAGCCCCACGTGGCTCTTTACTTTTCTGTTCGTTATTTTGTGTAGTGTGTGCTTTGTTAATAAACTACGCTAACTCACTGGTCGCCCTCGTATCTCCTTTCCTGGCTCGTGAGAGCCAGAGTTATGACAGTAGGTCGCAGCCAAAGTGAGACGGCCGCGACCGTGAGTTGGCTGTTAGGACTCGACGCCTTTTTTTTCTCTTCCTCTGGGTACGGGCGAGCCAGTGTCATGTCTCCTTCCAAGAGACTCATGCGGCACTCAGGCCACGATCTCTCGGAGACTCTGGACCTTGTGGACGGAACGTTGTTCACCACGGACCTCTACGATGCCCCCAGCGAGATACGCTGGCGCCTGGAGCTCGCCGAGGGTATGCTTAACTGCTTTTCTCGCTACTTCCTTCTCCCCGAGGTTAAGGCGAGGAGGGCAGACATCTCTGTGGCCTGGGAGAGGCTCCGTAGGCTGGAGGAGAACTCCGGCAGGAAGCTGAGGACAGGACGCCTTCGCTCCTCGCTTCGGAATCCTGCTCCTGCCGCCGATCCAGTCCAGGAGTTCGCCTCACCCAGGGGTGATCCCCAGGATAGAGTGACGTCAACCGGGTTTCCCCCGGAGAAGATGAGAATGACAGCGATGCGCATTGCGGATCGAGTGGCAGCCGCTTCTTCCGCCGCCGTTCCCCCCGTAGCCATGAAGAACGTGATTGCAGCGGTCAGGCTGGTCGAGAAGAACCCGGAGCTGAACGATTATCCGGAATACGCTGACCTGTTGGCTTCGCTCATTGCACAGGAGCGGCGTTTTCCCGACCTCACGTTCAGAAGACGTCGCTCCCAAATTCCCCACTCATCTCAGCGAGAGTCCCGTCCGGATCCCGCTCCAGGAAACCACACGAATTCCGCCTCCCAGCCTGCTGTTGCTCCCGTGTCTCGCCGAAGAAGTGAATCAGCTGCTCCCGCTCCTGGGCCCGCTCTCCCCGCTGTCCCGTCAGCTTTGGGCCCCCAGCTCTCCTCAGCTGTTTCACCCCCCTCTTCGTCATTCACTGCGGCCGCTGGGAGAAGCGCAAATTCATCTCCAGGTGTTCCAGGTCCCGATCCGGTGCGGGTAGCACCGCCTCATCTGTCCGGGGGGTTCCCCACTTCTATCCGGTTGGGAGAAGAGAGACTCGAGTCCCTTGTAGCGGGTTCCACCGGCCCTCCGGGAATCAGGCAAGTGTCCTTTCATTCTCCTCCCATTATGAGTGAATTGCCTTGTTTGATTCCTGGGGGAGGAGTTCAGGGTTCACAGTCCCCTGAGCTCTCTCCTCCCGCTGCAAAAACTGAATATGAACCTGCGTCCTCTGTGTCTCTTCCCCTTGAGTGTGCCCCGGTGCCAGGTGTACACCGCTGCGCGAGGAGGAGGCGGCCTGCGGCCCTGGAGGGTTTTGCCCCAGCCCCGCAGCCATGTTATGGGCAGAGGAGAAGGTCGAACTGCCTGTTGGAGCCGGCGCCGATGATTAAGCGTCCCCGGGTCTCCACGGAGGAATGGTTCGGCCCAGCAGAGTCCAGATCTCCTGCCCCCACGCCAGGTGGGCTGTCGACGCGGTCTTCGGCATTTGGAGGTCGTTTGACTGTGGAAACCATCATGCCGGCTGCGGAGCCATTCGCAGTCGAGTTGGAGCCGGAGGACGGAGTCCTGCACGCTGAGCCCGGAGCATCGAAGTCCTGGATGGCGGTAGAACCCGAGATCAGGCAAGTGCTCTATTTTGTTTCTCTCTTCTCTATTCTGGAGTATTATTGCCTGTCTCTCGGGGGGGCGGGCCCAGTGCAGCCGTCTGCTGCGCTCGAGCCTGTTCCGCCGGGCTCTGCCGCTGCCGGTGATCCTGATCCCGGTTCCTTTTGTCCCTCTGAGCCTCTCCCCAGGGTCACCGGAGACGAACCTGCTCTGGGTGCCATCTCGGAGGTTCCGGTTCCCTGCACGGTGTTCGCCTCAGATGCTGCGCCCGGGAGTGCTGTCTCGGTCCAGCTGGAGTCCACTGGGAGTGTTTCGCTGGTCCAGCTGGGGTCCACCGGGAGTGTTTCGCCGGTCCAGCTGGGGTCCACCGGGAGTGTTTCGCCGGTCCAGCTGGAGTCCACCGGGAGTGCTGTCTCGGTCCAGCTGGAGTCCACCGGGAGTGCTGTCTCGGTCCAGCTGGGGTCCACCGGGAGTGCTGTCTCGGTCCAGCTGGGGTCCACCGGGAGTGCTGTCTCGGCCCAGCTGGGGTCCACCGGGAGTGCTGTCTCGGTCCAGCTGGGGTCCACCGGGAGTGTTTCGCCGGTCCAGCTGGGGTCCACCGGGAGTGTTTCGCCGGTCCAGCTGGGGTCCACCGGGGGTGCTGCGCCGGCCCGATCGGGGTCCACCGGGGGTGCTGCGCCGGCCCGATCGGGGTCCACCGGGGGTGCTGCGCCGGTCCGGGTAACGGTTAGTGTGGGAGCTGGAGGATTGTGTTCGCCTGACGTCTGGCTGACTTCGTCCCTTGCCTCCATCATTTCTCCTCCTGCCGCTGTTGGGGTTCCTCTCGCCCGGGCCAGTTTCCCCCTACCCTTGTTGCCATTAGATGGCAGGCTAACTTTGCCCCTGGCCTCCATCTCTTCTCCCCCTACTACTGTGGGGGTTTTTCTCACCTGGGTCAGTTTCCTCCTGCCTTTTCCCTCAGGGAGGAAGCTGCACCAAGACCTCTCCCTCAGCTCTCCGTGGTCTGAGGTCACGGGACGACCGCCTGGGAAGCCATCTGGCTGGTTCGGTGATCTGGGTCGGCCTCCGGAGAAACTGTGTCTCCTAGCCTGGGACTCGGGTAGGCCACCCGAACTGGTGTTGTGGTTCCTGGCCTGGTGGAGTTCGGGCCGCCCGCCGGACAAGCTGTCATCGCCTGCCCCGCTCCACCTGCTGACGTCCTGGAAGAATTGACTGACTGTTTGTTGCCTTGCGTTTGATTGTCCTCCCTAATTTAATACTTTTTAGGACATCAAAGAACTCTCTGCCCTAGAGTCCTTATTGTGGGGTTATCCCAGTTAAAATTTCCTTGGACTATTTTCTTTGTTTTATAATCCCAGTATGATCCTATTCTAATTTCTCCTTAAGTAGCATTTGCTTCACATTGCCTGGCCTCATTCCGAGTAGTCTTGTTTTCCTGTATTTATATCCTCCTCCAGACTGTTTAGTGACACTTTTGTGCTAATACGTGTTTGAGGAGTTGTTCCTTTTGTATTTTTATCTTCATGCCAATTTGCAGTTCCAGGCTCTATTTTTGGATCTTATGCCCGGTTTGCATCCTTTGTATATTCTGTTTTGGTCGGGGTTTACTTGTGTAAGTCTATTTTTTCAGAGTTTTGTAGTTTTTGGCCTTCGGGACATGAGTTTTTTTTTTTTTTATTGTCCTCACCCTAAGTTATTGTGAACTTTTTCCATGACTGTGTCACTATGTTTCTGCATTTTGGTTCTTGTCGTTTCTCCCCACCTCCTGTGGTCACCTGCACAGACCGTCTGGCCTCTGCAGGGGAGGGGGTGATGGTTTTTTTTGGGGGGGGGGTTAAGATTATTATGGTATCTGACCCTATACTGTATCTAGGTTTTTTTTTTTGTTTTTTTTTTCTTCCCTGCCTCCTTTTTCTGGTCCCTCCCTTTCTCCCAGATCTGGCCCCCACCGCCCTCCCTGGTCTTCCCTCGGGGGGGGGGGGGGTTTAGGCCGCTCCAGGAGGCGCGGCTCGGGGGAGGAGTACTGTCACGACCTGAACTATCTTTTCTCTGCGTTCAGGTTGTCCAGTTCGCTCCTGCTCCGGGGTAGTCCGTGCCGGGTCTTCCATGGCCCGCTCTTTGACAGCGCCCAGCTGATTGCCAGCTGTCTAGTTCAGCTGCGCTGGGACAGCTGTCTCCTATTCCCAAATCATCTCCCCCATTTAAGCGAGCAGCCGAGAGTTACTCGTCGCTGCGACCTCGCTATGGGAAGACGTTCCTTGTGTTCCCACGACTGTTAGCTCCTACGTCTAGCTTCAGTCCGCCGTTACCTCGGCGCTTCACCCAAAGTAAGTGTTGCGACTCGGCGTGTATTTTTCCCTCGCCGCCTCTCTAGCCTTTCTCCCTGGGTGGTATGTTTCCCTTAGTTCTGTGTGTGTTTTAGCCCCACGTGGCTCTTTACTTTTCTGTTCGTTATTTTGTGTAGTGTGTGCTTTGTTAATAAACTACGCTAACTCACTGGTCGCCCTCGTATCTCCTTTCCTGGCTCGTGAGAGCCAGAGTTATGACAGTGCGGCTCAAAATAAAATAACCAAAATAGACAAAATATATGTTTATGTATATATGTGTGTGAGATTTTTTTTTTGTGAGCAATGCATGTAAGGCTTGAAAAGTATATGGATTTATGCATAAAACAATGAATGATGTGTATGGGATGCAGTGTGTGTGTGAACGTGTTGTGAAGGTTCTGAGATGTATTTTGAGTTTATACATGGGGAATCTATTCAGGGGGTGGGGACGACGAATCACGTCTTCTTCTCTGGAACAAGGGCCATTTCATGGTTTGGCCAGAAGCCTTCCAAGTCGACCCTTACCCTCGGTGGCCTTAGTGCTTTTCTGCCATTCAGGCTCATCGTAGACCTCAATATCAGCACCCACCGAGTAGATGCCCCTCAATGGTACAGATATCATGAAAACTGTTAGCTTCACCTTGGGAGTATCTTCTGGCCAGATTGGCTCCGAGGCCCTGCCAACCCAAGTCCCGGGTAATTGCACCTGACCTCCCCTCACCCAATCTTCGGAGGTGACTGTGTATATGGCAGTTTTTGCTTGAGTCTTGACCCCTGGGGGCATCATGGCATCAAGCGGTGTTATCCAGGCATACAGGGACATTTCCCGGACACCCTTCTCTTTGGGGACTGGATCAAGATCTTGCAGGCGGAGGTAGGGGTTATCGATAACTTCTTTAATCAATATAGCCCACCTAGTGAGCTGCCATGGCCCCTCAAAGCCATGGTTGCGTGCTTGCTCCTGCTGTGCCTCAGAAAGGTAAGTTGGAAGAGGTGTGTAATCAAGATCCTCTGGGTCACGATACACTCTGAAAACCTGAGTATATTGAAGAGTGCCCAAGGGTGGTGTCTGCTTAGGTGTAATATATGGGCTGTAGGGCCATCCAAGTTGTATTGCTGCATCCAGAGGGGTTGGCCCCTCGGTCAGGTCGGCCAAGGGGGCGCATGCATTGGCAGAGCAAAAATCTGGGGGCGGCGGAACCGATGGAATTGTGGGGCAGCAGGGTGCAGAGAATGCCGTAACTGAGCTGGGGGTGATTACTTTGCCTGGAGCGATATGGTGTACCAGCACCTGTTCGCTGTATGCTTGCTCTATGGCTGGTGAAAGCGCTTGCAACAGACTCACCATCTTCCTGACCTGTCAACCCTCTGCCCTCGCTACCAGGAGAAGATTTCCTCGGTCCATTGCGCTCTTACAGGTGAGGCACAGTTGAAGATACCGCCAATCTCACTGACACATGCACCCTTGAGGTGTTATACTGGTGCCGTCTCGATGACCCCATTGCATCTTGAACACCACCCTAGGTAAGGTTTCTAGGTGGCACTGGCCACAAACATGGCCATCCAGAACCTTGACCGGCTTCCAAGTCATACCGTGAAGCCCAGCAGTGCAAACAGAAACCTTTATTGGTTTTCTGTAAGACTGGCCTTCCTATAATACTTCAAGAAGGGAGGGCTTCAGACATATCACACACAAATTCTTTGATTGGGTCCAGGTTAGGGTTTCAGTTTCTGGGGATAAGTAACATTTTTTAGCATATTGCAGCAAATCCAAGGCTCTGGCAGCCCAGAACACATATGATGTTCTCCTTATAATAATCAAGCCCTTCACCGTTGCCAGTTCGATGAAGGGAAGTATTGTAGAGGTGTTGCTGGACATTTCAGCTTCTGGTTTTCTCTTAAACAGAGATTGGTTTCAACTGCTCCACTCCTTGGATCCCGTACTCTTCCAGAAGGACAGTATTACTGTCCAAAACTTGCTTAACAATGTCGGCCCAGTCGTACTTTGGCTTAACTGCAGTGGTCACGGGTTGGTGTGCTCTGATCCACACTCGTTGACTCACCTGAAAAGGCACCTTAGGTTTCTGTGACTCCTTTTTAAGATAGATAAGATAAGAAAAGATAAGATAAGATAAGATAAGATAAGATAAGCCTTTATTAGTTCCACAATTGGGGAAATTCCAGGACTGCAAAAGCACAGGGATAGCAACACTCAGAGCAATAATTAAGAAGATAAGAAAAAATAAAAATAAGAGCAGTGAATATACATACGTACACATAAATATATAAATATATATACACAGCGCGGAACATTGTAGCTAGATGGAATAAACAGCATAACCGTCTACTTAGTTATCCTACATAGTATGAATATGTACCCATACATATTGTCACCCCCCGTAGCGACTGATATTGTCCTAGTTGTATACTGGAGGGGACCATTTGTGTAAGTCTGTTGCATCTTTTGCATTCAATACTATTAGGTCGTCACGCTTTTTTGCTATCTCTGCGAGCAGCCCCGCTTAGGTTATACAGTCTGAAAGCCGTAGGTAGGAAGGACCTGTGAAACCTCTCGGTTGCGCACCTAGGATGATGTAGTCTACTGCTAAATGAGCTCCTCAGTGCGTTCAGTATGTCCTGCATAGGGTGGGACTCGGACTCCAGCAGAGATGACAGTTTAGCCACCATCCTTCTCTCTTCTATCTCCTCCATTGGGTCAAGGCATTGCCCCAGGACAGAGCTAGCTTTCTTGATCAGTTTGTTCAGTCTCTTCCTATCAGCTGCTGTAATGCCACTGCCCCAGCAGGCCACTCCAAAAGTGATGGCTGATGCCACCACCGTGTCGTAGAATGTCTTCAGCAGCACCCCTTGTACACCAAAAGACCTGAGTCTCCTCAGTAGGAACAGCCTGCACTGTCCCTTCTTGTAGAGTGTGTCGGTATTGTGTGACCAGTCTAGTTTATTGTTTAGATGAACACCCAGGTACTTGTAGGATGTCACCATCTCAATGTCTGTTCCCTGGATGTTTACTGATGCTGTGAGGGGTTGTCCTTGCCTGCGGCAGTCGACCACCAGCTCCTTAGTTTTCCTCGCGTTGATCTGGAGGCAGTTCCGATGGCACCAGTCCTCGAAGTCCTGGATAAGCCCTCTGTACTCAGCTTCATCTCCATTGGAGATGAGGCCGACAATCGTAGAGTCGTCAGAGAGCTTCTGTAGATGGCAGTGTGTTGTGTTGTGTGAGAAGTCCGCAGTATAAAGGGTGAACAGGAAGGGAGCCAAAAACCGTTCCCTGGGGGGCCCCCGTGCTACCAATGATTGTGTCAGACACACAATCCCGGATTCTCACAAACTGTGGCCGGTTAGTGAGGTAGTCCAGGATCCATGATGACAGGTGCTGGTCCACCACTGCACACAGCAGCTTGTCCTTCAGGATCATCAGTTGGATGGTGTTGAAAGCACTGGAGAAGTCAAAGAACATGATCCTCACTGCATTCCCAGGCTTCTCCAGGTGGAACATGGAACGGTGAAGGACGAAGATCATCGCATCCTCCACCCCAATGCCATGCTGGTAGGCAAACTGGAGTGGCTCCATCGCTGGTCCCACCAGGGGGCGGAGGTGAGCAAGGAGCAGTCTCTCCAGGGTCTTAATCATGTGAGACGTCAGGGCCACTGGTCTGTAGCTGTCCAGGTCTTTGGGGTGGGAAGTCTTTGGTACAGGTACCACACAAGATGTTTTCCACAACTGTGGTACCCTCCCCAGCTTCAGGCTCAGGTTGAAGATGTGCTCCACAATCCCACACAGCTGGTTTGCACAGGACTTGAGGAGCTTCACGCTGATGCCGTCCGGTCCCGAGGCCTTCCTCACCTTGATCTTCGTCAGCTCCGTCCTCACCTGGGTTTTAGTGATGGTCAGGTTGGGGGGCTGTGTGTTGGGAGTGGGGGGTTGTTGGTGGAGTGGGGTGCAGACAGCAGGTCTCGATGACTTTAAAGGCAGCAGTGGTTGTTGTGCAGTCAGGAGGGAGGGCGGTTGGTCAAACCTATTAAAAAACAGGTTCAGATTGTTCGCCCACTCCCTGCCCCCCGTGGCCTGGGAGGAGGTATTCTGGAGCCCAGAGATGGTTTTAAGGTTTCTCCAGACCCCGCCGATGTTGCTCTGTTGCAGCTTGTCCTCCATCTTCTTCCTGAAGCTGTCCTTGCCTTCTCTGATCTTCCTCCTCAGTTCCCTCTGTACAGACTTCAGCATCTCCCTGTTCCCCGACCTGAAGATCCTCTTCTTCTCTCTCAGAAGTGTTTTTATCTCAGGGTTGATCCAGAGTTTGTTGTTTGAGCAACACCATATGGTCTTGGTGGGTACGGTGTTGTCCACACAGAAGCTGATGTAGTCCGTGATGGTGTGAGTGAGGCCATTGATGTCCTCACCATGTGGATCGCAGAGCTGCTCCCAGGCAGTGGTTTCAAAACAGTCCTTTAGAGCGTCCATTGCCTCCTCAGACCATAACTTCACTGTGTGCATGACCGGAGGTTGTCTGTGTACTAGGGGTTTGTACACCGGCAGGAGATGAGCCAAGTTGTGATCCGATCTCCCGAGTGGGGGGAGTGGTGATGAGGTGTACGCCTCCTTAGTATTTGCAAGTCCAGTGTTTTATTGTCTCTAGTGTGGCATGTGACATACTGAGTGAACGTGGGTAGAATGGGGGACAGTGAAATATGGTTGAAATCACCTGAGATGAGGAGAAGAGCATCTTGGTGTTCCCGGTTACTGAGTGAATGACGTCACGCGCTGTCCCAGCATTCGCCATCGGATTTGCATAAATAACAATGCAGATCACGTGTGAGTATTCCCTCGGGAGATAGGTAGGCCGCATCCTAACAGCTAGCAACTCAATGTTTTTGTTGCAGTGTTGTTGTTTAACCGTGATATGTCCCGGTCTGCACCAGCAGTTATTGACATACATTATCACTCCCCAGCCCCTTGCCTTCCCACTGTCTGGTGTCCGGTCTGCCCGTATTGAGTGGAAACCCTCCAGTTCGACGTTAGCATCTGTTGCTAGTTCTCTTAGCCACGTCTAAGTAAACAACATTAAGCTACTCTCTCTGAAGATGCTCTCGTAGCGGGAGATAGCCGCTAGCTCATCAGTCTTATTGAGTAGCGATCGTACATTCCCCATAATAACGGATGGGAGGACGGGCCTGTAGCTTATATTCCTCGCCCGCCGTCTTACTCCAGCTTGACATCCACGCCATTTCTGTCTTATTTCTCCTGGTATGTCGAGTTTTTGCGTTAGCATCGTGGGCCAGTTAAGTGCTAACAGCTGGTCTCTATTGTACTGCCTCCTGCAAGAAACAGTGGCTCCGTCCGCTGGCTTTTATCTTCAGGGCTCCGCCCCACTTCCAGAGATGTGAAGGGGTGTTGGTTTAGCTCTTGAGATGGAGGGGGCCTACATGCGCGGTGTCTGTCATTCAGTTGTTGAGCCATTTCCAACAGCTTTGTGCTCCATTCTCTGGAGTTTTCGTTTTTGCCAATCCAACTCTTCACCAGCCCGATTGTTATCTCCACCACCCCATTAGCTTGTGGGGTGTATGGGGAGGAATAAATTCTTATTACCCAAAACCAATGACACCACTGATCCACCTGTGCATTGTGAAAGAGAGTGCCATTATCTGTTCTCATTTCTTTTGGCACCCCCAAGCATTTACAGATTTCTTCCAACATCATAACTACGCTGTTGCCATTGGCTTTTCGCACAGCCTTTGCAATCATGTAACCAGGCATGGAGTCAACCAAGACTAGGATGTATTTTTCACCCTTCCTGCCGTTTACCCCCATTGGTCCAGCTACATCCATGCATACCGAACCCCATGGAACAGTGCTCTTTATTGTCAACCCATCCACCCTCTGCCCTCTTCTACCTGCGTTGTATTTTCCACATACTTCACAGTTCTTGAGGATCTGATTGATGCGATGTGTAGGGACCCAGAGCTGAAATTTCACCAACTCTCTTCATGTAGGGACTGTACCTGTGTGACCCAGTGACTCATGCACTGCGGTCACTACTCCCTGCACGGAACCTTTGGAGATCACCCTTCCCTTGGGTGTTTCTTCCCAGTTCTCTTGACCTACAAGGATGATTCTCCTCATCTGCACATAACGATCAACCTCATTGTTACCTTGCCAGTGAGGACCTGTCTTCTTATGAGCTTTCTGGTGCACTACCGCCAGCTCCATATTCAATCTGATTTCAGCAATCTTCTTCCAGAGGTCTTGATGCGCCACCGGTTTTCCGTTTGCTCCTTCAAATCCATTTTCTTGCAAAATGGTTAAATCTTCTTGCAGTGCTCTGGCATAATAATCACTATCTGTGATTAGTGTTGCCTTTTTTTTTATCTTCCTTTTTTCCAACTCCAACAGGCCTTCCAGGACTGCTGTGACTTCACCTGTTTGTGCCGTACCGAGTACTTTACCCTTTTTTCTCCATCTCTCTTTCTCTCCCTCTTTTAGGAGAAAGCCCCAGTATGCTTTGTCATCTGGCCCTTTTCTAGACCCATCGGTGTAGAGTGTCCATCTTGATAGATTTTCTTTGTCTTTGTCAGGTTTTGCTGTCTTCTTACTGACTGGTCGTGCAGGACCTGTTTCTAGGTTGGGGTCTTGAAGCACATCTTCCCAGTGCCCCCACCTTGCATTAGTGACTTTTGTGCTTTCTACTGTGTTTTTTGTCAGGTATCTGTGCACCTGACTTTGTGTGACTACCTTGATACCCTGCCCCTGAGCCAACTTTTTCAGATGACTCCAGTACTTGGCTACAATTGCCAGTTCTTTCTCTTCTAGTGGATATTTCTTTTCCACTGATGACAGAGTGTAGCTCCAGAGGGCCACTAACCCACCATTTTCATTGGCCACAGTGACAATCACATCATCTTCATCACAACTTACTTCGGCCACCAAGCGAGTGGTCAGGCTTCGGGGTTCCAGGGTGACTGCATTTTGAATGGCTTTCTTCAAACCTTTCAGATATTGTTGATCTGATGCTGACCAGTCCCATTTCTTCTTTTCATTTGGAGACTTGTCAGTTTTCCTAAGCTTGGCGTAGAGAGGCCTAGCACATTTCTGATAGCCAGGAACATGATCTCTAACATAGTTACAAAGCCCCCAAATCTTCTGCAACTCATTTTCTGTTGTGGAGGGCCTGATTTTTTCCAACTTCTCCCTGTAAGCACCCGAGAGTCCCAACTCAGATGAGATTTGGAACCCCAGGTAGTCTACTTGGAAGCGGGCAAACTGACACTTTGTGAGGTTAAGTTTTAACCCCGCTGTTGTGAGTCTGTCAATGACTGTAGTTTTCTTAGGTGCTCTTCTTCTGTGTCGTCTGCAATGAACACATCATCAGTGTAGATTGTGGCCTCCAAGCCTTGCAGTATATCCATTACTGCTGCCTGGAACACATTTGGTGAATTCTTGTAACCCTGGGGAAGGCGCTGCCATACAAAAGATTGGCCTTTGTGGGTGAAAGCTGTTTTACCTTGTGACTCTTTAGCTAATCTCAGTGAGAAGAACCCATTTGTCAAATCAATGCAGGATTTGTATTTTCTCACCTGTAGAGTCTCCAGGGTGCCTTGTGGATTTATCAAACTTGCTTTATTGGCTACTGTTCTTCTGTTGAGGGCTTTGAAATTAATCACTGGCCGCCAGCCTCCTCCAGCTGAATCTGGTTTTCTTACTGCTTGAATGGGACTGTTGGATGGGGGATTTGACTCTTTCCTAATTATGCCTAAAGCACTTAATTCCCTCACTATTTTGTCCATTTCTTCAACAGCTGCAGAGTTCAGGGGGTACTGTTTTACTGCAGGGTGAATCCCCCCTTCGATTGTGTGGGTGAATTTTACGCCCATGTCCCCACAATTCGTTTTTGAATTAGGCCACACTTGCAGTGTGTAGGATTCGCTTTAATTCTTCTTTACCCTGTGGGGAGAGATCACTCTCCTCCATTTTTTGCTCCCTCATTACAGGCACATTCACTGGCTTGTACCATTTTTTGTCTGTCAAATTACTCAGGTACAGCAAGAGATTATTGAAGTGTATTTGGACCTTGATGGACTGCAGGTGCTGTATTCTTGCTCTCAGTCTTTTCTTCCAGCCTTTAGGATCCTGCAGATCCTTTAGGTCTTTGTGTGAGATCAAGTTGTGTGGCCCTCTCAAAAACAATGTCATTCCACACCCCATATGTATGTAGTCCGCCCATCTGCAAGTATCACTGTTAGGTTCCCTTTTGTTTGTAGGGGTTGACAGGTCATTGACACCTCTGCTCCTGTATCTCCCAAGTAGCGGACCCCATTGATGTTGGTCTAAAACATCTCTTCATCTTGGTAGTCGTCATTTGAAATGACCTGCCCCCGAGCTGCCATTACTTGTTGCCCCCCGAGAGGGTCTTTTGATGTTCTTGTCGGTGGGCTTTCTTTTGTTCTGGGGTCAATTTCTGATACTCTTCTGGTGGCAGATAACTACTTTTCTTCTTTATTTCACCTTTGGGGCCTGTAGCTGAAGCAGTTTGTGCGCTTGTAGACAACGACTTGGGCCTTGGCCCTTGGGGTTGTGGAGGTGGTGGGGCTCTTTCAGGTGGTTTATTTGTGACTTTTTGTTGCTGTTCACCATGCTTTCTTTTCTTCTCATAAAACTTTCCTTCCAAATCCCACTGAGATACCTTCTCATCCAGCTGTCCCTCACTAGCAGAGGAGGGTAAGAGTCTGTGGAATGTCACCTCTCCTCTCCTACCTTCGGTGATCTTCCTCAAAATCTGTACCCACCTAGTGTGTCGTGCATCCTTTTTGACCAGGTGCCAGACATGTGTAAGTGTGCTGCCTGCATCTAACTGTTTCTTCATCTTTACCACCATGCTGTCTTCATCCTTATCATCTTCTAGCACCATTCTCAAGTAATAAGTTTTGGCTGGTTCTGAGTCATCTAAGGGTACCCTACTGTTGGTCACATGGCTTAGCCATAATTTTTTGGCTAATTCATTGTGTGTAGTACCTTCCACCACCAACCAGACACTTTTCAGGTAGTCTACTACTGCTTGACTTGCTTTAGACGGGGGTACTAATGTGTTTAGAACTTTAATGTCTCTATAGGCCCCTTCTCTTCGCAGTTGGGATACTGAGAAAACAGTTGGGCTTGTGCTTTGCAACTTTTCTTTTACCTGCCATGTTTGCCTCTGAGGGGGCTTTTCTTCTTCATCATCTGCAGAGATTTCTTCTTCTTCTAACACTTCTTTTGCATGTTTTCTTGCAGCTTTCTTCATTATTCTCAGCATGACATCATGTGTTATTTCAAAAAAAGGCTTTTCTGAATGGTTTGGTGAGTTCTTTGGCTTTGTCTACTTTTGCATAGGATGGCATCATTAACAAATTCGCCCACTCACCATATGTAGCTGTTACTGGCAGGGTTTTGAACGTGTCTTGTTGCTGACCCCAACTGGCTGGGACATCAAATTCAGCTTGTCCTACTTCTGGCATGTATGCCTTACGCTGGTCTTTTGTTTCAATGGGGCCAAAACTAATGTCATGGACCATTTTGGCTGAGACTTTTTCAATATCTACCCGGGGGTCTTCCTTCTTCTCACACCTGCAGCTGCCGACCCTCAAACACCGCAAGGGCTGCAGTGGTCGTTCTTCAGATAGCACACTTTCGTCATCACTTTTGGGGTAATTTTGCTCATGTTGCTCCTGCTCCCTTTTCAGGGAGTCAGGATCTTCTTCAGAGTCTTCATGTTGTTGTCTCCTGCCCTTTCTGTGGACTTCTTCATCATAATACTTGTCGGGACTTCCTTGAGATTCACCAGGATAGCTTTCTGGGCTGTGTTCCGTCCACACCCCAACTGTGTTCTGTCTTTGGGGTCTGTCTGTTGTTTTAGATGGCTCTCCACCTCTTGAGGCTGATGACCTTACTTGCGATGAGCGGGTGATGGCTCTTTGGTGTGATGTAGGAGGGATGTTTGGCTGCAACTCCCTTTTGCCGGGTTGGACCACCCCACAGCCGGAGTCACAGCTTTTACCGCTTCATTGACCTTCTGTCCCACCTTTTCCCGCATTTTCCATACCTTCACTCATCTGAGCCAGTTGTACTTCTTGGCTATCAGAGTTCTTCTCCCTCTTCACCTTACAAGCAGCATTTTCTTTCAGGCACAGCTCCTTATCTTGTTCTGGTGAGATTACCATGACTATCTCATTCACCGAACTCCAGTCTCCTAACCAAGTCATGTGGTTTTTCATCGCTGCAGTTACCACCTTCTCTGCTTCACACCAATGGAGAGAGCCAGGGATCACCCCTCATAGTGCCACCACTACTCTTCTTTGTTTGAGACGGGAGGCTCGGTTGAAGGCTTCAGCTAATCTTGAAGCCATAAGCACCCTATGAACTTCAACCTTCTTACCTTTTTTGAATTCTTCAATGGGAACCAGCAGGATCATGTGGTAGGGAAGGTCACCCCTACTCACCGCCTCTATGGCTCCTTCTTCTCGGCCTTCAACAAACTGAGTTTTCCTGACAGCTTGGACTTCTGTTTGATAGTTATCACCTGCTCTTACATGGAATTCCCTTCTGAAGGGGGCATTTCTTATTCTCAACTCATGGTTGGTGAACACCCCTAACGCATCTGCCTCCAACTGCCAGGGCCTAGCCACCAATCGATAAGCCTGACTCTTTCCTTTTGACATGATCAGACAAGCTTCAGGGGAGAGTGGGGGGTGTGGAGACTTCAGGGTTTCTAGATAGGATGCAACTTTTGTGTGGGGTTTCTTTCAAATCTTCTGCTTGTGCCATCATTGGGGACTGGGCTCTGAGTTCAAGGAGGGTGAGGCATTCTAGGAGACTCTGATGGCTGAGCCCCACCCGGCCCTTGTTGCTTTTCTCTGCCTCTTACCACTGTTGCTGGTGTATTCGGGGTTGCTGCTGGAAACGGCACCGGGCTTGCTCAACCAGGACATTGCTGTTTTCTGCTTCCCACCAGAACCTTGAGTTTCTCTAGGAGTTCTGGATCGGGCGCTGATACCTTCTTCACTGATGGGTGTTGGAGGTCTTGCTCCCCCTGCCAGTCTGCACTGGCTCTCTGATGCTCTTCCACTTCTTCCTCGACTTGGGGCTGCCGGGGAGTCAGCTGTTTCTTTAGCACCTCTACTGTAACAGTTAACCACTCAGCTGTTCTTGTCAACGCTTCTATCTCACCCTCTTCATCCAAAGATGATGATGCTCTTGGTGTTTTCTGCGGCCTCTCATCTTCACTGTCGGATGGGGATATCTGGTCTGCTGACCGCTCATCATACGCTTCATCAGCTCCCGATCAGTAGCGCTGGCTCAACCTCACTGAACTCAAGTAATTTGTCTCACTGTCACTGCTCTCAGGCCATCGGAGAAGCTGTCGTCGTAGGTGAGCCTTACACCTCTTGTCATACTGCTGAAGTTCTTGCAGCTGAACAGCATTTTCACCAAACGTTTTTGCCACTGGAGTGTCTTCCTTGATGAGACCTGCAAATACTTGCATTTCCCTGGCCACCCTTTTGACCAGGGGGTCGAGATCATGACAAGAGCTGTACAGCTTCACCACTTTACACTGGTTTTCTTCCAGCTGCTCTAGCCGTTTCACCCACCATTCCAGCCACTGCCCGATCTCCCTTTTCCAGGTAGCAGCTGGCGGGCACTTCACCACCATCAGAGGGATGCCCTGATAACTTGATAGCAGGAGATGCTGACCTGATTTCTTCACTTCAGGCTGATGTCTTCCCCCAATTTTTCAGGGGTGATGTTCATGCCCACTTGGCTGTAGTTGCGACTCATTTCTTGCAGGAATTTACTGCTCCAGGTGAGTGGTTCACCAGTATGCAGCATAACCCCTATTTTAAAATGGATTCTTGGAACTTGCTTCACTAATGTTGATTCTTCTTTACCTTTCGATGATCCCTCTAGGGGCTTCAGCACAAGATCTTCCCTAGTGGGACCCACTTTGTCTGTGGATTCCCCAGAGGGCCCTGCTGGCACAGAACCCCCAGAGGTACCGCCTTGCATTTCTTCCATCTTCTCTGTGGTAGGGTCAGGGTTTCCCTTGCCCCTCTGCAACTCGATCTCTTCTTCCATCTTCTTTGTAGGTCTTCGTGTGTCTTCCCTTCAAAGCCTACCCTTAGCACGTTGGGGCACAGGGACGAGGAGATAGACCTAGGCCACTGCACCTCCTCCCAGACCTCATCAGGCCCGGCTGATTCGGTGGTCCTAGCCCTGTCAGCTTCTTGGCAGGACTCGGTAGCCTGGTGCTCCCACGTTGCCTATCAATTTCTTGATAGGTTTTTACCTGTCATGGTGCTCCCTCATAAGCTACCGTTGTAGCAGGACTCAGGCAGGATGCTGCCTACCTGCACCTCAGATCAGGGTCCTTGAACAGCACAGCAGTCGTTCTTGATTGCTGGACTCTTTTTAGCTGCTCAGGCTCCTCAAACCCAACAGCTTCTGTGGACCTCAGTACTCCTTCGAGCCCACCCAGGGACGCCACCGTGTCGAAGACCCTTTGACCTTGTACCCCAGGATTGAGGTTAGGCTCACCAGCTTGCTGTTCCTAGAGAAATTTTCCTCATAGGAAATTCTGTCACATGTGTGTGTGAGTGCTTGGTGACTATGAGGGTTAACCCAGCGCCACTGTCTCCATCTACCAGGCAACCTAACTAACTAACTAACTAACTAACCTGCACTTATATAGCGCTTTTCTAGTCACAAAGACCACTCAAAGCGCTTTCATTAATACTAACCCTCTATTCTAAGGGCCTATAGGAAACAGATATCTAGGGACAATTTAAAACAGCCAATTAACCTAACATGCATGTTTTTTTTTTTGGCATGTGGGAGGAAACCGGAGAAATCCCGGAGTAAACCCACGCAACACGGGGAGAACATGCAAACTCCACACAGATCACTGTTGGTCCTGTATACCAGACCCCTCACTGAGTGACCTGTCCAGTCGGACACCTGGAATACACCCTTGGTATTAACGACAGCCCCTCATGGTCTTACTTTGCTCTTGGTAAATCTGGGTGGATGTTTAAGATCAGGAAAATTGATCTATAGGAGGTCTGTTTAAAAACACCTTAAAGAGTAACCTTTAAAAACTCATAAAAAATGTAACACCTCTTATAGAAAAATACCTTCTTGAAAAACAACCAGGAAGATGGACACTGAATCAGTGATCTCACAAACTCCCATACTGTCTATTAAAATGCTGTAGTATTTATTGAAAGTCTGCAAAGCTCAGCCAAAAAGGATATACTTGTATAAAAACAGTCAATTAAATCAAGATAATAAAATTCAAAATCAACCCAAAACCAGGAAAAAGAGGAATCAAAACCAAAAACCCAAACTGACTGAAAAACCTTGATTTAAAAAGATGGTATTGGTAAAATCAGTCATTTCATCAAAAATTGAAATCATTCAAAAATATAAAAGTTAAGAATCACCATGATCAGTCAGGATAATCAAAATTTAAAATCAGTCAAAAATATAAAAAATCTGAAAGAGTCCAAAATAAAAGAAACCCTTTGGTTAATAAAACCTGGTAAAAACATCTAGTTAATTTGGCGTTATATGTCTAAAGAAGCCTTGCTGGGGGTGAGGGATAATGGATGGTTGATGGCTGGTCATCCCCTTCGATGCTTCTCTTCTCGAGAAGAAGGGGAAGAGAGGGGGTGGCTTGGAAACGGGATGCCCAGGAAAGGGACTCCTGAGGCTCCGGCTCCTGTTCTCCCATCAGCGGGACCCATGGTCTGTGAAGCAGCAGGCGGGGGGGTAGCTGTCAGCCGGGGAAAGGGGGCCTCCATTTCCTATTCTATTCTTCACCCAAGTGTTGATTTCCCCTTTCTTGCCACAGAAGATTTAAAGTTGTTAGAAACTGAAGAGTTGAGATGGTATTTGGTTCACCTTCTTAGCAACGGTCTTCCTTCTCTTCAGTCTTCTGCCATGAGATGAGTGGTGTCCTGGAGTCCGCCGAAAATGAACATTTCAGGGTTTGCAGACAGAGTTTTTATAACAACTTTACCCTCAATTGTGAGTGGCCAGCAATCTCCCCATAGGCTTTTTGGCTTCTGTGATTGGCTTAATGTTAACTTTTATATAACAATTACTTCATTCTGCACATGTCTCTCCTCCTGTTTCCAGTAACAGCCATGTGCCCCCCCCCCACCCGCACCCATGACTGTCTGGTCTTGCTTATCTCAGCACTTTGTCCCTCAGTTCTGCTCACTTCATTACTTTCCATCACCAAAATAAATCAACTCAGCTGTCTCTTCTACTTTCAGTTCCCCTTTTTGTCACATGCTTTCCAGTCAACAGGTTTGCAGAACATATTTCACAATCTGAACCCACATAAACCTTTCATTGTGCATGTCAGAAAAGTACATAATGGTTACACAGTTTGATTACACTTATTCTTTTGATTACATACTTCTTAATCAATGAGTATACATTTAATTTACTGATTACATACAAGATATTGCATTTCATGGCATATGCTTTCAATATTGTGCTCTGCATTCAGTCCTCTGTGATTCACCAGCCAGGTCTGTTACCGTCCTTTCTGACCAAAGGAGTGTGTGCTCTCTGATGACCCCGTGACCCTGGCCGACCCCCTTTTGGTACTTTCTGTGTTCTTGGGACAGTTGAAGCAGGACCCCTCATTTTCTTTTCATAGGGGGCATATCAGTGTGATTGGAAGGGTCAGCTGCTTTCAGCCTTTCTGCGATTGATGGCGTCATGCCGGGGGGTGCTCGAACAGGTTTCATCAGTCACTTTCCCTGCGGTCTGTATCCCCTCCTCCTCCTACTCCTCCTCAGGTATCTGATTCCTTGCAGCCACCTGAGCAGGAAGCAGCACTGCTTCTTAACGCAGAAGGACTGCTGCTCCTCCAGCGCCTCCTCTTTCCTGCTCCTCCTGCCTTCCTGGTGCCCCGGAGATCTCCACAACACTCAGTCGGAGCAGATCCACTGGCCCAAAGGAGCAGGTGGGTGTAACAAACAGATACAGTAGTAAATACCCTGTAAAAAAAGACAAATAATCAGTAGAATTCTATCTCTCGTGTGTCAGATGTGTCAGTGTCAGACAGCATTGGGTTACTGTCGTGGTTCAGACTTTCTGATGGACGTAAACTACCTCCATTAACTCTGGGATGCCCGGCAAACTATCTCCGTCTCCACCAGGTGTGTTTCTGACCGTTGCTCAGCCTCTTCACCACTGCTGACCTGGAGGACAGGTCATGGTAGGGGAAGGAGTTGAGGGTCCAAAACTGTAACACTGTAAACCACTGTGGGAATGAGTGTTGAAAATGGTTGTATTGTGTAGTAGTGGCATCTTCTGGCCAACAGGCAGTATTGCATGTACAGTGGGGCAAAAAAGTATTTAGTCAGCCACCAGTTGTGCAAGTTCTCCCACTTAAAAGATGAGAGAGGTCTCCAGTTTTCATCATAGGTATACCTCAACTATGAGAGACAAAATAAGAAAAAAAAAATCCAGAAAATCACATTGAAGGATTTTTAATGAATTAATTGGTAAATTCCTCGATAAAATAAGTATTTGGTCACCTACAAACAAGCAAGATTTCTGGCTCTCACAGACCTGTAACTTCTTCTTTGAGAGGCTCCTCTGTCCTCCACTCGTTACCTGTATTAATGGCACCTGTTTGAACTCGTTATCAGTATAAAAGACACCTGTCCACAACCTCAAACAGTCAGACTCCAAACTCCACTATGGCCAAGACCAAAGAGCTGTCAAAGGACACCAGAAACAAAATTGTAGACCTGCACCAGGCTGGGAAGACTGAATCTGCAATAGGTAAGCAGCTTGGTATGGAGAAATCAAATGTGGGAGCAATTATTAGAAAATGGAAGACATACAAGACCACTGATAATCTCCCTTGATCTGGGGCTTCACGCAAGATCTCACCCCGTGGGGTCAAAATGATCGTGAGAACGGTGAGCAAAAATCCCAGAACCACACGGGGGGACCTAGTGAATGACCTGCAGAGAGCTGGGACCAAAGTAACAAAGGCTACATCAGTAACACACTACGCCGCCAGGGACTCAAATCCTGCAGTGCCAGACGTGTCCCCCTGCTTAAGCCAGTACAGTTCCAGGCCCATCTGAAGTTTGCTAGAGAGCATTTGGATGATCCAGAAGAGGATTGGGAGAATGTCATATGGTCAGATGAAACCAAAATAGAACTTTTTGATGAAAACTCAACTTGTCGTGTTTGGAGGAGAAAGAACGCCATACCTACTGTGAAGCATGGGGGTGGAAACATCATACTTTGGGGCTGTTTTTCTGCAAAGGGACCAGGACGACTGATCCGTGTAAAGGAAATAATAAACGGGGCCATGTATCGTGAGATTTTGAGTGAAAACCTCCTTCCATCAGCAAGGGCATTGAAGATGAAATGTGGCTGGGTCTTTCAGCATGACAATGATCCCAAACACACCGCCCAGGCAACGAAGGAGTGGCTTCGTAAGAAGCATTTCAAGGTCCTGGAGTGGCCTAGCCAGTCTCCAGATCTCAACTGCATAGAAAATCTTTGGAGGGAGTTGAAAGTCTGTGTTGCCCAGCGACAGCCCCAAAGCATCACTGCTGTAGAGGAGATCTGCATGAAGGAATGGGCCAAAATACCAGCAACAGTGTATGAAAACCTTGTGAAGACTTACAGAAAACGTTTGACCTCTGTCATTGCCAACAAAGGGTATATAACAAAGTATTGAGATGAACTTTTGGGATTGACCAAATACTTATTTTACAGAGGAATCTACCAATTAATTAATTAAAAATCCTTCAATGTGATTTTCTGGATTTTTTTTTCTTATTTTGTCTCTCATAGTTGAGGTATACCTATGATGAAAATTGGAGACCTCTCTCATCTTTTAAGTGGGAGAACTTGCACAATTGGTGGCTGACTAAATACTTTTTTGCCCCACTGTATAATCAGGGGGCGAATGCATGATAATTTCCCCATCTTCTTCACAAATAGTTATTTATGTTATCATGAGATATCTCATTTCACTGCTGGGGGACAGTAAACAGACTACATCTCTAGAGTAAATATTTATGGGCACACTGTAAGTTTTACTGCAGAAGAAACCTCTATTTCCTTTGTATAAGCGACTTTTGCATTACGAGTGCGCATGTGCAGACTATGTGAGTTCAAAGTACACAACTACCAAACATTCCAGTAGCCGCCTTGCTTTTGTATAGAGACAGAACTGTCACACCTGAACAATTGTTGTTTAAAGTCTGCTTCAAGCTTTAAATCACCGTTATGCTAGGTGCACATTGTGCCGTAGTGAAGTGTGGAACGGCATGTATCAACTAGAGTGGTGGAAAAAGCAGACTTGCAGCATACATGCGTGTAACTTCGGGACAAGCGTGTGCACATGTCCACCGCAATTCACGTTATATACATTCCACACGGAGCTGAAGGATCCGGATGGACGTAATTGTTGGATTAAAGCAGTAAGTCTATATTATAACATAATTTAATAGTGTTGTGTATTGTTCAAGTTCTAGCCTAATTGACACGAGTCTAAACCCTGAAGTAGTAGGTACGGACAGGCAGGCCTGGATCTAGGATATAGTTCTTTAAACATTGGTAATGAAGCTTGATCTACACACACATGTAATTAAGGCCATTGATAAGTAGGCTGGTATAAAATAAAACTGCAAATCACTGAAAATGTGTGGTACTTAAACTATAGTAGTATCGACCTATAGATCTAAGTAAGCAGGCTATGCCTTGTAGTGAAATTTACTCAAAATGACAAAACCAAAGTTGAGCTGTAAAACCACTCACTTACCTTCTTTGTAGTCATTTCAGAGTCTCGCAAGTAAGGGTGCTTGGTCCTTTGACAACAAAAAATCTGCTATGTCAGCGTACATACAGGGGGGCCATTTTGGCCAATTTCTGCAATGTGGCCGTGAATGCAAGCGCAACTAGTTTATCCTTACATTTGCAGGTACAACCGGGAAGACCCCTACGCATACAATATGCTCGTAGATCAGGAACTTTCCATAAAATAAATGTATCGATAAAGCATGCTTGGTAGTCATGTTCCGATGATGCTTTGTACGAGCCGAGATGCGAAAGTTGCTTATTGACTGCATAATGTGTGAGTAAATAACTTCAGTAAATATTGTGCCAGTGTATTCTATGTTCCATAGATCACAGATACAACTCTAATTATTGGAACAAACAAAACTGCATGAAAATTTACTTTTTTCCTCTAAATTTTCAACTTTTTACTCATAAATTTGCAACTTTTTTTCTTGTAAATTTGAAACTTTTTTCCTGTAAATTTACAGCTTTTTTAAATCAGAAATGTGCTACTTTTGTTCTCCTAAATCTGTAAAAAAAAAAAAAAAATTCTCAGAAATGTACATTTTTTTACATAAATTTGTCATTTTTGCTTGTAAATTTGCAGGTTTTTTCCTGCTGTTTTTTTTTTTTAATTGAGAGATTAAAGGAGTGATCCATGGTTGTATGCAGCAGAACTCTCATATTTTTGTTTCTACAACCAGAACAGAACAGTGTCTCTGTATAAAGAAACAACTAAAATATACAAGAAAAGGGAAAAGAAAATTGGTTCTAAATAAACAGACTCATATACAAGCACATGGAAGCCTACTTACTTTATATACCCATATATACAGTATGTACTCATATGTAAACAGAGGGTCAGTAGAAGAAAAGTCAAAAGTGTGGGGGGGGTGAAATGGGGGAGAGAATTAGTAAATGAAAAAATATTTGCAAATAGAGCTCAATCAAAAGATGGGGTTTTAAAGAAAAAGTAATTGATGAAAGGGTTCCATTTTTCAACAGACTTCGCTCAGGAGCCTTTTACTGTCAGATTTATCTTTTCCACCTTAAGAAGGGGCAGAACATCCTTAAGCCACAAAGAGCTGGATGGAGGTTTAGGCGACTTCCAAAGGAGTAGGATACGACGTCTAGCTAGAAGGGAGGTAAAAGCAAGTAATTGTAACTGAGATGATCTTAATGGAATTGGAGAATGCGGGACTCCAAATATGGCAATCTAAGGGTCCATCTTAACTTTAATTGCTAGAACCTTGGACAGAGTCATGAAGAAGTCACTCCAATATTTATACAATCTGGACAAAAAAGAACATGTGACTCAAATTCCAGGGTGAGGCTTGACATCTGTCACATTGGTACCTGATATCAGGATCAATTCCTGATAGTGGAGCCTTGGAGAGATGGACTCTGTTCAATAGCTTAAACTGTAGAAGCTGAAGCCGAGCACAAGGTGCAACTGAGCGTCTACCAAGGTCAACTTTATCCCACCACTGATCAGACAAAATGGTACCAAGCTCCTGCTCCCATGCAGTTTGATTTTTGACGACCAACTGAGTATCAAATGCCATAAGTGCATCATAAATTTTAGAAATAAGCGGTTTTTGATTAAGTTCAAGGGTCCAAAGGTCATGCCAAGGTTGATTAGCCGGGAGGCGAAGATAGCAGGAAAAAAGAGTTGAGGCACAGTGCCTAATGTGGAAATAGAGGAATAAGTGGGATGGAGGTAAATTGAAATAGGAAGCTAAATCAGAAACGCTGGCAAAGAATCCATCCTTGTAAAGATCTCTGAAGGTTTTAATAGCATGATTATGCCATTGATGAAAAGAGAAGATGGTAAGTGAGGGTAAAAATAGATGATTTTTAAGTATGGGCATCATACTAGAGGGTGATAAAACCTTGCAATGACGTCTAAACTGAGTAGACACTACTCAGAGTAGACAGAGTAGACAGTACCATTGGGATCTTTGTGAAATTGGAGAGGTTGATGGTTCACCTACCCATGAGCATTTAAGTCTCCAATGATCTTGGTCACGGAGATGAGTTTCCTGAAGAAACACTATATCAGCTTTGAAGTGCTGAAGATGGGAGAACACCTTTGACCGCTTGATCGGATTATTCAGTCCTTTAACATTCCAACTTAAAAATCTAATTGAGGAACCACCTTCTAACTTTTGCGAACTAACAGACATCTAATGAAATATCACTTTTTCACACAGGGCCATGTAGGTTTGGATTTTTTTTTACCCTTAATAATAAACACCTTCATTTAAAAACTGCATTTTGTGTTTACTTGTGTTATCTTTGTCTAATATTTAAATTTGTTTGATGATCTGAAACATTTAAGTGTGACAAACATACAAAAAATGAGAAATCAGGAAAGGGCAAACACTTATTCACACCACTGTGTTCTGCTCTATCAAATTTGTGAAACTTTTTAAAGTCTGAATTTGTCCTTGTGAACTTCAAACGTCTGCAGTGTCTTTCTGAATATTTAGCCAATCTACACAGCCACTGCTGAAGAATGCATTACTGTACAAAGGAGGCTGAAACTTTCTGCTTCTAAATCCAAATGTTTCTACTGTTTAGACTTGTTTTGTAATCTTTATTTTTCTTCCACTTTTCTCCCTGGAACTCCTTGAGCAGCACATGGATCAGATAAGATTTAGTCAGGCAGAAGTTGTGAAAAGAATTCATGATCACTAATAACCCATTTTGATAATATTTAACATGATGAGCAACAGTTAACCTGTTGCACTTCGGTGTACCGCGGGCGGACACGTCTCTGCGTCCTAGGGCGCACGAGGGTGTCCTAGGACGCACACTGTGGGTCCTAGGAGGCACTGAAAAAAAAAAAAAAGCTGCATTTTCCATTTTTCCACTACAGACACAGCCGCGAACAGAAAGCCAAAGGAGTGCTTTGATTGGTTTAGATGTGATTGACCTCTCATTCGACTAATAAGAGCCTTGAATTGGGTTTTTGAAATGTTGAAGAACCAATGACTGAAAAACTAGCAAGAAGGACCCGCCTACAAACGGCTGCGAATACAGCCAGCCAATTGAAGCACAGTAGTTCGAAAGCGTGCCTCCCTTGCAAAATCTGTTTTGTTTTAGCCGCTGGGTGACACACACACGTTCGCCAGTCTTTTTTTCTTACTACTGTTCTTATTTGTTTTGAAAAATCATTCGCAAAAACCGCAATCATGGAAGCGCAAAACCGCAATAATGGAATTATGGTTTGACCGGGTTGCGTGACCAGAACCACGTCCGTAACAAGCGGACCAGCGTCATGTTCGTCTGACAATGATGAAGAGAAGTTCGCCAGCGACACTGCTGTTGTGGACAGGTAAGTGTTATAAGCTAAATTATTCTTTATCCCTGAAAATTGTAATCAAAAATGACTTTTGACCGATCGGTAAATTACAACTGTGCGTAGTAGACCGCGGCGCACCGTGACCGCGGCGCACCGGGCGATGTCTGTCCTCTGTAGCGGGGGGGGGGGGGGGGGGTGGGAGTTGTTATCTTCTACATTACAGATATTTTAGTACAATTTTTAGTGCACTGTAGGTTATTTTTTCTTGTAAAAAAGGCCACACATTTTTTTTACGTGGCATGCTTCTTTGCGTGTGGGGGCTTGTTTGTTCATTCATTCATTCATGAATGAATAAACAACCCCCCCCCACACACACACACAGCCCTGAGTGTCACCTTTCATTAGAGCCCAAGATGAAGCTTCTATATTGAATCATTCAAAAGTTACAGACGTTTTTCCAAACTGTGCCATTTGGCACAATTTGGCACTGTTCAAAAACGCCTGGGAACAACCTGTGAAGAAAGCTGTGTAATATATTCATTTTTTGTGGTATTGTTACAAAATTTTGACCTCAGCTGGATAACACTTGGTTCTACCTTTCTGTTGCATTTTCCAGCCCGGATCTGACAGCTGTGTTTTATTTGCAAGCATTTGTATCCAAAAAAACACCCAGGCGAAATTTATTTTCTTCAAGTTCAGTATGTTTAGATGACTGTTACTCAGTGGCTGGAGCACTTAGAGAGATTATGACTGTTTTGCCAAAAAATTCAAAGTGTTTTCTTTTAAATGAGACCAACCCCATGAAGATGCTGCAAAGGGTTGAAGAACAGCTTTTGATTTACTTTGGGTACATTATTTTTTGGCGTTTTTAGGGAAATTGACCAGAGTGCAAGGGGTTAAAGGCAGTGTTCCAGCAGTTAAGAAGTAGCTTCATCACAGATCTACATGTGATTCAAAGAACTCTGGAGTCATGTTTTCATCCATTTTATTGGTCAGTTCCATCATAATAGAAAACCACAGTTTCACACAGTGATTAACCAGATACCAGCTGATCTTTGACACCTTCAAAAACTTGAAAGTCAAACAGGAAAATAGTTTTTTTTTTTTTCAAAGTCTAACAACTTTCTGGCAGAAAACAGTGAAAAGAAAAGTTTAAATGACCGAAATTCTAATGATTAATTTATTTCTCCCAACAGTCCGGACTGATCAAAAACTGCATAAACTCTTTTGTTCTTGTTAACTACATTCAGTCAGATTTGCAGAAGATCAGCAGCTCCATAAATGCAACATTACTGAGAATAGCTGAGATAACAAGCAGGATTTTTGAACATATTTTTAATATTATTAAAAAGTGAATCAATGAACAAAATGTCATCTTTATTACCTCCGCCAGGCCGAAAAGGCCAGGAGGAGGTTATGTTTTTGCCAGGTTTTGTGTGTTTGTGTGTTTGTCTGTCTGTCTGTTTGTCTGTCTGTCTGTCTGTTTGTCTGTTGGTTAGCAAGATAACTCAAAAAGTCTTGGACGGATTTGCATGAAACTTTCAGGCGTTGTTGGAAATGGTACAAGGAAGAACTGATTAAATTTTGGGGGTGATCCGGTTCACCATCTGGATACAGGAATTTTTTTAAAGCATTTTTCAACACTGTGACATAGGGCCATTTTCAACATGTGCGCAGGCGCAATGGAGGGCGCTGGTCGTCGTGTCTGCAACACAAACTCTGCATTCTTCAACGTTTTAGGCACAAAAGCACGCGGAAAACACTGCTGGCCTGGGCCCGTCAGCGTGCTTGTGTTTGCGCGCAACTGCAAAACCTCACACGGGCAGCTGTCCGCCGACGGATTCTTTGGCAGAAATTCCCCGGCCAGCCATAGGCGCTGCGCATTTGGCAGAAATTCCCCGGCCAGCCATAGGAGCTGCGCATTTGGCAGAAATTCCCCGGCCAGCCATAGGCGCTGCGCATTTGGCAGAAATTCCCCGGCCACCCATACGCGCTGCGCAATAACGAGCTCTCTGCCGGCGAAGCTTCTAAATTCTCGTTTGCCGCGGAGCGAAACCCCAAAATAATATAATATAAAACCCACGGCAACCTGTCTACCCAATTTGCATCCGTCAGTGGAGATGGACACAACAGCAACACTTCAGTTTATTACCTCCGCCAAGGAGGCAATGCTTTCACTACTGAACCACTAATCCTATCACTATCAGATTGATTGTCATTGATTAATTGTGTGTTTATTGCACTGTCCCTGTCAAATAAAAAAATAATCATTGTGAATCCAATTGCTAGTCATATGTTTACATGCTCAAGGAATCTGAAAACGTACACACAAACACTGTATGGGGGGAATTGTGGCGCTTGGCGGAGGTCTGCGCTCTCCGAGTGCTTTTCTAGTTTGTGATGGTTATACTGTTAAAATCAGTGTTTGTCCACATTTATTACTTTAGTTCCTCTGAAGGATTCTTGATTGTGAACAAATGTGTTTCCTCTGTTTTTATTACCTCCGCCAGGCCGAAAGGCCAGGAGGAGGTAATGTTTTTGCCGGGGTTTGTTTGTCTGTTTGTCTGTCTGTCTGTCTGTCTGTTGGTTAGCAAGATAACTCAAAAACTTTTGGACGGATTTCCATGAAACTTTCAGGAGTTGTTGGAAATGGTACAAGAACTGATTAGATTTTGGGGATGATCCGCATCACCGTCTGCATCCAGGAATTTTTTAAAGCATTTTTCAACACTGTGACATATGGCCATTTTCAACATGTGCGCAGGCGCAATGGAGGGCGCTGGGCGTCGTGTCTGACCAACACAAACTCCGCCTTCTTCAACGTTTTAGCCACACAAGCACGTGGAAAACACTGCTGGCCTGGGCCCGCCAGCGTGCCTGTGCCAGCCATAGGCGCTGCGTACATTGCGCTGGTCGTCGTGTCTGACCAACACAAACTCTGCGTTCTTCAACATTTTAGGCACAGAAGCGCGTGGAAAACACTGCTGGCCTGGGCCCGCCAGCGTGTCTGTCTTTGCGCCACGCTGCAAAACCTGACACGGCCACCTGTCCGCCGCCCGATTATTTGCCACAAATTCCCCGCCCAGCCATAGGTGCTGCGTAAAAACGACCTCTCTGCCGGGGAAGATTCTAAATTCTGCTTTGCCGCGGAGCACAACCCCAATATAATATAAAACCCACGCCAACCTGTCTAACCAATCTGCATCCGTCAGTGGAGGAGATGGACACACCAACACTTCAGTTTATTACCTCCGCCAAGGAGGCAATGCTTTTACTACCATAAAACGGGGCCATAAGGGACGGCGGGGTAATAAGGGACACTTTTGTAAATGCAATTCTGCTCCTTTTATTTTGCTTCCGCCTAGATTTGATTAAGGATCCACGGATATTTGACAATAACAACACAACTCAGCGTCCTGCTCAAAATACAAAAAGCAGAATTACATTTAAAACATTTCCCAGAAAAGTGTCCCTTATTAACCCGCCGTCCCTTATAGCCCCGTTTTACACTACTGAACCACTAATCCTATCACTATCACATTGATTGTCATTGATTAATTGTCTATGTTTCTTGCACTGTCCCTGTCAAATAAACAACTAATCATTGTCAATCCAATTGCTTGTCATATCTTTTCATGGTCAAGGAATCTGAAAACGTACACACAAACACTGTATGGGGGGAACTGTGCCGCTTGGCGGAGGTCTGCGCTCTCCGAGTGCTTTTCTAGTTATTAAAATGCGTTCAGAGAAAATCAGAATAAATGTTCTCTTCCTGCTCTAAATTAGTGGTTGTACAGATTAATATTGTCACTTTATAAGAAAAAGGTTCACATTTATGAGAAAAAAATAAGTTTAAGAAGAGGTTTAAAGTCACAAATTTAAAAGAGCCTCAAATTTATAAGACAGAAATTTAAAAGAAAGAAGGTGGTAATTTAAGAGTAAAATAAACACATTTATGAGGCCAAAAAGTTGTAGAAGAAAATGACAAGTTTCAACAGGAAAAAAGAGCATGTCATTTTAGCTTTATAGTGAGGCTGAAATATGTTTGAAGAGATAAAAAGACCGACTTCACTGAATGTTTCCAGTTTTGATTTAATGTAAAATCAGTTTTCTACTAACTGTGATTGATGGGAGTGATCACTAGAGGAGCAGAGTTTTTACCTCCATCATTCAGACCAGGACTGAAGTATGGGAGGAGTTTGTGGTTGAAGAAGCAGCCAGTGAAGGAGTAGATCAGAGCTGCAGCATCTACATCATAAAAGGAGACCAGACCCTCCTCATAGTCCACAAACACCCCCACCTTCTCAGGACCAGACTGGAGATGGAGACGGACTGAAGGACCAGCAAGAGCTGTGTACTCATTTCCATTTCTCAACACAACAATCCAGTATCCATTCTGGGGTTTTGCTTTGATTTTTCCCTTCCTGTTGATTGACTCTCTGGCCACTCCGAAAGCCCACTTAGTCTTTCCTTTAACCTGAATCTCAAAGTAAAATCTGCCTGAAGAGAAACTCTGATTTCCTAAAACATTGATATAAAGAGAAAATCTCTCTGGATTGTCTGGTAGATTCTTCCTCTCATCACCATGTTTCACTTGTTTTCCATCATCAGACAGGATAAGCCACTTATTTGCTGTATCAGGATCCAGAGTCACATCCACTGCATACTGCTGGACCCTCTTCAGCTCAGCCTCCATCAGCTTCTTCATCTGTTTTCTGATTGTCTCCTCCAGCTGAGCCACAGCTATCACCACAATCCCCTCATATGATGGTGGACAGACTCTGACCTCTGTCCAGTCCTTGGTGGGTGGAGCAGCTTTCAGGGAGGAGAAGCTTTTGAGGAGGTGGAGGTGGTCTTCAGACTTTAGGAGCTGCTCCACCTCAGAGCTCCTCTTCATCAGCTCAGAGATTTCCTGTTCCACATCTTTGATGGAGACTTCAGCCTGTTTCTCTGTTGTTTTATGTTTGTCTTCTATCTCCTTGATGAGCTCATTCAGGCGTCTCTCAACAGACTCCTTCAGAGCAGTGAAGACCTGAACACCTTCTGCTTTCTCTCCGTCTGCAGCATATTTACTCTTCTTCACCGACTCTTTGTTCTCCTCAATCTTCAGTCGTCTCTTCTGGATCATCTGCTGCATTTCAGCCTGTGTCTTCCCCAGCTCTGCCTTCTTTCCTTCACATTCTTCTCTCAGAGGAACAACGTCATGGGTCTTGTGGTGTGAGTATGAGCAGATAATGCAGATACATGTCTGCTCAGTCTTACAGAACAGCTCCAGAGGTTTATCATGCTTCATACACATCCTCCCTTCCAGGTCCTCCACAGGATCCAACAGTAGATGTTTCTTCAGACGATTCACTGTGAGATGAGACTCCAGGTGAGTCTCACAGTAGGAGATCAGACACACCAGGCAGGACTTCAGGGCCTTCAGTTTGGTTCCAGTGCAGACATCACAGAGAACTTCTCCTGGTTTGGCAGCTTGTTGCTCTGAGCTGCTGCTGCTGGATTTCTGTTGAGATTCACGTCTGAACTGAGAAACCATCTCAGAGATGAAGGTGTTGATATGGAGTTCAGGCCTCATGTTGAATTTCTTTTTACACATGGGACACTGGCAGCTGTTACCATCATCCCAGTGCTGAGTGATGCAGTTTTTACAGAAGTTGTGTCCACATGGTATGGCGACTGGATCAGTGAAGACGTCCAGACAGATGGAACACAGGAAGTGATCTTCAGATGGCAGATTGGTGGCAGCAGACATGACTGAACTCTGAGGGAGAAAAAGAATAATTTGATGTAGAATAAAAACATCAACTAAAGTTCTAGTATTGTTTTCCTGTCATATCCATCCTGTTCTTATCAAACATGTTTCTAATAATCAGGTCAGTGTATGTACAGTAATCCACATGAGACCAAAGATCATATTCAGACTTTAACATCTTTGTTTCTGACAGATTTTTAACAGTATCTCTTTGTAATTTTCATTAAAAAAGTCAGATCTAAAAGTACTGGCACCCCTACATTTCTGTTAGATAACATACCAGTTCACCCTGATAATTGCTGTAATTACAAATGTGTTGGTCTGTTCATGTTGATTTCTGTTGTTAATATTGGAACATGGAAAATTAGAGGAATCAAAAGTCAAATGTGAGACATTCCCCACAGAACTCTAAAAATGGTCTAGACACAATTATTGACACTCTCACCTGAACATTTGGTAGCACACATCTGTTGGAAGAAACACCTGAATCAGTCACTTCCTGTAACAATCACTGAGTTTTTGACACCTCTCTGCTGGAGTTGATCTCAGGATACAAATACGATAAAATCAGTCAACACAAAGTGATATAATTTGTGTTGTGAGGAACAAAAAAGAAACTAAAAATCTTGTTATATTTATTGGTGATTTAGTAGCAGTTGATTATATCTGTAGATCTTCTTCATTACTTTGGTCAGTTAGAGTTGTTTTAAATGTGATGCAGAGATTTGGCCTTAAAAATACATTTATATTTACAAGTTTAAGAGTGTTTAACAGTATAAACATTGTACATGTAAAAAATTGATAAAAATGAATGAAAAATTAATTCTTGTTTAAGTGAGTTTAAAACTAATGACATTTTAGGATTTTTTTTCTATTTTTATCTGCTGACAAAGCTGCTTTTCTTTTGTATTTCACTTGATTGTTTCACAATAAAAGCCTCCCTGTGGTTTTCAGTTTTACTGTGAAACAATAAAGGAAACAGACTGGTTTATGGACCATTTGCTGCAGTCTGTTTCTGACATGAGGAAGGCTGAATTCTGACTAAAGTCTAACAATCATGGAGGTTTTCAGAGATTTTCAAAGTCCTGAGAAGTGACCCAGAGAGACGGTTTCAAACAGTAGCTCCATGTCTGTTTCCAAGACAGAAACAACATGGATGCCGTACTGGAGCAAGATGGCGGGCGAGAAATATAAGGTACAGACCCGTCCTTCCATCCGTTATTATGGGGAATGTACGATCGCTCCTCAATAAGACTGACGAGCTAGCGGCTATCTCCCACTACGAGAGATTAGCATGATGTTGTTTACTGAGACGTGGCTAACAGAAATAGCAACAGATGCTAACATCGAACTGGAGGGTTTCCACACAATACGGGCAGACCGGACACCAGACAGTGGGAAGGCAAGGGGCAGAGGAGTGATAATGTATGTCAATAACAGCTGGTGCAGACCGGGACATATCACGGTTAAACAACAACACTGTAACAAAGACATTGAGTTGCAAGCTGTTAGCATGTGGCCTACCTGTCTCCCGAGGCAATACTCACACGTGATCTGCATTGTTATTTATGCAAATCCGATGGCAAACGCGGGGACAGCGCGTGACGCCATTCACTCAGTAACTGGCAGACTGCTGACAGAACACCCAGATGCTCTTCTCCTCATCTCAGGTGATTTCAACCACATTTCACTGTCCCCCATTCTACCCATGTTCACCCAGTATGTCACATGCCACACTAGAGACAATGAAACACTGGGCTTATTCTATGCTAACACTAAGGAGGCGTACACCTCGTCACCACTCCCCGAACTCGGGAGATCGGATCACAACTTTGTTCATCTCCTGCCGGTGTACAAAACCCTAGTGCACAGACAACCTCCGGTTATGCGCACGGTGAAGATATGGTCTGAGGAGGCAATGGATGCTCTAAAGGACTGTTTTGAAACCACTGCCTGGGAGCAGCTCTGCGATCCACATGGTGAGGACATCAATGGCCTCACTCACACCATCATGGACTACATCAACTTCTGTGTGGACAACACCGTACCCACCAAGACCATACGGTGTTGCTCGAACAACAAACCCTGGATCAACCCTGAGATTAAAACACTTCTGAGAGAGAAGAAGAGGATCTTCAGGTCGGGGAACAGGGAGATGCTGAAGTCCGTACAGAGGGAGCTGAGGAGGAAGATCAGAGAAGGCAAGGACAGCTTCAGGAAGAAGATGGAGGACAAGCTGCGACAGAGCGACATCAGTGGGGTCTGGAGAAACCTTAAAACCATCTCTGGGCTCCAGAATACCTCCTCCCAGGCCACGGGGGGCAGGGAGTGGGCGAACAATCTGAACCTGTTTTTAATAGGTTTGACCAATCACCCCCCCCTCCCGACTGTACACCAACAACTGCTGTCTCTAAAGTCATCGAGTCCTGCTGTCCACACCCCACTCCATCAACATCCCCCCACTCCCAGCACACAGCCCCCCAACCTGACCCTAACTAAGACCCAGGTGAGGACGAAGCTGAAGAAGATCAAGGCGAGGAAGGCCTCGGGACCGGACGGCATCAGCTCGAAGCTCCTCAAGTCCTGCGCAGACCAGCTGTGTGGGATTGTGGAACACATCTTCAACCTGAGCCTGAAGCTGGGGAGGGTACCACAGTTGTGGAAAACATCTTGTGTGGTACCTGTACCAAAGACTTCCCACCCCAAAGACCTGAACAGCTACAGACCAGGGGCCCTGATGTCTCACATGATGAAGACCCTGGAGAGACTGCTCCTTGCTCACCTCCGCCCCCTGGTGGGACCAGCGATGGATCCACTCCAGTTTGCCTACCAGCATGGCATTGGGGTGGAGGATGCAATGATCTTTCTCCTTCACCGTTCCCTGTCCCACCTGGAGAAGCCCGGGAATGTGGTGAGGATCATGTTCTTTGACTTCTCCAGTGTTTTCAACACCATCCAACTGATGATCCTGAAGGACAAGTTGCTCTGTGCAGGGGTGGACCAGCACCTGTCATCATGGATCCTGGACTACCTCACTAACCGGCCACAGTTTGTGAGAACCCGGGATTGTGTGTCCGACACGATCATCGGTAGCACAGGGTCCCCCCAGGGAATGGTTTTTGGCTCCCTTCCTGTTCACCCTTTATACTGCGGACTTCTCACACAACACAACACACTGCCATCTACAGAAGTTCTCTGACGACTCTGCGATCGTCGGCCTCATCTCCAACGGAGATGAAGCTGAGGACAGAGGACTTATCCAGGACTTCGTGGACTGGTGCCATCGGAACTGCCTTCAGATCAACGCGAGGAAAACTAAGGAGCCGGTGGCGGAATGCCGCCGGCGAGGACAGCCCCTCACAGCACCAGTAAACATCCAGGGAACAGACATTGAGATGGTGACATCCTATGAGTACCTGGGTATTCATCTGAACAATAAACTAGACTGGTCACACAATACCGACGCACTCTACAAGAAGGGACAGCGCAGGTGGATCCTACTGAGGAGGCTCAGGTCTTTTGGTGTACAAGGGGTGTTCTTGAAGACATTCTACGACACGGTGGTGGCATCAGCCATCACTTTTGGAGTGGTCTGCTGGGGCAACGGCATTACAGCAGCCGATAGGTAGAGACAGAACAAACTGATCAAGAAAGGTAGCTCTGTCCTGGGGCAACGTCTTGACCCAGTGAAGGAGATAGGGGAGAGAAGGATGGTGGCTAAACTGTCATCTCTGCTGGAGTCCGAGTCCCACCCCATACAGGACATACTGAACGCACTGAGGAGCTCATTTAGCAGTAGACTACATCATCCTAGGTGCGTGACTGAGAGGTTTCGCAGGTCCTTCCTACCAACAGCTCTCAGACTGTATAACCTAAGCAGGGCTGCTCGCAGAGATAGCAAAAAACGTGACGACCTAATAGTATTGAATGCAAAAGACGCAACAGACTTACACAAATGGTCACCTCCAGTATACAACTAGGACAATATCAGTCGCTGTGGAGGGTGACAATATGTATGGGTACATTTTCATACCATGTAGGGTAACTAAATAGATGGTTATGCTGTTTATTCCTTCTAGCTACAATGCTCCACACTGTGTGTATATCAAATCAAATCAAATCAAATCAAATCAATGCTGTACATACAACTGTAGTGCAGGCAAGATGAAATTGCCTTTCTCTCGGCATCCATATAAGTAAAAAGAACATGATTTAAGACACACTCACACATATCCTCACCCTCCACCCCACCACAGCTATTCACACTTCCCTGAGACATACTTGAAAACTAACCAGAACTGTAATATACAAATAATATACATAATGTCCGTAGGTGCAGTAGTATGTATGAGAGATTCCGGATCAACTGTTTAGCATCCTAACAGCTTGTGGAAGGAAGCTGTTAATCAGCCTGGTGGTTCTGCCTCTGATGCTCCGGAATCATTTGCCAGATGGCAGAAGTTCAAAGTGTTTATGAAGAGTGTGAGAACGGTCCTTGACAATGTTCAGTGCCCTGCTCCTACAACGGTTCTGAAAAAGTTCTTGGACAGAGGGGAGAGAGACTCCAATTTCCCTCTCAGCTCCCTTAACTATCCTCTGCAGGGCTTTTTTGTCTGACATACTGCAGCTGGAGTACCATGTAGCAATGCAGTACGTCAGAACGCTCTCCACCACACCTCTGTAGAAGGTCCTGAGGATGCAGATGGGGAGAGAGGTCTGTTTGAGTTTCCTCAAGAAGTGCAGTCTCTGCTGGGCCCACTTCCTGATCCCCAAGGAATTCTTGCTCCAGGTCAGGTCCTGCGAGATCTGCACTCCGAGGAACTTGATGTTCTCCACTCTCTCCACTAAACGGCCGCCGATGCTGAGAGGGACATGTTCAGGCTGTAACCACCGGAAGTCGATAATCATCTCCTTCGTTTTGTCCACGTTGAGCACCAGATTGTTCTCCCTGCACCAACCCTCCAGGTCTCTCACTTCTTCCCTGTACATTGATGCCTCATCCCTCTGAATAAGTCCCACCACCGTGGTGTCATCTGCAAACTTAATAATCTGGTTCCCCTTGTGTCTGGATACACAGTCATGTATTAGAAGTGTAAACAACAGTGGACTGAGTACACAGCCTTGAGGGGATCCGGTGCTCAGCGTGACAGAGTTGGAGATGTTGTTTCCAACCCGGACAGACTGAGGTCTCTCAGTCAGGAAATCCAGGATCCAGAGACATGTGGCGATGTTCAGACCAAGAAGGAGTAATTTCTCCATCAGTCTCTGGGGTATAATGGTGTTGAATGCTGAACTGAAATCAATATACAGGAGTCTGGCGTAGGTGTTGTTCTGATCCAGGTGAGTGATGACAGAGTGCAGGGTGGTGACTAAAGCATCCTCTGTGGAGCGGTTTGAATGATATGCAAACTGGAGCGGGTCATGTGACGCAGGGAGGCAGGCTGTGATGTGTGGTTTGACAAGCCGTTCAAAACACTTCATCACAATTGGTGTCAGTGCAACAGGACGATAGTCATTCAAGACAGGACACAACTGGTTTCTTTGCCACCAGTACTATGATAGAGGTCTTGGAGCATCTGGGAACAATGGCCTGACTCAGGGAGATGTTATAAATGTCAGTCAGGACATCCGCCAACTCGCTCGCGCAGTCTCGGAGCACACGTCCCATGATATTGTCCGGACCTGCAGCACGTGGGTTGACCCTAGTTAGGGTCCTCCGTGTGTCCGCTGTGTTGATGGTGATAGCTGGCCTAACCGATGGTGGGGATGGGCCAGTCCTCCCTCTGATTGTCGGGTTTGATGCTTCAAAACATGCAAAGAAGTCATTGAGCCTGTCTGGAAGCGAAGCTTCGTCATCATCGACCCCCTGGCTAGACTTATAGCCCGTCAGTGTCCGAACTCCCTGCCACATCTGCTTGGTGTTCCTAGTGTCACAGAGGTGTCCCTGGATTTTCTCAGCATAGGCACGCTTCGCCGTCTTAATTCCCTTTGAGAGCGCAGACCTGGCTGAGCGAAGGGCGATCCTGTCCTTCGCTCTGAAGGCTGCATCTCTGGCTGTGAGCAGCGAGCACACCTCTGCAGTCATCCAGGGCTTATGGTTTCCCCGTACAATAATGGCCTTCACTATAGTGACATCCTCTGTGCACTTCACGATGTAGCTGGTGACCGTTTCAGCATACTCCTCCACATCTCTCTTGTCTTCCTGGGAGGCTGCTATTTTGACGACCTCCCAGTCTATGTGCAGAAAATAGTCTTTATGTACAGAGGTTGCACTCTCTGGCCAAATCCTGATTTGTTCCACTACTGGCCTGCTGCGCTTCTGTAAAGGTTTGTAGGCACGCACTAGCATCACGGATACGTGGTCAGAAAGGCTGAGGTGGGGGCGGGGTGTAGCCTTATAAGCATCTGTATTTGTGTACACCAAGTCCAACATATTCTGTCCTTTGTTCTTAAAGTCTACACATTGTTTAAACTTGGGGAGCACAGCCTTTAAACTGGTGTGGTTAAAATCCCCCGCAACCACCACAAAACTGTCCGGGTGTGAAGTTTGGATTTCACTAATAGCATCGTGCAGCTCCCCGAGTGCCTCTTTAGCATTAGCTATAGCGTTAGCTTTCGGCACTATGTAAACAGCAGCTACAAACACGTTGGTGAATTCCCTCGGCAGATAATATGGCCGACAATTAACAATAAGGAACTCCGCCAACGTTAACGCAACAGTTCTTGTTAACATAGATGCATAGCTGCCCCACCACCACCACGGCTCTTACCGGAGCTCGCAGTTTCTCTGTCCGCCTGGAACGCTGTCGTACCTTCCAGTTGAATGGCATCGTCAGGGATGTTGTCGTGGAGCCATGTCTCCGTGAACGCAAACACACAGCAGTCCCTGCACTCTCTCCGGGTTTCTCTCAGCAGACGCAGCTCGTCCAGCTTGTTGTCGAGGGAGCAGACGTTAGAGAGAAGGAGCGACCGTACTGCTGGTCTGGAGGGGTTAGCCTTTAGCCTAGGCATGAATCCCGGCGCTTTTTCCTCGCTTTTGTTTGCGTTTACTCCGCTTACACTTCCTTCTCTCCCGTGTAGCCTCCAGCGGGGACTCCGACAGAATTCCATGCTGGCTTAGAATGTCCAAGTCACAATCGAGTGTCGTGATTCTTGCAGCGTGCAGTACCTTGATGTTTAATAAGGTCTCACGGTTGTAAGTTTTACAGAATGTACGTCTGGGATGATCAAAACACTCAAAACTCTCACACTCGCTGATGCCAAGAGGGGCCGCTGCGTCCATGTACGCTGCCGCCATCTTATATATATATTTATATATTTATGTGTACATATGTATATTCATTGCTCTTATTTTCTTATCTTCTAAATTATTGCTCTGACTGTTGCTATTCCTGTGCTGTTGCAATCCTGGAACTTCCCCATTGTGGGACTAATAAAGGCTTATCTTATCTTATTACCTCCGCCAGGAGGTTATGTTTTTGCTGGAGTTTGTCGGTCTGTCTGTCTGTATGTCTGTCTGTTTGTCTGTTGGTTAGCAAGATAACTCAAAAAGTTTTGGACGGATTTCGATGAAACTTTCAGGCGTTGTTGGAAATGGTACAAGGAAGAACTGGTTAAATTTTGGGGATGATCCGGATCACCGTCAAGAAGAAAACCGCTATTACGGAAAATGCCATTTTCCTGAATAACTACTGAACCACTAATCCTATCATTGTCAATCCAATTGCTAGCCATATGTTTTCATGGTCAAGGAATCCAAAAACGTACACACAAACACTGTATGGGGGGAACTGTGGCGCTTGGCGGAGGTCTGCGCTCTCCGAGTGCTTTTCTAGTCTTATCTTATGTTTCCACAGTGGATCTGTGGCCCAGTGATTATTACCTCCGCCAGGCCGAAAGGCCAGGAGGAGGTAATGTTTTTGCCGTGGTTTGTTTGTCTGTCTGTTTGTCTGTCTGTCTGTCTGTCTGTTGGTTAGCAAGATAACTCAAAAACTTTTGGATGGATTTCCATGAAACTTTCAGGCGTTGTTGGAAATGGTACAAGGAAGAACTGATTAAATTTCGGGGATGATCCGCATCACCGTCTGCATCCAGGAACTTTTTAAAGCATTTTTCAACACTGTGATATACGGCCATTTTCAACATGTGCGCAGGTGCAATGGAGGGCGCTGGGCGTCGTGTCTGACCAACACAAACTCCACCTTCTTCAACGTTTTAGCCACACAAGCACGTGGAAAACACTGCTGGCCTGGGCCCGCCAGCGTGCCTGTGCCAGCCATAGGCGCTGCGCACATTGCGTTGCTCGTCGTGTCTGGCCAACACAAACTCCGCGTTCTTCAACGTTTTAGGCACATAAGCGCGCGGAAAACACTGCTGGCCTGGGCCCGCCAGCGTGCCTGTCTTTGCGCCACGCTGCAAAACCTGACACGGCCACCTGTCCGCCGCCCGATTATTTGCCACAAATTCCCCGCCCAGCCATAGGCGCTGCGTAAAAACGACCTCTCTGCCGGGGAAGATTCTAAATTCTGCTTTGCCGTGGAGCGCAACCCCAATATAATATAAAACCCACGCCAACCTGTCTAACCAATCTGCATCCGTCAGTGGAGGAGATGGACACACCAACACTTCAGTTTATTACCTCCGCCAAGGAGGCAATGCTTTTACTACCGTAAAACGGGGCCATAAGGGACGGCGGGGTAATAAGGGACACTTTTCTAAATGTAATTCTGCTCTTTTTATTTTGCTTCCGCCTAGATTTGATTAAGGATCCACGGATATTTGACAATAACAACACAACTCAGCGTCCTGCTCAAAATACAAAAAGCAGAATTACATTTAAAACATTTCCCAGAAAAGTGTCCCTTATTAACCCGCCGTCCCTTATAGCCCCGTTTCACACTACTGAACCACTAATCCTATCACTATCACATTGATTGTCATTGATTAATTGTCTATGTTTCTTGCACTGTCCCTGTCAAATAAACAACTAATCATTGTCAATCCAATTGCTAGTCATATCTTTTCATGGTCAAGGAATCTGAAAACGTACACACAAACACTGTATGGGGGGAACTGTGCCACTTGGCGGAGGTCTGCGCTCTCCGAGTGCTTTTCTAGTATTTCTACTGGGACCAGTGTGACTGTGCTGAGTCAGCATGAAGAGAGTGAAGTGTAGAAACAGGAGATGTTGGACTCACCAGTGTTTGTAGAGAAAAACCTGATGGACTCGGCTGAATCTTCTCTCAGACACAAACAGGACGTCTGAGCTGCTGCTCTCACACACTTTAACTTTCATTTCTGTAAAGTGACGCAGAAAACTGGTGTTTCTGGTTTGATCGGTCTCATTCCTGCAGCTCTGTCTGTCAGAGTTTGATTCCTCCTCTGAGGAACGTTAAACTCCTCTGATGAAAATCAAACATATTTAACAGAGGTAATAAAGTGGTGAGATCAGGTTGACAGAATCACACTGGACTTCAGAAGCCCCAAAGTCCTGAATAGAAACAAAGTTCACATTAATGATGTTAAATGTACAGGGGTGATCCTGGGTCACCTGGTGCCCTAGGGCAAAGAAAACATTTGGCGCCTCCCTCTACATTGAAACATCTCTGATAACAAAGTAGAAATAAACCAAAGCAGATTTAGAGCTTTAATGATGCTGTGACCTTTGACCTTTTAACCCCAAACCCACAGCCACAGGTGCTAGTCCCAAGGTCAACCTGTGTACCAAGTTTGGTGAGTCTAGCTTCATCGGTTCTCCAGTTAGAGTGCAAACAGTCAGACAGACAGAGACGGCCTTCGTAATTAGTCAGTTACAATAAAGAGAGTAATCTATTACCTAATGCAACTGTTGAGAAAGTATGGATTGTTCACAAATCTGTGTTTGTTCATCATCAGAGTTGTTACAGCTGTTGTTTCTTTTTTAGTGGAAAAATCATATGAAGTTTGAATTTGTTTTAGTTTCCTTCCATCAGCATTAAGAGTTCATGGAGAATTTAAAGGTTTAATCATGAATCATATTTTATCAATCATCAAAAACCTTTAAATATTCAAAGTTTTTATAATAAAAGGGATTTATTTCAACATTTCCCTTTTTATAAAGTAATCAATCTGTATTTTGAAAGGAAAATTGTGACTTTTTGTGTTTTTATTGACTAAACAAGTTGTCCAAACTTGAACCAGATGTTTTGTTGGATCAACTTTCACATTAACAAGAGTCACTGATTTCAAACTAATCAATTCTCAGCAGTAGGAGGCAGCAGAGGATTAAAACACTGAAGCAGTTTGACTTTGTTTCTGTGTTAGTCTGGAAATTTGGGTTTAACTGGGTGAACTGCTGTTTGTTCAGGAATAACTGACTGACTCAGGGAAGAAAAATGAAAGTTCTCAGAGTTTCTATGGGATTATTTTTCATCACTGAGTCTAAACTGGAACCACTTGAACATGACAAGCTGAGACTTTTCTGAGATATTAAATGATAACAATTATTCACTATTAAGCACAAACTCCTTAATGTCAGAGTTTGAAGCTGAAACATAATAAAGGTCAATGTCTTTAATAAACTCTCCATGTTTGAACTATTAATGTGATTAATAAGGTAAAGTGGCTCTGATTATTGTAGAAATTATTTCTCGTCAGTAAACTCCACACTGACAGGATCCAGTTAACCACACTGGTCACGTGACACATGAAACGTTGATGAAATGATTGACAGGAAAGTTTCAATAATTCAACTTGTCTTGTGTTCTCAGACGAACACAATTATTTAGTTCATCTTCTCAGTCCTCTCTGCCTTCTCTACCACAGTAGATCTGTTGGAAAAATGAATGAAGAGGATAATGAGCTGCTGTGAGACTGGCTGACAGATAAACAAGTCTTTGCTCATCATTGATGGTCAGCAGCTGAAGTTTATCCTCTCTACATTTTTTGGAAGATTGAGTATTGTACAACAGTATTATATATATATATATATATATATATATATATATATATATATATATATATATATATATATATATATATATACTACCGTTCAAAAATTTGGGGTCACTTAGAAATTTCCTTATTTTTGAAAGAAAAGCACTTTTTTTTCAATGAAGATAACTTTAAACTAATCAGAAATACACTCTATACATTGCTAATGTGGTAAATGACTATTCTAGCTGCAAATGTTTGGCTTTTGGTGCAATATCTATATAGGTATATAGAGGCCCATTTCCAGCAACTATCACTCCAGCGTTCTAATGGTACAGTGTGTTTGCTCATTGCGTCAGAAGGCTAATGGATGATTAGAAAACCCTTGTGCAATCATGTTAGGTCTGCAATGCTGTAATTGCTGCAAATGGAGGATTCTTTGACGAAAGCAAAGTTTAAAGGAAAAAATTATTATTTCAAATACAAATCATTATTTCTAACCTTGTCAATGTCTTGACTATATTTTCTATTCATTTTACAACTCATGGTGGTAAATAAAAGTGTGAATTTTCATGGAAAACACAAAATTGTCTGAGGTGACCCCAAACTTTTGAACGGTAGTGTATATATATATATACTCCATGAGGCTGGACAAAAATAATGGTACCCCTAGAAAAGATTGAAAATAATGTGACCATAGGGACATGTTCAACCAAGATGTGTCCTCTAATTAACATCACAGGTGTCTACAAACGTGTAATCAGTCAGCTGGCCTATTTAAAGGGTGACATGTAGTCACTGTGCTGTTTGGTGACATGGTGTGTACCACACTAAACATGGACCAGAGGAAGCAAAGGAGGGTGTTGTCTCAGGAGATCAGAAAGAAAAATATAGACAAGCATGTTAAAGGTAAAGGCTATAAAACCATCTCCAAGCAGCTTGATGTTCCTTTGACTACAGTTGCACATATTTAATTTAAGAAATTAAAAAAAATTAATTGAAGAAAATTAAAATTAAAGAAATTAAAGAAATTTAAGATCTACGGGACTGTAGCCAACCTCCCTGGACGTGGCCGCAGGAGGAGGCGGATAATACGAATGGTAACAAAAGAGCCCAGAACAACCTCTAAACACATTCATGGTGAACACCAAGGTCAAGGTACATCAGTGTCAGATCGCACCATCCGTCGTTGTTCGAGCCAAAGTGGACTTCATGGGAGACGACCAAGGAGGACACCACTGTTGAAAACAAATCATAAAAAAGCCAGACTGGAATTTGCCAAACTGCATGATGACAAGCCACAAAGCTTCTGGGAGAATGTCCTATGGACAGATGAGACAAAACTGGAAGTTTTTGGCAAGGCACATCAGCTCTATGTTCACAGACACAAAAATGAAGCATACCAAGAAAAGAACACTGTGCCTACTGTGAAACATGGAGGAGGTTCTGTTATGTTCTGGGGCTGCTTTGCTGCATCTGGCACAGAGTGTCTTGAATCTGTGCAGGGTACAATGAAATCTCAAGACTATCAAGGTATTCTAGAGAGAAATGTGCTGCCCAGTGTCAGACAGCTTGGTCTCAGTCGCAGGTCATGGGTCTTGCAACAGTATAATGACCCAAAACACACAGCTAAAAACACCAAAGAATGGCTAAGAGTGAAACACTGGACTATTTTAAAGTGGCCTTCTATGAGCCCTGATGTAAATCCTATTGAACATCTGTGGAAGGAGCTGAAACATGCCATCTGGAGAAGGTACCCTTCAAACCTGAGACAACTGGAGCAGTTTGCTCATGAGGAGTAGGCCAAAATACCTGCTGAGAGGTGCAGAACCTCTCATTGACAGTTGCTCATTTACAGTTACAGAAATTGTTTGATTGTAGTGATTGCCTCAAAAGGTTGTGCAACAAAATATTAAGTTAAGGGTATGTCGAAGACCCTTTGACCTTGTACCTCAAGACTGAAGTTAGGCTCACCAGCTTGCAGTTCCTAGAGGAATTTTCCTCATAGGAAATTCTGTCATGTGTGTGTGCTTGGTGACTTTGAGAGTTAACTCATCTCCACTGTCTACTATCTACCAGGAGACCTCTGCTACCTGTATACAAGACCTCTGACTGAGTGACCTGTCCAGTCAGACACCTGGAATACACCCTTGGTATTAACGACAGCCCCTCATGGTATCACATTGCTCTTGGTAAAATCTGGGTAAATATTTAAGATCAGGAAAATTGATCTGTTTTAAAAACACCTTAAAGAGTAACCTTTAAAAACTCATAAAAATATAACACCTCTTGTAGAAAAATACCTTCTTGAAAAACAACCAGGAAGATGGACACTGAATCAGTGATCTCACAAACTCCCATACTGTCTTTTAATATGCTGTAGTATTTATTGAAGGTCTGCAAAACTCAGCCAAAACAGGATATACTTGCATGAAAACAGTCAATTAAATAAGTGCGGTGCGGTGGCGCAGTGGTTAGCATTGCAGCAGCACAGCAACTCACCCTTGGCCATGGGATCCCTGATTCGATCCCAGCCCCTGACCAACAGTGATCTGTGCGGAGTTTGCATGTTCTCCCCTCTGTCTGCATGGGTTTACTCCGGGATTTCTCCGGTTTCCTCCCACAGGCCAAAAACATGCAGGTTAGGTTAACTGGAGACTCTAAATTGGCCCTAGGTGTGAATGTGTGTGTGAATGGTCAAGGGATAGTGCCGTACCATGGCTGCTTCATCCATCCAGGTGGATACCCTCAATTTCCCCTCTGGGGGTCAATAAAGTATACACAATCAAAAAAAATAAATAAATAAATAAATAAAATTTAAAAAAAATCAAAATAATGAAATTCAAAATCAAACCAAAAACTGATTGAAAAACCTTGATTCAAAAAGTTGGTAGTTGTAAAATCAGTCATTTGATCAAAAAGTAAAAGATTCAAAAAGTATAAAAATTCAAAAATCACCAGGATCAGTCCAGAAAATCAAAATTTAAAATCAACCAAAAACATGAAAAATCTGAAAGAGTCCAAAATAAAAGAAACCCTTTGAATCATAAAACCTGGTAAAAACATCTAATCAATTTGTGGATCAATGTCTAAAAAGCCTTACTGGGGAGATTGGGAAAAAAAAAAGATGATTAATTGCTGGTCTTCTCCTTCGATGCCTCCCTTTCTTGGGGAGAAGGGGAAGAAAAGGCGAGGCAGGGAAGCTGACTCTTGAGGCTCCATCTTCTGTTCTTCCATCAGCTGGACCCGTGGTCTATGAAGCCGTCAGCGGGGGAGGAGAAGGGGTGCCTCGACTTCCTCTTCTGTTTTTGCCCAAGTGTTATTTTCTCCCTTCTTTCAGCAGAAGATTTAGGGTTGTTAAAAATTGGAGAGTTGAGATGGTGTTTTCATTCATCTTCTTAACAGCGGTTTCCTTCTCTCTCCAATCTTCTGCGATGGGATGAATGGTGTCCCGGAGACCGCCGAAAATGAACATTTTGGGGTTTTTGAACAGAGTTTTTATACCTTTTTAACACTCAACTGTGATTGGCCAGCAATCTCACCATAGGCTTTTTGGCTTCTGTGATTGGCTTAATGCTAACTTTTATATAACAATTACTTCATTCTACACATGTCCCCCCCCCCCTGAGTTTCAGTAAAGCCATGTGCTTATCACCCCCCCCCTTCCAGGAATCGGCCACGCGCTGCTCATGCACCGAGCTCGTGGCTGTCTGGTTTCGATTATCTCAGCACTTGTCCCTCAAGTTCTGCTCATCTCATCATTTTACATTACCAAATTAAATCAACTCGCTGTCCCAACCAATTTCAGTTCCTCATTTTGTCACATGCTTTCCAGTCAATAGGTCTTGCAAAACATTTCACAATCTGACCCCACATAAACCTCTCTTTGTGCAGTTAAAATGTACATATAATCACACAGTTTGATTACACTCATTATTTTTGTTGATTACATACTTCTTAATCAATGAGTATACATTTACTTTAATGATTACACAAGATGTTACATTTCATGGCATATGCTTTCAATATTGCTTTACATTCAGTCCTATGAATCACCAGCCATGTCTGCTCCCGTCTTTTCTGACCACAGGAGTGTGTGCCTTCTGATGATTTTGTGACCCTGGCTGATCTCCCTGTGACGTTTTCTGTATTCTTGGGCCATTTGAAGCAGGATTCCCCATTTTCTTTTCATAGGGCGTAAATTGGTGTGATTGGGAGGGTCTGCTGCTTTCAGCCTTTTTGCGGTTGCTGGGGTCATGTCGTGGGGTACTCAAACAGGTACCATCATTTTTGTCCAGGCCTGTTTCATGAGTTTGTTTTTTTAAAATAATTCTGTTGAACCACAATTCAAAAGCATTGTCTGATTTTCATTGGTTAATTTTCATAGACTTTTTATTTATTACCACTTTTGTCAGATTCAAGTTATTTCTGTGACCATTGTGGGTTTTTCTTTCATTAACAGAGGGGTACCAACAATTTTGTCCATGTGTGTATGTGGGGTAACTAAATAGACGGTTATGCTGTTTATTCCATCTAGCTACAATGCTCCATACTGTGTATATATATTTATATATTTATGTGTACATATATACAGTATATTCACTGCTCTTATTTTCTTATCTTCTAAATTATTGCTCTGAGTGTTGCTATCCCTGTGCTGTTGCAATCCTGGAATTTCCCCGTTGTGGGACTAATAAAGGCTTATCTTATCTTATCTTATATCATCAAAGAGTGCATATCATACACTCTTTATCCTTAGTTTCTACACAAGACAGTTTTTAAACAGTTGTAAAGAACAACACCCCCGTTTATGGGGTGCACCGATTTTATTTTTGGTACAATCTTGATATTTTCTCACAAAATTGTACACCATCAGGTCATTTTTCATCGCATCTCTGTCGTACAATGACAGCACATGTTCAATTGATAATCGGCAGGTACGATGTGCGAGGTAATCAATGCAGTGTTGACCACAAGTCGTTGACAGTTGATGCTGTAGCTGGGCATTGTGGTACTTCATGTTTTGTGAATGTTTCTCTAAAAACTTTAAAATGATGTTGGGATAGTAAAAAAAAAAAAAAAAAAAAATTGGGCGGAAGCCCCTAAGAATCAAAATAGTTGGCTTCACCGTCCTTTTCCAGGGTGATAGCTAACCAGTGCTCTCCGAGCATGTGTGTGGGATGTGTGTTGATGACAAAGTAGGCAGGGGGTCTAAAGGCGGGGGCCAACAACGGTAGCTGATCAGAGGGCCACACCCCACAAAACACATCTCCCAGCAGACGATGCAGAAGACTCTCCAGTTGAATATTATTCATGTTCTTAGTAATAGTCCACCAGCACTTCTCTTTTAGAGTTAATTTCCAGAATAGAATCTTAACAGGTGTAGACTATCAACATCGCGTTGTCATCTCCGGGGCGAGATTAAACACAAACAGGGTGTACCTGTTGTTAAATTCCTCTCTGTTGATACTGAGAGGTAAATCTTTAAGATATCTCCCTGTTGCCAGGAACATGTTGTAAAATTCTCTAACAGACAGCTGGTTATTAAACTGAGGTTGGAAAGCCTTGACGGAGATCTATCAACTGTCCTGACAGAGAGCCAGATACTCCACATCGCTGTGAATAAAACTGAAAAGTGATTGGTCTCTTCTCCCCGTGAAAGCCTCGTGATGCACCATACCCAGAGCCATGTATTTGGGAATGGCCCCCAGAAACAGATTCTCCTGGTTGCACAATCTAGAATTTTGTGGGATTGAGTATGTTTTTACACTGACGTGTGAGAGGGGGTAGAGTGCATTGCCTTTTGTGGTGTAATTGAGTTACTTGGAAAATAACTACACAGTCACGCAGTGATGACAACTGGGAGGCAGCTGGCGGGGGAACAGAAAGACTAGCAGCGAGGTTGACACAGTTCAATAAAAGTGACGTTAAAAGCTACAGTTGGACTCACACAGTGTTTTAATAACACGACATGGTGTCAGAAGTCCTGTAGTTAACGTAGAGAGGTAAGCCCGAAAACAAAAAGGATCATTTGTACACCGCGGAGAAAGAGAGGGGAGTTTGTGGGCACGATGAGTGAAGATGAAGATGGAGACGCTAACAAAGGGATAGCAACCACTCTGGGAGCCGCTGTGGCAGCAGGTCCGTGCGCTATGTTTAACATCCAGCCACCGGAGCCCTTTGACTTTTCTAAGCCGCAGAAGTGGGCCAAATGGATCCGGAGATTTGACAGATTTCGCCTGGCAAGTAATCTGAATGCAAGCTCTGAAGAGAATCAAGTTAATACTTTGATATATTGCATGGGGGATGAGGCGGATGATGTTTTACGTGGGCTGGCTCTGACGGATGCTCAACGCAGCTCGTATAAAGCAGTGCGTGACGGCTTTCAAGGCTTCTTTGTGGTTAAAAAAAATGTAATTTATAAGCGTGCCAAATTCAACTTGCGAAAACAGCGAGAAAGTGAGAAAGTAGATTCTTTTGTTACTGCAGTATATGCACTGGCTGAACATTACAATTACGGTGTGCTACATGATGAGCTACTTCGGGACAGACTCGTCGTCAGTCTGTTAGACAAGAAGCTGTCTGAACGTATGCAGCTAGATGCAGAGCTGACTGAAGAAAGCAATCAGGATAGCACGGCAGAGTGAGGAGGTGAAAAAGCAGCAAGATTCTCTGAGAGGGGACACCAGAACTCAGGCAAGTGAGGCAATGTCTGTTGATAGAGTGTTCAAGGGAAGTATCAAGCCTGCTAAAAACAAACCTCAGCGTGCTCGCAATCTGCACAGTACTCAGAATAGCAAGGAAAAGGGGACGCAGTCAAAATGTCATAAATGTGGCAGCTCTCCATCACATTCAAAACATAAGTGTCCTGCAAATGAAGTGAACTGTCATGCTTGTGGGAGAAAGGGTCATTATAAATGTTTGTGCAAGGCCTCAATATCCGTACTTGAGGTGGAAGAGGATGAGGATGCCATCTTCCTTGGCAGTGTTACAACAGACGGTGATCCTTGGATGGTCAACATTGACATTCATGACAGCAGCGTGACATTCAGAATTGACACAGGTGCCAATGTCACAGTTTTGCCACATGCTGTGTCCCAGAAAATACTCAGAGAAAATCCACCTGCACTCCACAAAGCACCTAAGCCACTCCTGGGACCGGGAAGGAGGCCACTTGATGTTGTGGGTGTTGCCAAGCTGTTGCTGAGAATTGGTGGGAAACAGGAGATGGAGGAGGTGTATGTTGTCCGTTATGTGCACACTGCCCTGCTGGGGAGGTCCGTGAGCTGCAGACTAGGGCTTGTTGCACGCCTTGACAGTGTCACTATAGAGATATTAAAGAAAAACTATCCAAAATTATTCAGTGGACTAGGTGAGGAGCACCAGGCATATGTCATCAAGCTCAAACCAGGTGCCAAACCATTTTCACTCAACACACCAAGGAGGATCCCATTGCCACTAATGGACAAAGTCAAGCAAGACATGTCCCACATGGAAAGCCTCGGGGTGATATGCAGAATTGAGGAGCCTATAGACTGGTGTGCTGGCATCGTGGTAGCACCCAGAAAGAACAAGATGGATCCTGTGCAAATATGTGCCATCCTCACTAACCTCAATGAGTCCGTGTGTAGAGAGAAGTTCATTCTACCATCAGTAGAGGAAACACTTGGGAGGCTGGCTGGAGCCAAAATATTTAGTAAGCTGGATGCAAATATGGGGTTTTGGCAAATCCCACTGAGAGAAGATTCAGTGAAACTGACAATGTTCATCACGCCCTTTGGATGCTATTATTTCAAACGGCTACCTTTCGGCATTGTGTCCGCCCCTGAACACTTTCAGAACAGAATGGTGATGGAGGTCACAGAAGGGCTTGAAGGCGTGGTTTGTCACATTGATGACGTGCTGGTGTGGGGTCGTACGCAAGAGGAGCATGATGCTCACCTGCATACCGTGCTATGAAAGATTAAGAAGGCAGGTATCACACTTAACATTGGCAAGTGTGACCTGTCAAAGTCTTAGGTGACTTTCCTAGGCCACATGATCTCCGCCAGTGGCATCAGTCCAGACCCGGACAAGATGGAGGCTGAGAGGGAAATGCCTGAGCCTAAAACAATGAGTGAACTAAGGTCTTTCCTTGGAATAGTAAACCAGCTAAGCAAGTTTATCCCGCAGCTATCTGAGAAGGACAAAGCCCTCAGAGATCTCCTTTCGAAGAAGAACTGCTGGGTGTGGGGTGCCGAGCAGGCTAAATCCTTCCAGGACTTAAAGGATGCCCTGACGTTGCCGCCGGTGCTAGCTGTATATGATCCTAACAGAGAATGCAAAGTTATGGCAGATGCATCGTCTTACGGACTTGGAGAAGTCCTGCTACAAAACTGGGGTGAGGAGTGGAGACCAGTAGCCTTCATGTCGCGGTCTCCCACTCCCACCAAGCAGAGATATGCACAACTGGAAAAGGAGGCTTTGAGCCTGACCTGGGCTTGCGAGAGGCTCAGCAACTTCCTCATTGGAAAACACTTCCAGTTGAAGACAACTCGCAAGCCTCTCCTGAGTCTTCTGGGGTCTCAAGCACTGGACGCTCTATCCCCTCGGATCCAACACTTTCGGATGCGTCTTATGCGCTATTCCTACTCCATATCTTACGTGCCAGGGAAGTGCCTGTGGACAGCTGATACATTGTCGTGAGCGCCTGTCACAAGAAAAGAGACACCAGCTGATGAACAGCTGTTCAAGGACACAAATATCTACGTGGATATGGTGATGGAGAACCTACCTGCAAGCACTGCCTATCTGGAGGAGCTGAGAGAGCAGCTGCAGAGGGACAATGTGTGTGCTCGAGTGATGAGATGAGATGAGATTCAACTTTATTGTCATTACACATGTATGAATACAAGGTAACGAAACGTGACTTGGCATTTGGGCACGCTCTGCAGAGTGCATCCAAGGCTGGGGCAGCCGCTAGGCGCCAGTCAAAGATGCGGCTGTGTGCAGAAGGCTGGCCAGCTCATGGCGTAAATGAACCTGCACTCAAGCTATACTGGACTGACAGGGCGTACCTTTCTGTCCAGGATGGTCTACTGCTAAAGGGAGATGGGCTTGTCATACCCTCAACCATGAGAAATGATGTTCTCGCTAAGCTGCACGAAGGACACCAGGGTGTGGTTAAGTGTAGAGAACGGGCATGACAGTCAGTATGGTGGCCGGGGCTGAGTCCTCTACGGTCTGTTGAATCAATGGCAGTCTACCCATTGATACTAGAAAAGGGAGATGTGGTATAATTGAGTTACTTGGAAAAGAACTACACAGTTGAGCAGTGATGATGACTGGGAGGCGACTGGCGGGGGAACAGACAGACTAGCAGCGAGGTTGACACGGTTCAATAAAAGTGACGTTAAAAGCTACAGTTGGACTCACGCAGTGTTTTAATAACACAACACCTTTCATTAGGGCTGCAGCATGGCCGAATCTGACCGTGGGGGACACGGACACTTTTTTAACAAATAGAGAGGCCCCCAATATTTTCAAACGGAAAGTGGAATCGCCATGGAATGGCCGTCCATGGTCACAATAGAGTTTACAGCTCCGGCCGTATCTTTTTAAAATAGGCCGGCACTAAACTGGCTCTTGAGTGTCCTTATAGTTCAGTATTGTCTCAATTAAAGTGCTGATGACACGTTTTTGACTTCATCTAATTTTCCAACACATAATACAATATGATGAAATGGTTGGTCTGTGCAGTTCTAAGTCAAACAGGCTTTTTTTCACGCAAATATCTGACATTTTCATGAGCGCCACGTCACCAATTGCGTCAGTGGCTGGAAAACCCCAGGGCCATGTTATAACATCATCGACAGAACACAGCGCTTGGCTGCCCATTGTACACATAGGATGGAAGCAGTAGAAAACATAGACGATGGTTCCAGCACATGTCGTTTGGAATTGGTTTGTGTTGTCCAATCTTCAGACGATTATAGCTTCAAAGAATGGGATGACAATGAAGAATCTGGGGGCATCAAACCGTATAGGTTTGAGCCATGCCAAGCAGGCATTGTGTCTAGTGAGTAAGACTCAGTGACAGTCAGCTGTTCATGTTTTGTGTGCATCATCTGCCATGTTGTCAGCCAGCCAATATTGCCAACACTATCACGACGTGTTAGCCACTCCACACAGCCGTGGTTCTGTTGCGCCCTTATAGCGATGTCCGCTCTGGGGCGCAACCGTGGTTAACACATTTCCTGTCCATGTTCGCTGGGCGATGTCAGCCCCGAATGCCTATTGTTTGTGTTTCTGTGCATTTTTGTAAGTCTGCACCTTTTGGGATCAGTCTTTATATTCAGTAAATGTGCTGTGGTGAATCCTGCATGTAAATCCATTCATCATAACCCTCTGTGCGCTCTTACGCAGTGCACGGAGATGGAGGATAAAATAACGAGGATTTACATGCAGGGTTCACCACAGCACATTTAATACAGAACAACAGACAATTCCCAAAAAGGTGAAGATGTACAAAAAACACAAACACACTTACTGATGGTGTTCGGGGGTCGGCATCGCCCAGAGAATGAATGAGAGGAGACGTGTTAGCCACAGGTGTGCCCCCAAGCCGACATCGCTTCAAGGAAAGACGAGAACCACGGCAAACATGGAGTGACTAACACATCATGAGAGTGCTGAAAATACTGGCAGACTAACAGCAAAGATGACAATACTATGGACCAGCAGTGTGTTACTGGCAAACGGCCGTGAAGTACACGCACTGCTAGTGATGGTGTGATGAGAAGCACCTGGGCGAGGACCGGGAAACATGATCAGCGTGTTATGTCTAAAATGCCATAAACCCCCAGTTCTTTTATACGAAGGCCAAATAACCAGACTGAGCGATGGAGTATACTTTCACTTATTTTACTGAAAGTGAGATATGGATACAAGCCGCGCTGGAACACAACTCTTTAGGAAAATACCCCAAGAGAGTGCTATCCATAAAGTGAGCCCTATAGTTTTTATAAAGCTTAACCACTCCCTCGTGCAAGAGGGAGGGGTTTTTCCCTCAATGTATCAGTACATTTCATCTTATGTGTCAGTTCGGCTGTGTGCAGAAGTGATTCTGACTGGTTTCAGCGGATGAATTATAGGGTGTAAACTCAACTCTGCAGTGTAGCATGTGAAGCAAACAGATAAAGTGTGAGAAAGACAGAGCAATGATGTAATTTTACCGACAATTCCCCCTGTTGAGGTGTCCTATTAGGGCACCTCACTATCTATCTATCTATCTATCTATCTATCTATCTATCTATCTATCTATCTATCTATCTATCTATCTATCTATCTATCTATAACCTAGTAGCCTAAACTTACGTTTTTGCATCTCCCCCTGTTGAGATGGGTCTAAACCCATCTGTGATATAAATATTTTTAATGTGTGCCCTGATTTGTTTTTCAGTTGGGGAAGAAAGCACTTAGTTAGGGAAGAAAGCAATTATCTTCACCAACTAAACAACTGATCACAAATAAGGTCAAAGGGTGGAATGTAATATAAATGTGTTTTTAATGTGTGCCCTGATTTGTTTCTCAGTTGTTTTTAATATGTTTTAACGATCCAGTTCTCTTTATCTTAAGGCACACCATGACCTGGACAGTATGACCTGTTCTTAGCACAGCAAGTTTCTCACTGTTTATGAAACAAGGCTTAACCTTTATTTCTCACATATGTGTGTGTGTGCAATGAGATAGAACAGATGTTATATGTTTTGAGAGTCTGGCTGCAATCGCCTGGGAGCGGGGACTAGCCCCCCCGCTCTCTACGCGATTCCATGGGGGGGGAAGTTGCCTGGCAACGAAGAGTGGCTCCTTCGTTGTGTACGTAACTCTACCCTTTAAAAAGCAGAGGTGTTTTGCCAAAAGGCAGAGTCTGCTGTGGATTTCGCGCGAATTGCCAAGCTGATTGATGCACGCGCCTGCCAAAAGACTGCCAAAGGCTCTCCGGTCTTCTGTATTATTGGTAAGGGCTGATGAAATGACATGAAGTGCATTGATCTTTTGTATATGAAGATATGGTCTGTGGGGAATAAGGGAATACAGCTTATTCTAGCAGCCTGTCTAATGTGAATGCATTGATCTTTTGTGTGTTCTGTGAGGAATAAAAGACACATTTTATTATAGCAGTTTTTGTCTCAGTGTGAATTCTTTCCTGTGCGCCGACTCCTCACGAACCTGTCTAAATATTTTCATAAAACACCATCTCATAACCCTATTCTAGTAAAAGCAGTTCCACCGGGCTTAGAGACTAAACCACACGGGCAGGCTAGGAGTTGGACTTAGTTGTCAGAGGCTTTTCAAGACGCACGCCATAAGGAGCATTTTATAAGCACTTGGAGCTTAACCCCAGTGCCGCTCCTGGCTATGACAACCTTGGAACCATTTTACTATTTTACTAATATTTTACTCCTATTTTACTAATAGTAGAAGGGGCGAGGGCGGCTCTCTGGCGCCTTAAAACCAGATGCTTCGGGTAGATGGTGGCTTGTCAACCTGGGAAGGTAGCCCATCTAGGGGAAGGTAAACCCCGATTTCAAACCTCTGCTGCCTTGCGGCACACCCGGTCACGGGAAAGGCTTCGGGAGTCAACCCTGAGGAAAAATCCGGAGTCGGAGTCCCTAAGGCAGTTCTCTGTTGTGCTCAACGTCGTTCAGGCAGCTCCTGCGACGGCGCTAGTGCCAAACTGTAGCAGCCCTGCTGTTCCTTTGGATTCATCAGTGATGTGGAGAGGGGAGACATGCTGCATGGGCAACATCTTGTCCTCCATATCTTCCTGCCCAAGCTTGAATCCTACCAATGCCCAACGCTGGAAGGTAGAACACCGGATCACTGGAGAGGACACTCCAGCTTCGCCTTTGGCGTAGACAAAACACTGGGAATGACAGTTACCGGTTATAAGCCACCGCTCAATTGGCATAGAGCGCGGCGCCAGGGGTTGTTCCCAACGGTGGGAGGGATCATCGGATCTCACTGGACAGCTACCGCCCACCTCAAGCTGGGCAGCCCCCAGCCAATAAGGTGTTGTCCCACCACAGCCTGCTTTCCTCATTGGGTGCATGGGGATGAGGAGAAGTCCGAACGGCAGGCTGAGAACTTTTGCACCAGGCAAGACAAAAAAACAAAAGAGACCAACTCTACAACTGGGAACTTGGAACGTCCGCACTATGATGACAGGACTCGCTGCTAACCTCAAGGACATCAACGACACCAGGAAGACTGCCATCATCAATAATGAGCTGAAGAGACTGGAAGTGGATATCGCCACTCTCCAGGAAACACGGTTGGCTGACGCAGGCACACTAAGAGAGAAGGACTACATGTTTTACTGGCAGGGAAAGAGCAGTGACGAACACAGGGAACACGGAGTGGGCTTCGCAGTGAAGAACACCTTGCTGAAGATGGTGGAACCGGGCAGCAATGGCTCTGCACAACTCCTCACCCTCCGCCTCAACACCACTCAAGACCCAGTCACGCTCGTCAGTGTGTATGCCCCAACACTGATAGACACACCAGAGGCAAAAAACAAGTTCTACGAGAATCGCGCAACAACTGTCAGGATCATCCCCAACTCTGAACAACTCATTCTCCTTGGAGACTTCAATGCCAGAGTGGGTGCTGACCATGACTCCTGGCCCTCCTGTCTTGGACCATTTGGCGTGGGCAGAATGAACGACAACGGACAGCGGCTGCTCGAGTTCTGCACTTATCACGATCTGTGCATCACAAACTTGTTCTTCAAGACCAAGCCCCAACACAAGGTTTCCTGGCGACATCCGCGCTCAAAGCACTGGCACCAGCTGGACTTGATCCTGACCAGGCGCACCTCACTGAAGAACGTGCTAATCACCTGTTCGTTCCAGAGTGCAGATTGCAACACAGACCATTCATTGGTGTGTTGCAAGGTCAAGCTGCAGCTGAAGAAATTCCATCATGCTAGACGGCCTGGAAAGGCACGGATTGACACCAGCAAGATGGTCCAACCAGAACTTGGTGAGCGGTTTGCCTCCACCTTTGAGAAGGAACTTGGTGTACCACAAGAAGGACAATCTGCAAAGCAGAAGTGGGAAGACCTGTGAAACACCATCCACCGCACAGCCTTGGCTACCTTTGGGAGGAAGACCTCGAAGTCACAGGACTGGTTTGATGCCAAGTTGACCGAGATGACCCCCGTCATTGAAGCCAAGTGCTCAGCTCTTGCCGAGTACAAGTAGTACCCAAACGAGAAAAATCTCCAGATTCTCAGGGCTGTGAGAAGCAAAGTTCAGCAGACTGCTCGGCGCTGTGCCAACGAGTACTGGACTCAGCTCAGCCAAGACATTCAAACCGCTGCCATAACAGGGAACATCCGTGGTATGTACGATGGCATCAAGAAAGCACTTGGTCCGGCTCAGAGCAAGACGGCCCCCCTCAAATCCTCCACTGGGGAGATGATCACAGAAAAGAACAAGCAGATGGAGAGATGGGTGGAACACTACTCCGACCTCTACTCCAGACAGAACACCGTGACACCGTCAGCCCTTGATGCCATCGATTGCCTGCCATCCATGGACGAACTTGACGCCGAGCCAACCATCGACAAACTCAGCAAGGCCATTGATGGCTTGGCCGCTGGCAAGGCACCCAGCAAAGACGGCATACCCCCCGACCTGATCAAGCACTGCAAGCTCGCCCTACTGCTGCCATTGCATGACGTCCTCTGCCAGTGCTGGAAGGAAGGTGCCGTACCACAGGACATGAGGGATGCCAAGATCATCACCCTCTACAAAAACAAAGGGGAGAAAAGTGACTGCAACAACTACAGGGGCATCTCCCTCCTCAGCGTTGTTGGCAAAGTCTACGCACGAGTTGTTCTCGTTCGTCTACAGAAGCTTGCCGAATGTGTCTACCCCGAGTCTCACTGTGGCTTCCCCGCTGAGCGATCGATGGTAGACATGATATTCTCCATCCGCCAACTCCAGGAGAAATGCAGAGAACAGAACATGCCCCTGTACGTCACCTTCATCGACCTCACCAAAGCGTTCGATCTGGTCAGGAGAGAGGGCCTTTTCAAGATCCTGCCAAAGATAGGATGCCCACCAAAGTTGCAAAGCCTCATCGAATCGTTTCACATTAACATGCAGGGGATAGTACAGCACGACGGCAACGTCTCAGAGCCATTCAACATACGCAGTGGAGTGAAACAGGGCTGTGTACTTGCGCCAGCCCTCTTTGGGATTTTCTTTGCTATGCTCCTGAGGCATGCCTTCAGCACAGCAACAGAGGGAATCTACCTGCACACAAGATCTGACGGCAGGCTTTTCAACCTCGCCCGCCTGAAAGCCAGAACCAAAGTACGCGAGGCTCTAATCAGAGACATACTGTTCGCAGACGACGCTGCAGTTGCGACCCACACACAGAAGGAGCTTCAGACCCTGATGGACCGCTTCTCCCAGGCATGCAAGGACTTCGGGCTTACCATCGGCCTGAAGAAGACTAACGTCTTGGCGCAAGGCATGAAAGCACCACCAACCATCACCATCGACGACTACGAGCTGGAGGTCATGAATCAGTTCACGTACCTGGGGTCCACGATCAGCAGCAACCTCTCCCTTGATACAGAGATCGACAAGAGGATTGGAAAATCAGCCTCCACACTCGCTCGCCTCACCACACGAGTGTGGGAGAATCCCAAACTCTCTGTCAAGATGAAGATGGCAGTATACAACGCCTGCGTCATCAGCGCACTGCTCTATGGGAGTGAGACGTGGACAACATACGCCCGACAGGAAAAGAGACTGAACTCCTTCCACTTGCGCTGCATTCGCCACATCCTGGACATATCCTGGCAGGACAAAGTGGCCAACACAGAAGTTCTGTCCCGCGCCGGCCTTCCCTCCATGTTCACTCTACTCAGGCAGCGCAGGCTCCGCTGGCTAGGCCACATTCACTGTATGGAGGATGGCAGAATCCCCAAAGACGTCCTCTACGGAGAACTGGTGACTGGCAGGAGAGCCGTTGGCCACCCACAGCTGCGCTTTAGAGACGTCTGCAAGAGAGACATGAAGGCCCTGGAGATCAACACAGAGCGCTGGGAGGACCTTGCAACGGACCGCTCCAAATGGAGAGGCACCCTGACCAGACAGCTCAAGGCGGGTGAAGAGAGACTGACTGCTGCAGCAGATGAAAAAAGGACCCGCAGGAAGAACCGCCACAGACCCAGCAACACGGAGACCACCCACAAGTGCGACCTGTGTGACAGGGACTGCCATTCACGCATCGGCCTGTTCAGCCACAGGAGGTGCTGTTCCAGCAGAGTAGACGTTTAGGATTCTCTTCCATGGTCATCATAGACCGACGGAGGCCGACGAACCCTATTCTATCCCCTGTGTGTAGTATTTCTAAAGTTCTACATGCGCGTGATGTCCTTTGCGTGATGTCCTCTTTCCAGCAGTTACGTGGACCTGCCTCCCCATCAGGTCGTCATTTCTCCAGAGGACATCGGGTGTGGTGCAGACGTTATGAGTCAATATAGCTAACAATCATATATGTGTAAAATATATTCAAAACTAAGCTATCTTAATCTATGCATATATATGAATATATGTGAAGATGCATATACAGTGGGGCAAAAAAGTATTTAGTCAGCCACCAACTGTGCAAGTTCTCCCACTTAAAAGATGAGAGAGGTCTCTAATTTTCATCATAGGTATACCTCAACTATGAGAGACAAAATGAGAAAAAAAAAAAACAGAAAATCACATTGAAGGATTTTTAATGAATTAATTGGTAAATTCCTCAGTAAAATAAGTATTTGGCCACCTACAAACAAGCAAGATTTCTGGCTCTCACAGACCTGTAACTTCTTCTTTAAGAGGCTCCTCTGTCCTCCACTCGTTACCTGTATTAATGGCACCTGTTTGAACTTGTTATCAGTATAAAAGACACCTGTCCACAACCTCAAACAGTCAGACTCTAAACTCCATTATGGCCAAGACCAAAGAGCTGTCAAAGGACACCAGAAACAAAACTGTAGACCTGCACCAGGCTGGGAAGACTGAATCTGCAATAGGTAAGCAGCTTGGTGTGAAAAAATCAACTGTGGGAGCAATTATTAGAAAATGGAAGACATACAAGACCACTGATAATCTCCCTTGATTTAGGGCTCCACGCAAGATCTCACCCCGTAGGATCAAAATTATCACGAGAACGGTGAGCAAAAATCCCAGAACCACATGGGGGGACCTAGTGAATGACCTGCAGAGAGCTGGGACCAAAGTAACAAAGGCTACATCAGAAACACACTACGCCGCCAGGGACTCAAATCCTGCAGTGCCAGACGTGTCCCCCTGCTTAAGCCAGTACATGTCCAGGCCTGTCTGAAGTTTGCTAGAGAGCATTTTGATGATCCAGAAGAGGATTGGGAGAACGTCATATGGTCAGATGAAACCAAAATAGAACTTTTTGGTAAAAACTCAACTTGTCGTGTTTGGAGGAGAAAGAACACCATACCTACTGTGAAGCATGGGTGTGGAAACATCATACTTTGGGGCTGTTTTCTGCAAAGGACCAGGACGACTGATCCGTGTAAAGATAGAATGAATGGGGCCATGTATCGTGAGATTCTGAGCGAAAACCTCCTTCCACCAGCAAGGGCCTTGAAGATGAAACGTGGCTGGGTCTTTCAGCATGACAATGATCCCAAACACACCGCCCGGGCAACAAAGGAGTGGCTTCATAAGAAGCATTTCAAGGTCCTGCAGTGGCCTAGCCAGTCTCCAGATCTCAACCACATAGAAAATCTTTGGAGGGAGTTGAAAGTCTGTGTTGCCCAGCGACAGCCCCAAAACATCACTGCTCTAGAGGAGATCTGCATGGAGGAATGGGCCAAAATACCAGCAACAGTGTGTGAAAACCTTGTGAAAACTTACAGAAAACGTTTGACCTCTGTCATTGCCAACAAAGGGTATATAACAAAGTACTGAGATGAACTTTTGTTATTGACCAAATACTTATTTTACCGAGAAATTTACCAATTAATTCATTAAAAATCCTTCAATGTGATTTTCTAGATTTTTTTTTCTTATTTTGTCTCTCATAGTTGAGGTATATGTATGATGAAAATTGGACACCTCTCTCATCTTTTAAGTGGGAGAACTTGCACAATTGAATCGGTGAATTCAAAAGGGGCCCAAGTCCCCATTGAAAAAGTGTGGACTTGGGTTCTTTTTGAATTCACCAATTCAATTGGTGGCTGACTAAATACTTTTTTACCCCACTGTATGCATATGTTGTATGAATATATGCATATATGAATATATTCATATACATGCATCTATTCTTTCATTACTCATTTATCACAAAGGAAACCTGTAGAGCAGAAGCACAGCAGAGCAAAATCTAACACCATGTGAATGTACATTGTAGACCCTATTGCAGACCCTAAACTATCTCCTCGGCATCTTCTAGGTTCCCATCTAGGTTTAGTCGTGGCACAACCTCGTCATCGTCCTGGCAATAGGAGAGCAGGTGGGCAACTTCCTGGACCCCTTGATATGGAGGCGGATCCTTGGAAGAGAAGGCCACTAAAATAGATCTTTCTTTTATTTTTTTTATTATTTTTTTATTCTTTTATTCTTTTAATCATGGGAATACAACTGTGGTGGTTTGGGCTGGGTCAGACCGGGCTACACCTTGTGATCTTCAGTGTTTATTATTTTGTCTTCATTATTAACATCCTTGGGTCTTTATTTCCATCCTGGTCTCATTATTATTATTATTATTATTATTATTATTATTGTTATTATTATTATTATTATTATTATTATTATTATTATTGTCATTAGTATTATCCATCACAGTTACTTTTGTATGTTTGGTTTTCCTGTTAGTCATTTGTTTCTGATTGGACTTTTATCTTGACAGTGTTCGTTTACTTCTGTTTGAGCACAGCTTCTCCCTATGTCAGTCATTATTGATCAGGGCTGTTGCTCATTAGTCTTGTCGTGTAAATTCCTATTTATTGGGTTTCACCCCCTCATTCTCTTGTTGGGTCCTCGTCATGGTCATCGTCGTGATTATGGTCTTCATTCCTTCATCGTGTATCATCGTTATTATTTCTTCTGCAGCTGCAGCGACGACGGAGCAGGGGGCAAGGTAAAGGCTTCCTTTCTCATTTCTGGGTTTAGTTAATAATGAGAGGTGCTGCCTTGTCCCCGGGGAGGGGACTCAACAGCCATTTCTTTTGTTGCTGAACTTTTACTCTGTTTCCTGCTGTTTGAGGTGGTGTGGCCTTCCCTGCTGTATCATCTGCAGCCACCTTTCCCCTTACGCCAGGCTGAGGATTACTGTTACGACCCGATCACTATGTCATTTGTGCTTGGGCTATTCCTGTCAGGGCTTGACAGCGGCGTTGTTGTCCTAGCTCTCCGAGCTCTTATTGTGACAGCGCTCGGGGAGGCTTCCGCTCAGCTGTCAAGTCCTGAACAGCTGTTCTGCATTTGTGGTCGTTAGTGATGGACTTCTTAAACCCACGCTAGCGACCGCATCCCTGCAGCAGTGTCGTCTGTCATCGTCGGAGCTGCCTTTGCTTGGACTGTGTTTCTATATTGTCTGTCTGAGGGTTGACCGTCGCCTCCTGCGGACCTGTGAGTGAGCTGTTCAGCCTTACGCCTCCCAGTGTGGGTAGACTTGTGTGTGTCACTACCTCAGCAGCTTGTGTATCTTATTTCACCGTTAATAAAAGCTCTTGCACAACTCTCTGGTGACGGTGTGGTGTCTTGTGGTGGCTCACGAGGGCCACCGTGACAGTACACTGCTGCCAAAAGACGGTGTTTACGGTGACGCCAACCGAGATGCCTTTCACCAGTGAGTTAGAGTTTTTTGGACATTCGCTTTCCCTGTCTGGGTACGGTGCGTGTGAGGAATGCCGTCGCGGAGGGGCCGCGCTCTGAGTCCAACCCACGAGCTGACGGGTATCCTGGAAGTTGTGGATGAGCTGCTCATCTCCGCTTCCCTCCTGGATTACGATCACGGCATACACTGGTACCTGGACTCAGCTGAAGATGCTCTTCGTCATCTCTCTCCCCGCTACGCCGACCACCCAGAAGTCGACGCGAGGAGGGTAGATATTGCCGCGCAACGCGAGATATTCCTTATGCTGGAGGAGGAGCACGGCAAGAAGCAGGAGAAGAGGCACTCCTGCTCTTGGCCTATGGATCCTGTTCCTGTCCTCGATCCATTCCTGGAGTTCGCACCATCTGGGGGCCGGCGTAGGCGTCGGTGCCGCGGCCGCGGCCGAGCACATCTTCAGCAAGCTCCTGTTCCGGATCCAGTTCCGGGCCGCCGGAGTGACCCATTCAACCAGTCAGCTGTCTCTTCGGCATTGCTTCAAGAGAGAATCCCTGCAGCCCCATTTTTCGGGCCACCACCCCCTGCTGTATGGTCAGCATGCTGTGCCCGGCCCGCTTCGGCTGCCGCTCCCTCGCCCTCGACGCTCTCTCCTGCTGCTGAGTGTGATCAGAGTCCTGTGCCGGCGAGCTCCGTCCATGGGTCCTTTCCTACAACCCAGCGAGCGAGGGAAGGAGCAATGTCCTCTACAGCTGGCACCATCTCTCCTCCGGGAGACAGGCAAGTTCAATTTCACTTCCCTACTAATCATGGTGATCTGTCTTGTCTGACTCCTGGGGGTGAAGCTCGGGGTTTGCAGCCCCCCGAGTTTCCTCCTCCAGCTGTAGTTACCTGTACTGAACCTGCTGCCTCTGTGTTTCCTCCTGCTGAGCGGACCGCGGCGTTAGATCCACGCCGTCGAACGAGGGGGGGGCCTGCGACTCTGGGAATCATCCCGGCCCCACAGCCTTGTTTTGGACTGAGGAGGAGAGCGGACTGTGATGAGGAGCCTGAGCCGACGAGCAAGCGTCCCCAGGTCTCCACAGAAGAGCAGCCCGAGCCAGCGGGTCGAGGGTCCCCTGCCACCACGCCGTGCGGGTTATCGGTGTGGACATCAGCCCGAGAGGATCCAGCTGCAGAAACCATCAGGCCGGCTGTGGAACCCGACGCAGCTGAGTGGGAGCCCGACGACGAGCTTCTACCTGAACCTGGATCGACGAAGTCCTGGACGGCTCCAGAGCCCGAGTGCAGGCAAGTGCTCTTCTTTGTTTTTCTTTGTGGTGTGTTGGAGCATTTTTGCCTGCCTCGTGGGGAGGTGAGCGAGGGGCAGCTGTCTGCTGTGCCCGAGCTCGTCTCGCTGGGCTCTGGCGCTGCCGGTGAGACTGATCCCGGTCCTCTCCTGTCCGTTGAGCCTCTCCACAGCTTAACCGGTTTGGAGTCTGTCGAGGTCGCGGGGCTGGAGGTCCCAAGTTCGGGGATGGAGGTCATCGCCGGTGCAGTACCGACCCAGTCGGGGTCCGTCCAGACCCAGTCAGGGTCCGACGCGTGGGCTGAGGTGACCTAGTCGGGGTCCGACGTGGGTGCAGCGATGACCCAGTCGGGGTCCGTCCAGGTCCAGTCTGGGTCCGACGCAAGGACTGAGGTGACCCAATCGGGGTCTGACGCGGGTGCAGCGGCAACCCAATGCCCGCCGAGATCCAGTGGGGGCCCAACGCAGGTGTTGCTGTGATCCAATCGGGGTCCGACGCGGGTGCAGCGGTGAACCAATCGGGGTCTGACGCAGGTGCGGCTGCGACCCAATCGGGGTCCGACAATGTCCAATCGGGGTCTGACGCAGGTACGGCTGCGACCCAGTCGGGGTCCGATGAGGTCCAATCGGGGTCCAACGCAGGTGCAGCTGCGACCCAGTCGGAGTCTGACGAGGTCCAATCGGGGTCTGATGTTGGTGCAGCTGTGACCCAACTGGGTTTCGAGGAGGTCCAATCGGGGTCTGACGCTGGTACGGCGGTGACCCAATCGGGGTCCGACGCGGGTGCAGCTGTGATCCAATCGGGATCTGATACAGGCGGAGCTGCGACTATCGCTTCGGTCTGGACCGAGATCGGTGGAGGAGCCGCAGACCCTTTGCCGCCTGATGTGATGTGGACCCATTGCCTTGATTATTCCTCTCTCAGGAGCCACCAGCTGGGGTCGTCAGCGCTGGGGGCCGTTGGAGGTTTTTTTTCTGGCAGGCTGGCGCTCTCATGTCGTTTCTTCGCCAGGCAGGCTGCCGCACGCTATTCCTCCACGGTTCTGGTGGCTGAGAGATGCGGGTCGACCACCCGAGGAACTGCTTTGTGGGTTTGGCGCCTTGGGTTGGTCACCCAATATACTGTGTTTGCTTCTGGGTGGCCTGGTACAGCCACCGGAGGACTTGTTTCTTGGGGTCTGGGTCTGGGGTAGGCCGCCCGAACATTCCCTTTTCCCCAGTTCACCAGCTGGACAATGGGCGCAGGGAGACCACTGGAACAGTCCCGGCTTTATTGGACTCTGCCTGCCGTCATCCTCGGGTGTCGCTTATGTTCAGTTAATATTAAGGTCACTCGGGTGCAGTGTTTTGTCCTCTAGGTGGATCTGTGTATGTAGCGCTGTGTATTGTATTTTCTATTAACCGTACTCAGCATTTTCTTCATTTGTGTCCTGTTCCAAGCTTCGTTTGTGTGTTATGGAGTAATGTGTTTTTGTTTCCCTTTCAACCGTACTCTGTAATTGCCTCATTTGTTCCTGTCACCTTCATGGTGGTTTTTTTTTTTTTCCTTGCCCCGATCTAAACATCATTTGTGTGCTATTGAGTAGTGTGTTTTACTTGTAACCATGCTCAGTATTTTCCTCATTTGTGCCCTGGTCTAATTATCATTTGTGTGATATAGAGTATTGTGCTTCTACCCTGTATTCCCTCACTTGTGTCCTGCCTTGTTCCCTTTTTTCTTTTTCCTCATTGTTCTGGGGGGGAATTTGATGGACATGTCGAGGGATGTGTTTTTCTTTTCCGTTTTTTTGTTTGGGGTCTTGTTGGGTCTTGTTTGGCTCCCTCCTCGCCTGTTCCTCAATTCACTTGCCCTGTGGTTGGGGGGGGGGGGGGTGTTACAAGATGTTCGGAGCCCGTCTTTTTAGGGGGAGCTACTGTTACGACCCGACCACTATGTCATTTGTGCTCGGGCTATTCCTGTCAGGGCTTGACAGCGGCGTTGTTGTCCTAGCTCTCCGAACTCTTATTGTGACAGCGCTCAGGGAGGCTTCCGCTCAGCTGTCAAGTCCTGAACAGCTGTTCTGCATTTGTGGTCATTAGTGATGGACTTCTTAAACCCACGCTAGCGACCGCATCCCTGCAGCAGTGTCGTCTCTCATTGTCGGAGCTGCCTTTGCTTGGACTGTGTTTCTACATTGTCTGTCTGAGGGTTGACCGTCGCCTCCTGCGGACCTGTGAGTGAGCTGTTTAGCCTTACGCCTCCCAGTGTGGGTAGACTTGTGTGTGTCACTACCTCAGCAGCTTGTGTATCTTATTTCACCGTTAATAAAAGCTCTTGCACAACTCTCTGGTGACGGTGTGGTGTCTTGTGGTGGCTCGCGAGGGCCACCGTGACAATTACAGGTGGACAAGGAACTTACTCGGGACTCCGGAAACTGTGCCGATGATTTCAGCGTCCCCTGTCTCCATTGATCATCGTGCTTCCTCGCCAGCCCCGGCACCTCGGAGACCTGCGCCGACGATTCAGCATCCCCTGGCTCCCATGTGCCTCCTCATCAGTCCCGGTACCCTGGAGGCTTGTGCCGACGATTCAGCGTCCCCTGGCTTTCACGCTTCCCCTTCCTCCTTCATCCACTCCCCGCCGCCGTGCTGGACTGTCACCAATGGTCCGGGAACATTCATCTGGTCCTCCGGCTGAGGCCCTGTTTAGTGGCTTCAGCAACGACAGAGTTGGGGCAAGGCAAGTACTCTCTTTTCCCTTTTCCCCCTTTAAAAATGAGAGGTAATGGATGGTGATATGTCTCATAGCCTTTATTCTCACACCCCTGTAGCTGGGGCAGGTAGAGGCAGGGGTCTTTTTTTGTTGAGGGGTGGGGGAGTTAAACAGTTAACTTTCACTGACATGGTGGGAGAGGGTGGTACTATGCATACACACCCAGTGGGGGCTACTTATGTTGTACAGACACCACAGCCACATATCAGTGATGGGGAGGGGGATTTACCAGCACAGGCATGTGAGGTAGGGCCCGCATCCTCCACGCCCATGTTTCCTCCTGGTAGCAATGACCCCTCAGCTGAGCTGCGTGATCTAATTACTGAATTAGGGAATCGAATTGGAGATTCCATAGCCAGTCGGCTGTTACCTTCTACTCAGCCTGTCACGCGGTCATGTGGCCCAGTCTCTCCAGTGGCGCCAGACAGGCATGAACAATCTAGTAACATCAGTGGCACTCTTGATCTCACCAATGTCAATGTGGTAGTCAAGTCAGATGTTCGTGAGCCTGCTGTGTTCAGAGGGGAGGGGTCTGATAAATGCTCAGTACAGGAATGGATAGAGCTGATGGAAATGTATTTACGCAAAAAGAAATTCCCCACTTCGGATCAAGTTGATGAGATCCTGAGTCATCTGATGGGAAAGGCCAAGAAAATAGTTAAAGTGGGAATAAGGAGTAGCTTAACCCCAGACCATGCAGTCCAGCCAGATATGATCTATGATATCCTGCGGAAGTATTTCAGTGAGTCCCCTGCATCATGCTTACCGTTGGCTGATTTTTATGCCACTCAGCCCAGTGTGGGTGAGAATCCAGTGGATTATTGGGTGCGCTTGAATACAGCAGCAGAGCAGGCAGATCGTCTCCTGAAAAAGCAAGGCAGGAAATTGGAGAACATGAATGCTGAAATATCCATGATGTTTATTAGGAACTGCAATGATCCTGAGCTGTCCAGTGTATTTAAGAGTAAACCTATGAGCAAGTGGTCTTTGACAGAGGTGCAGGAAGCGATCGATGAGTATCAGAGGGAGTTCCTGTCCAAGAGGAAGCCAGTGGAAGTTAAACCATCTAAGGTGACCGCGGCTGTCGCTTACTCCATGCCAGACGTTAAGGAGGAAGTGAGTGTTCGTGAGCCTAGTGCGTCTAGCCCGTCCAGATTCAGCGAGTCCTCCAGTGCGGAGGGGGGTGCGTTTGAGCGTGTCCTGTGTATGCTGGAGAGGGTGCTGGAGAAGACAAACCAGGCCACAGCACCGGGTGTTGCGCAACCAGCCCAGTGGGTTCGAGTCACTCCCTGCCGCGTCTGTGGCGACAGCACCCACTCTACAAGATCGCACTGCATGAGAGAAAAGCGATGCCTTGCTTGCTTTGAAACTGGACATCAAAAAAAGGACTGCTCCAAGCGCAGGACAGCAATGCCCAATACCACTGCGCCTGTTCAGGGAAACTAAGCCACCCACATGTGGGAGGGGACGATGTGGGTGCATTTAGTCAGTCCCCCAGTTTTGAAGATGATGTGCAGTCTACTTATGAAGAAAAATGCAAGTGTGCTCCTGCTGGAAATAAGATTGTTTATCAAAATGTGCACAAATTAGCAAATTCCGATAGTCTCTTTTATACTGACGTCTCAGTGAAGAACCAAGTTTTGTTGCATGCATTAATTGACAGTGGGTCCATGGCCTGCACAATGAATGAAGAGGCCGAACAGAAACTACGTAGTGTGGGCTTATGTGCTGAGAGCATTACTGCAGACACAGGCATGGTACTGGTGGGGTGTGGTGGGGTTCAAGTGAAGCCGAAGTGCATTTATCAGCTGGAGATGACTGTGTATGGACAGGATGTGAGTGTTCCCACACTGGTCGTGCCAGGTCAGTGTGACGAAATGATCCTGGGCTCCAACGTGATAAAGCACTTGATTCATCACCTCAAACAAAACTCCAGTTACTGGAAAGTGATTGAGAAGCCTGAATCAACGAATGACCCAGGGGTTGAACATTTTCTTAACATGTTATCTGGAATTAACAGATGGAGGGGGAATGTGATTCCTGACATGATAGGTACAGCCAAGCTGACACAAGCCGTAACACTGCTGCCACATCATGAACACCTTGTGTGGGGTAGGGTCCCAGCCAACTCACCTGTTTCAGCAGGGAGCGCTATTCTCGTTGACGCTCCAAGTTCCAACACACACAAGAAGGGTATCATGGTGGGGAGGGCTGTCGCTACAATGTCAGGGGACAGATGGGTACCTATTAAAGTGATCAATCCAAGTGACAAACAAATTACATTGAAGCGAAACACTAAGTTAGCTGATGTGTTCCCGTGTGTTGCGTTGGAAGACCTGGATGTACCCACTTCCAAAACCCCCCCAAATGACCTTCTGGTGAACAGCCAGAGCCTACATGATGCTGACTCATCCTCCTCTACCCCTGATTTCAGTGATGCTCTGAATCGACTCGGATTGAGTGACCTCGACATTGATTCATGTGATGTTACAGATTATTGGAAAGGCCAGTTGTTCGACTTGATACGGAAATATGAGAGCCTATTTTCTAGGAACAAGTTGGACTGCGGTGAGGCCACCGGTTTTGTTCATCGGATCCACCTGACTGATCCTCGGCCATTCAGACTCCCGTATCGACGTGTCCCACCTGGTCATTACCAAAAGCTGAGACAGGTGCTGTCTGAGATGGAGGAAAAAGAAATCATCCGTAAGTCTTCCAGTGAGTGGGCGTCACCTCTGGTACTCGTATGGAAGAAGAACGGTGATCTGAGGGTTTGTGTGGATTACAGATGGCTGAATTCCAGGACTATCAAAGATGCCCACCCATTGCCTCATCAGGCGGATTGCCTGGCTGCTCTTGGGGGGAGTGCATTCTTCAGCACCATGGACTTAACATCAGGATATTACAATATCCCCATGTGTGAAGAGGATAAGAAACTGACTGCCTTTACCACGCCCATGGGGCTGCATGAGTTCAATCACATGCCTCAGGGGCTATGTAATGGGCCAGCCAGCTTTATGCGCCTCATGACAAACATCTTTGGCGACCAGAATTTTTTGACTCTGTTGTGTTATTTAGATGACCTCTTGGTTTTCGCGCCGAACGAAGGTGAGGCACTGAAGCGGCTCGATGTAGTGTTCAGCAGGCTAAGTGCGCACGGATTAAAGCTTGCGCCCAAAAAGTGCCATTTTCTTCAGCGCAGTGTGAAGTTTCTGGGCCATGTCGTTGACGAGAGTGGAGTAGCGACTGATCCGGAGAAAGTACAAGCAATTGCTGCCATGACTGCACAAGCACTAATGCATGAAGATGGCGTGACCCCATCCCCAAGAAAAATAAAGTCCTTTTTGGGCATGGTCATGTATTATCAGCGCTTCATTCAGAATTGCTCTAGCATTGCTAAGCCTCTCTTTGCCCTCACTGCAACGCCAAAGAAGAGTAAAGGCCAGACAAGGCATGTGGCTTTTAAGAAACTCAAGCCGAGTGACTGGACAAGTGACCAACAGAAATCTTTTGAGCAACTGAAGTTGGCCCTACTCGAGTCAGTCGTCTTAGCTCATCCAGATTTCAGCCGTCCCTTTATCCTGTCCACTGATGCGTCATTAGATGGGTTAGGGGCAGTCATCTCTCAAGTCCCGGAAGGGGAGAACAAGGCCCGTCCGATTGCTTTCGCAAGCAAGTCTCTGACGCAATCCCAGACCAAGTACCCAGCGCATCGTCTGGAGTTCTTGGCCCTTAAGTGGGCAGTCTGTGATAAATTTAGTCATTGGTTAAAAGGGCATGAGTTCACTGTCTGGACGGATAATAATCCATTGACATATATACTGACTAAGCCGAAGTTGGACGCATGCGAACAGAGATGGGTTGCGAAGTTAGCCCCGTACAACTTCAGTATCAAGTATATTCCTGGCAAGAAAAACATTGTGGCGGACGCCCTCAGCAGGCAGCCTTTCGTTCAGGGCTGTGTCAGCAAGAGACTTGTGTCTGAGCCATATGGAGCGCTGCTGGAAGAAGCACAGCTGATTAAGGACAATATGATACAGGAAGTCTTTAGACTGAGTGCCAACCACCAGGGGGTCAGTTGTCTCTCGCAAGTCTCCAGGCTGGAGCGTTCCTCACTCGACAGCGAAACAGTGAAGGCCGTGTTCGAGGGTCATGCTGAGTGGGAGATGGGATCAGCTGAGAGAGCCTCGTGTTGGCTTGTCCAGGACGTGCAGCAGCTGGCTGCCTGTGGTCAGAACCCCTTACCTGTGTTTTCCATTCAGGAGTTGCAAGGCCAGCAACAGCAAGATGCCTGCCTCTCCAGAGTCATCTCTTTTGTGACACGCGGGAGACGACCGTCGCGAAGAGAAAGGCCTCACGAGACAGATGGCGTCTTGAGAATGTTGAAGCAGTGGGACAAACTCAAGATGTTAGATGGGCTACTGTACAGGGTGAGCAAAGATCCACTGACTGGCAAGAAAAGACACCAGTATGTTGTTCCAGCTTCATTGGTTCAGCGAGTGCTGCAAGGCATCCATGATGACGCAGGCCACCAGGGCCAGCAGAGAACTTTATACTTGGCAAGGCAGAGGTTCTTCTGGACTGACATGGAACGGGATGTCCGTGAATATGTGAAAACATGCAAGCGTTGTGTGGTCAGTAAGACTCCTGAACCGGAAGCCAGAGCGCCCCTCGAAAGCATTAAGACAACGAGCCCATTAGAACTTGTGTGCATTGATTTTTGGTCCGCGGAGGACAGCAGTGGGAAAAGTGTGGATGTGCTAGTGGTCACTGACCATTTTACTAAAATGGCCCATGCCTACCCCTGCCGTGACCAATCTGCAAAACAAGTTGCCCGCCAGCTCTGGGACAAATACTTTTGTGTGTATGGGTTCCCTGACAGAATTCACTCAGACCAGGGTGCCAATTTTGAAAGTGAGCTGATCAGGGAATTGTTGCAAGTTGCTGGGGTCAAAAAGTCCCGAACTACTGCCTATCACCCCATGGGGAATGGGAACGTTGAACGGTTCAATAGAACTTTGGGCAGCATGATAAGAACCCTTCCCCCTAGAGCAAAGCAGAAATGGCCGCAGATGCTACAGACTCTAGCGTTTGCTTACAACTGCACTGCACACGAATCCACCGGTTACGCGCCATTCTTTTTAATGTATGGCAGAGTGCCACGTCTACCGGTGGATGTCATGTTTCAGAATGCTGTAAGGGACTGCGACACTGTGGACTATGACCAGTATGTTGCTAGGATGAGACAAGATCTGAAGGAGGCTCTGTCAGCTGCTCAGGCCAACGCTCTTTCAAGCCAGGAACGTCAAGCAGACTTGTACAATAGGAGAACTAAAGGACGTGACATTGTGGAAGGTGATCGAGTCTTGTTGGCAAACAAGGGTGAACGGGGGCGCAGGAAATTAGCAGACAAGTGGGGGTCCACCCCGTATGTCGTCGTCTCTGCCGACCCTAGGTGCCATACTTACCGTGTCAGGAACACAACCAATGGGCAAGAAAGGGTTGTTCACCGCAATCTGCTTCTCTTGGTCAACTTTCTGCCAATTGAAATGGACCGTGCTGCTCATGAAGTGACCCTGAGTGAGTCGTGTGAGTCAGGTGATGATCTTGATTCACATGTTGCTGCATCAGAGATCGACAGGACTGCTTGGACAGCCAGTTGGGTGGCAAGGGCCTCTGCCTCCAATCAGCTACAAGAGGCTTCATGCACACAAGATTTTGACCTGCCCGTGCAGTTGAACACAGCGGAGACTGTTCAGTTGACCAATGATCTTTCAGAAATGCCCTGTCTATCTGCCAGTTTTTGTGGTGACCAAAGATCTGAAGTGTCCATGCCGCCTTCCAGCATTGGGAGTTCCCCTAGTAGTACAGTGGGCGCAGTGAGAACCAGGTTTGGGAGGGTAGTTAAACCAGTGAATCGGCTGATTCAGAACATGGCCCAACAGTATACTCAACGGTCAAACAGTTCAGTTCTTAGTTTGGCTAGGGCACTGATGCCGTAGGGGAAGACACACACACACACACACCACATAGGCCTTCTGTCCAGTTGAAGAATGACAGATTTGTTCTTTTTCTTTGTTTTTTCTTCTCTTTATTTCCTTTTCTCCAATTCATGTGAAGTCAACTGGTGGTATTTAGTCTGGTATGATATGGGTAGTGTATACGGCACTCCTGTAGCAAGTACACTATGGGGGGGGTCTGCGCAGCCCTCCGTAGTCGCTTTCCCTTTGAATTGGGTGACATACATGTTGCAGTATACTGTGGGATATACTTATCCAGTGGTTTTTTGGTGGTTGACTTGTAGTGGTATTTTGGTGAAGTTCAGAGGGGAGTATGTAGTAGTCTTAAGAATAAATATGTTCCTGCAGTAATGAACTTCCCAAAATGTCCGTGTTGTAAATATGTCAAGTGTTTCTGATGGGGCGATAATTAGTGTGACACATCTGGGAACTTCCTCACACGCTGGAAGCCTGGGAAGGGGTAAGTTGTGTGTAATTCCTCAGGGAACGAAATTGATTAATGTGATTGATTTACTGTAGTTTTCTTTAAGTTATTGTACTAATTTTGATTGTAAGATTTTCTGTTACATTTTCGTTTGCAATACCGATGTAAAATATTCAAAGTAGCATCATAAATACCGATGATTGATGGCTAGTTAAGTAGGCGCTAACGAGTCCATTGTTCTGTAGGAATGCCAGCACTTGTCCCCATTCCCGTGTCATGTGTAAATTGTCTGCCCCAATCTGTTTCAGGTATGTTAAAATGTTAAATGTACTGTTGTAAAAAATAGAAAAAACGATCAGTCATGTAACTCTGTCATGTAATGCTGTCATGTATTTGGTGCTAAACTTTTTCTTTGCTTGTGGTATACTGTAACTATACGATCTAAAGTTATGTAGTCCAAGTAGCTGTAAGCTATGTCTCTCACACGCTGGAAGCCTGGGAAGGGGAATGCCAGCACTTGTCCCCATTCCCGTGTCATGTGTAAATTGTCTGCCCCAATCTGTTTCAGAAATAAACAGACTACTGACTGATCGAGATCCTGCCTGACGTCTACTTCTCTGCATCGGCCAAGATTTATTTTATTTTGTTATTTTAATGTAGCTGACTAGTTCGAGTCCGTTACACTGCCTTGTTCCCTAGTGAAGGGACTCAGCGGTGTTTTTTTTACTGGTAAGTTTTCATGTACTGTTCTTTACTGACTGTGGTGATGTTTTTTTGTTTTTTTTTCCTGCCACCTTCTCCTCTCCTCCCTGTCTGGGGCATGGGGGAGGAGATGGATTCCTGGGCATCTGGGTCAGATGTGTTCCAGCCGTCTCTTCGAGAGGTCAGCACGCTCCTACTTCCAGCGCTCAAGGTCATCGCACCCCAGTCTTCGACGGCCAGAGGTCATCACGCCTCAATGTTTTTTTTGTTTTTTTTTTTCTCATCAGACTTAAGTTTTGGATGTATTTCTCCCTCCTCGTATGTCCAGCTCAGCTGGGAATTCATAGTTTGTATTTCTCCCTCCTCGTATGTCCAGCTCAGCTGGGAATTCATAGTTTACTTGTCTGCTCTGTATTATGTTTGGTACGTGTGTCACTTATCGGAGCATAGTATTTGTTTTCTCTGTTATGTTTCAAGTGCTCACCTTGTCTTTTGTATTTTTTTTTTTTTTTTGAAATGTACTTTTTTGAGGTTTCCCTACCCGCTCAGTCTAGTGTCTTCATGCCGTTTTTCCTGAGTTTGGAGCATATGGGGTTTTTTTTTGTTGTTTTTTGTTTTTTTCTGAGTAGGGAGCTCCTGGCATTTTCTGCTCTATGGGCCCTTAATTATCTCTACTATTTTGTGGTTGTTTTTTTTCTCCATCTCCCTATGCTGTAGGTTGTGTGCCGTTTCTCTCCTGAGGTTGGAGCACATTATTTTTAGTCCTAGGGTTCTATTGTGTATTTTGTTTTTCATTCATTTCCTGCCCCCTAGGCTGTGGGTTTTCATAATTCTCCCCCAAGGTGGGGGCTCCTGTATTTTCTATCCTAGGTTCTGGTCTGTTTCGGCCCGCCTGGCCTATTTCCCCCCACCCCCCACCCTGTTAGGATTGTTTTTTGGTTTTTTTCCCCTCTCCTTTTCTTTTTTCCCCTTTTCTGATGTTACCTGGGGTCGTCTAGAATCCAACCTTAAAGGGGGGTACTGTGGTGGTTTGGGCTGGGTCAGACCGGGCCACACCTTGTGATCTTCAGTGTTTATTATTTTGTCTTCATTATTATCATCCTTGGGTCTTTATTTAGATAGATAGATAGATAGATAGATAGATAGATAGATAGATAGATAGATAGATAGATAGATAGATAGATAGATAGATGTACTTTATTGATCCCAAACTGGGAAATTACAGTGTAACAGCAGCATGACAGTTGACAACCAAACAACAGAAACACACACATGACAGACAAAGGCATTACCCATGGAAAGTAAAAATTAACACGACTATAAAACCTATATACATCATAGCTTAATATATGATGACCCGTATAAACACATGAATCATCCCATTGCACAAAGAAGGACTATCAGGAGCAGAGTGAAAAGTGATGTACCAGTCAGTCTGTAAGATGCGGTGTGGCAGCATTCATAGCTATGACCAGAATACAACATCATAGTGAGTTATTGTACAGTGAAATTGCATGTGGCAGGAAAGATTTCCTGTACCTGGCCGTTCGACAACAAAGCTGTAGTAGTCTACTGGAGAAAGTGCTTTGCTGTCTATCTAATGTGTGGTGGAGGGGGTGATCAGGATTGTCCATGATGGATCGCAGGTTATTTAGTGTTCTCCTCTCCATCACTGTCTCAAAGGTCTCCGGTCTGAGACCAATTACAGAGCCAGTCCTCTTGATAATCTTGTCAAGTCTGTTGGTATCTCTGGCCCTGATACTGCTACCCCAACAGACCGCAGCAAAGAAGATGCCACTGGCGACAACAGTCTGGTAGAAACAGCTCCAGCATCCTGCTGCACACGTTGAAGGATCTCAGCTTTCTCAGGAAGTAGAGTCTGCTCATCCCCTTCTTGTGCGCAGCATCGGTGCTGGATCTCCAGTCCAACCCGTTGCTGATCCTGACACCCAGATATTTGTAGTCCTTAACCACTCCCACATCCTCCCCCCTAATCTGCAGTGGTTGAGAAGGAGCCTTCCTCTTCCTGAAGTCAATCACCATCTCCCTGGTCTTGCTGACATTCAACCTCAGGTGATTCTGCTCCGTCCACTCCACAAATCTGTCTACCAGTGCCCTGTTCTCCCCCTCCTGTCCTCCTCTTACACACCCCACAACAGCTGAGTCATCAGAGAATTTTTGCAGGTGGCATGACTCAGTGTTGTACTGAAAGTCAGTGGTGTATAAGGTAAAAAGAAAAGGAGAGAGCACAGTCCCCTGTGGCTCTCCCATATCACTAGCCACCACTCCAGACAAGACACTGCCCAGCCTGACAAACTGTGGTCTGCCTGTCAGGTAGTCAGTAATCCAGGAGATCACAGAGCTGTCAACCCCCATCACCCGCAGCTTCTCACCCAGCAGCAGGGGCTGGATGGTGTTAAAGGCACTGGAGAAATCAAAAAACGTGATTCTCACAGTATCTCCTCCACCATCCAGGTGCAGATGGGCTCGTTGCAGCAGGTAGATGACAGCATCTTCAGCTCCTAAATGGGGCTGATATGCAAACTGCATTTCCATCCTGGTCTCATTATTATTATTATTGTCATTAGTATTACCCATCACAGTTACTTTTGTATGTTTGGTTTTCCTGTTAGTCATTTGTTTCTGATTGGACTTTTATTCTGACAGTGTTCGTTTACTTCCATTTGAGCACAGCTTCTCCCTATGTCAGTCATTATTGGTCAGGGATGTTGCTCATTAGTCTTGTGTAAATTCCTATTTATTGGGTTTCACCCCCTCATTCCCTTGTTGGGTCCTTGTCGTGTTCATCGTCGTGATTATGGTCTTCACTTCATCGTGTATCATCGTTATTATTTCCCCGTCTTTACCTCCGGTTGTGAGTATCATTGCCTCTGCCATGCTTCAGTTTCCTTTATTAAATCATGCTTCAACTTCACTCCGCAAGTGAGTCTGTGCTTCTGCCTGTGAGGGCCAACCACGACAACAACATCCACAAAAAACAAAGATCAATAAACTAATAATTAAACTTCTAAGGGCTCCTTGAATTATTTTTCCCCTTTTGCCAAATATTAAATTAAATTAAATTAAATCACCCTTATTGTCATTCAACTGTACAACCAATCATGTACAGTCGAACGAGATTGTGCTTTACCTATCTACACTGTCAATCACACACATCCCAGTGCAGAATCAGAGGGCTGCTGCCATGCAAGGCGCCGCCACAGATTTCCCTCCTCCATTCCATTATTGCTGAGCACCAAGCTGGATGGCAGGAAGTTCCACTTTTATATGGTCTTCGGCATGACCCAGCCGGGATTTGAACCCCTGCCTCCCGGGTGTGGGGCAGATGCTCTACCAACTGAGCCACCACTCCGGTGGTATTAAAAATATGCACCTTATGGATTTTATAACTATTTTAGTAAGTTGATTGATTGATTATGAAAAAGGTTTTTCTTTTTCTTTTTTCTAAACATTAATTGTGCTATATAATAATCAACCAGATCCCGCAATTTCAATAACTTTAAATGTGTAAACAATAAATTAGTATGTTCAAGATACCCGACTTTGTGTATAACTTGGACAGCCCTTTTTGTAATGTTAACAATGAATTAAATGTACTTTTAAAATTGTTAGCCCAGGCCTCTATACAATAGGTCAAGTATGGAAGCACCAAAGAGCAATACAAGATATGAAGTGATTTGTAATTTATGACTTGCTTAATTTTATTTATGATTGCAATATTTTTTGCAACTTTGTTTTGTATTTATCTGACATGTGGTTTCCAACTACTTTTGTCATCTAATATTACCTTATAATAGAAATTCACTAATTATGCATTTATCTCTTGAGATCACATGTTTTATAAGTGTGTGTGAGTGTGAGTGTGCTACAACATATGACTGTAGCTTTTATCCATATATGAACTGTTTTAATATGCTATATTAACAAGCTGTTTGATATGTCTATTATTGACATAACGTTCGGCTCAGGAGACGCACACACACAGGCTCAGAGTAGTTCAGATAGTTTATTAACAACAGGGGTGTATGGGTGTGTGTCTGCGGAATGTTAATGTGTTGGTGGCGGCGTCTGCTTCAGGCACAGAGGCAGGAGACCGTACAGCCGGCAACCCTATGGGAGAGAACAGAGACACAGGGTGATGGGCACACACCAACACAGGAGGAGAATAGGCGAGGGAGAAGCTTACTTGCTTGGGACAGATGACTGGCACAACAAGGACGGAACCCGGGAGACAGCCACCTGCAGGCTCGGTGCAGCAGCGAGGATGGACGAGGGAACGGAGTTGTCCGCCGCCGAGGAATCCACCTGTGCACAGGGGAGCAGACTGGAGAAGATGAGGTAAGTGATTCTTACCACACAGCGTCGTGCTGAAGAATGAGTTGCTTCACGTAGACGGGGAATGAAGTCTGACGGCTTCAGGCCGAAGCTCAGGGCGAGGCGGCTTATATTCCTCGCCGCTGATGGTGAACAGGTGTGCGAGCAGGTGGCGCCGTTGATGAGCGGCGCGGCGTGACAGTACTCCCCCCTCTAGCAGCGCCTCCTGGCGATGGCTTCTCTGGGTGCGCTCGGTGGAAGTCAGCGATGAGCGATGGGTCCAACACGAACGACGGGGGCACCCACTGTCGATACTCGGGCCCATAGCCCTCCCAGTCCACCAAGTACTGCAACCCACGACCCCGGCGCCGGGAGTCCAAGATGGAGGCGACGGACCAGGCTGGATGGCCACCAGTCATCCGGGGCGCGGGTTGCGCAGCAGGAGGAGGGCAAAGGGGGTCGGAGACTGCCAGCTTTACCTTAGACACGTGGAAGGTGGGATGGATGCGGAGGGAGGGGGGAATAGCCACGCGCACAGCCACCGGGTTGATGATCCGGGTGATGGGGTAGGGACCTATGAATCGCTGTGCCAGCTTCCTCCTCTCGCCTTTTAGAGTTACGTCCTGGGTAGATACGTAGACATGTTGCCCAACTCTGTACGCCGAGGCAGGTCTTCTGTGCCGGTCCGCCACAGTCCTGTTGCGCTCCGCTGTGCGTAAAAGCGCATTGCGCGCGGCAGCCCAGATGGAGCGGAACTGCCTGAGATGCGCCCTAACTGAGGGGATAGTTACCTCACTCTCCTGCACCGGGAACAGCGGGGGGTCGTAACCCAGGGACGCCTTGAAGGGGGACATCCCTGTAGCAGAAGAGCGAGCGGTGTTGTGGGCGTATTCAACCCAGGCAAGATGTTTGCTCCAGGACGTGGGTTTGGATGAGGTCACACAGCGGAGCGCAGCCTCCAGCTCCTGGTTGGTCCGTTCACACTGCCCGTTGGATTGGGGGTGATGGCCGGAGGAGAGGCTCACCTTGGCTCCGATGGCGTTACAAAACGACCTCCAAACCTCAGATAAAAATTGGGGGCCCTGGTCCGACACCACGTCCACCGGAATCCCGTGCAGCCTGACCACGTGCTGGACGAGGAGATCCGCCGTCTCCAGGGCAGTAGGGAGGCCTCGCAGGGGGACGAAGTGCACAGCCTTGGAGAAACGGTCCACGATGGTCAGGATGGTGTCATAGGAGTTGGAGATGGGGAGTCCGGTGATGAAATCCAATGCGATGTGCGACCAGGGCCTGCCAGGGACGGGCAGGGGCTGGAGCAGACCCACTGGAGGGGCATTTCCCGACTTGCAGGTGGCACAGATTGGGCAAGCCTGGGCGTAGCGGGCTGCGTCCCTCCGCAGGCCTGGCCACCAAAAGGACCGTTGGAGGAGGTCTATCATCCGGGAGGTGCCAGGGTGACAGGTGAGCTTGGAGGTATGCAGCCAGTGGATGACCTCTCCTCGGACCGCGGATGGCACGAACAGCCTCCCCTCCGGTCCGCCGCCAGGGTCAGGTTCCACTTCTTGCGCCTTCCGGATCTTGCTCTCAATGTCCCACGAGATAGCTCCCACGACGCACGACCTGGGCAGGATGGTGTGGGGCGTTTCCTCCGACTCCACGGGGGTGAACTGCCTAGAGAGGGCGTCAGGCAGGCCGTTCTTAGAGCCAGGCCTGAAGGTGATGGAGAACTGGAACCTGGCGAAGAACAAGGACCAACGCGCCTGGCGGGCGTTCAGGCGCTTGGCAGATCGTAGATATTCCAAGTTCTTGCGGTCCATCAGGACCACGAACGGCAGGTTCGCCCCCTCTAGCCAGTGGCGCCACTCCTGCAGGGCGAGTTTGATGGCCAAGAGCTCTCTGTCCCCCACATTGTAGTTCCTCTCCGCCGGGGACAAGCGCCGGGAGAAGAAGGTGCAGGGCCGTTTGGCGCCATTGTCCGGCAACCGCTGGGATAGCACTGCCCCCACTCCCGTATCCGAAGCATCTACCTCCACAATGCACTGCAGCGCGGGGTCGACCTGGCGAAGAACCCGGGAGGAGGAGAACTCCGCCTTCAGCGCCTGAAAGGCAGCAGCGACCTCTTCGGTCCACCGGAACGGGACCTTAGGGGACGTGAGGCGGGTCAGTGGTCCGACGATGGAGCTGAAGTTGGGGACAAAGCAGCGGTAGAAATTGGCGAAACCAACGAACTGTTGCACCTGCTTCCGGGATGCAGGTGTAGGCCATTCCACCACCGCCTTCACCTTCTCTGGGTCTGGGAGCACTTTGTCGTGGGCGATGATGAACCCCAGGAAGGATGTAGTTCTGGCGTAAAATTCGCATTTTTCAGCCTTCACGTATAGTCGATTCTCCAGCAGTCTTTGGAGGACCCGCCTCACATGGACCTGGTGCTCGTCCCTGGACTTGGAGAAGATGAGAATATCGTCCAGGTAGACGAACACGAAAAGGCCAATGAAGTCCCGGAGGACGTCATTAATGAGGCGCTGAAAGACGGCAGGAGCGTTGGTCAACCCGAATGGCATTACCAGGTATTCAAAGTGGCCGTTCGGGGTACGGAAGGCTGTCTTCCACTCATCTCCCTCCCGGATCCGGACGAGGTGGTATGCGCTGCGTAGATCCAGCTTGGTGAACCAGGTCGCCCCCTGGAGGGAGTGGAAGGCAGTGTCCATGAGGGGCAGGGTGTAACGGTCCTTCTCAGTGATGTCGTTGAGGGCCCGGTAGTCTATGCAAGGGCGGAGGGACCCATCCTTTTTCCCCACGAAGAAGAACCCTGCCCCCACGGGTGACGATGATGGGCGGATTATCCCAGCGCTCAATGATTCTTTCAGGTAGGCGTTCATTGTCTCCTTCTCCGGTGCAGACAGGCTATAGAGCCGACCAGAAGGTAAGGGAGCCCCCTGGCGGAGGTTGATGGCGCAGTCATAGGGCCGATGAGGGGGGAGAGACATAGCTTTAGTCTTACTGAACACCATACCCAGGTCGTTAAATTCCGGAGGCACCAGAGACAGGTCCGGGGGTGCAGCGTCCGTAGCAGGGGGAGAAGCGGACGGAGAGCAGGCAGCGGACTGAAGGCAGGTGCCCATGCAGAACGTGCTCCATGCCGATACCCCAGCTGACTTCCAATCCAGGACAGGGTTGTGAAGGCGTAGCCAGGGATACCCCAGGATGACGGGCGACACAGAGTTGGGTAGGACATAAAAGGTCATCTCCTCCCGGTGGTTTCCTGAGATGATGACCGGGACGGGGATGGTCTTGTGTGATACTCTCCCAAGGGAGGCACGGGAGAGGTTGACAAGGGAGATGGGATTCTTGAGTGCCTGACAGCGGATGCCCAAACGGGTTGCCAGACTTTGTGAAATGAAGCTGCCTTCTGCGCCCGAATCCACCAGTGCGTGGGTGAGGTGCCCAGTGGGGTTGTGGCAGAAACGGATGGGCAGCTTCAATTGGGTGAGTGGATTTAACCGGTTGACGTCCGCGAGGCCCCCTACAGTGACTTGCGGACCCCGCCGACTGGCTTTCCGTGGACAAAGCTTCACTGTGTGTTGGTCATCTCCGAAATACATGCAGAGATTCAACTCACGGCGGCGTTGTCTCTCCACAGGGGAAAGCTTTGTCCAGCCCGTCACCATCGGCTCCGACTCCTCGGGGCACGATGGTGGCAGCGCCGCCAGGGGGCGAGCTTGGAACAGGCGCTGCGAGGCTTCGCGAGGGCGAGAAGAAGACGACCTCCGCCCCGAGGAGCGCTCGCGCAGCCTGTTATCCAAACTGATCGCTAGAGATGTTAGCTCCGCTAGCGTCTCAGGGATATCCCGCCCAGCTAGTTCATCCCTCAGATCATCATTGAGACTGTGGAGGAAAAGGCCGCAGAGGGAGTGTTCCTCCCAGCCTAACTCTTCCGCCGCTACCCGGAAGTCGACCGCGTAGTCCGCTGCCAACCGGCTTCCCTGCTGGAGAGCGAGAAGCCGATCGACCTGGACCGTCTCGGTAAGAGTATGGTCAAAGACCTCCAGGAAGCGTTTCACGAACTGGTCATACGTGAGGGTGGCATAACTGGGCCTCGCCATTACGGCGTAGGTCCAAGTTAATGCTTGCCCCTCCAGGAGATTCCCGATATAACCAATTCGGCTATGATCTGAGGGAAAGTCCCCGGGCACCCGGTGGAAAACGGACTCACACTGCATAATAAACCCCCGCGCTCCGCCGAGCTTACCACTAAAGCGGGCGGGGGTTGGAATGGGCGTGAGCCGAACCGGTGCACCCGGAGCCTGCTGGACGGCCACTGGAGCAGCAGGAGCTGCGCCACCCTGACGAGCCGGGGGGAACGGCTGCTGGGGGTCCAAACGGTCCAACCGGTTAGTTATAGTAATTAACTGATTAAAAATCACCTGTTGCTGATAGACTAGCTGATCCACTCGAGCCTCGAGAGTGGAAAACCGGTGTGCGAGCCCGCCGTCTGCCGAGCCGCTCTGCTGAAGCCGTACTGACATAACGTTCGGCTCAGGAGACGCACATACACAGGCTCAGAGTAGTTCAGATAGTTTATTAACAACAGGGGTGTATGGGTGTGTGTCTGCGGAATGTTAATGTGTTGGTGGCGGCGTCTGCTTCAGGCACAGAGGCAGGAGACCGTACAGCCGGCAACCCTATGGGAGAGAACAGAGACACAGGGTGATGGGCACACACCAACACAGGAGGAGAATAGGCGAGGGAGAAGCTTACTTGCTTGGGACAGATGACTGGCACAACAAGGACGGAACCCGGGAGACAGCCACCTGCAGGCTCGGTGCAGCAGCGAAGATGGACGAGGGAACGGAGTTGTCCGCCGCCGAGGAATCCACCTGTGCACAGGGGAGCAGACTGGAGAAGATGAGGTAAGTGATTCTTACCACACAGCGTAGTGCTGAAGAATGAGTTGCTTCACGTAGACGGGGAATGAAGTCTGACGTCTTCAGGCCGAAGCTCAGGGCGAGGCGGCTTATATTCCTCGCCGCTGATGGTGAACAGGTGTGCGAGCAGGTGGCGCCGCTGATGAGCGGCGCGGCGTGACAATTATATTTTGTGTTCCAACATGAAGTTTTATGTCACACTGACCGGCTAAAGTGTTTTATACTCTCACTCCCTCCTCCCTTTTCTCCTTTCCTGGGAGTAAACTGCTTGATGGCCTTGAAGCCCTATGCCTTTATCTTATGATGTCTCCAAATTATGTCTCCAAGTTATGCAGCTGTGCCTTAATCTTACTGTGGAGTTTTCACTGAAGGCCAATAAAAAGGGTGTCCACTTTTTTTTTTACTTTTTAATTTTCTATCTGACCCCACCACCACTTTTACATTCCCTATTTTGTGTGTACATCTCATATCCATATAGTTCAAAATTTGCATCTTTTTCTTCATTAATCCATGTTTCACTTATTGCAATAATCCTAAATGGGGTGTTAAATTGATTTAAAAACTCCTTAATGCTATCAAAGTTTGCATAGAGACTCCTACTATTAATATGTATTATTGTCAGTGTCTGATCCAAATTCATAATTCCATTTAATTGTTGATCATAATAAGCACACTTATTGTTAATATGATTAAAATAGTTATTGTCTGGGTCAGTATCTCCTAAAATCTCTTGTGGTTACTGTTCAGTATTGACAAATGTTTCAGCTTCAATTTGTCCTAATACACTTCCATTATTAAATGAGGAAAAGGAGAAAGAAAAGAAGAAACACAAAGGAAAAAAGAACACAAAAATCTCCACTCATAATCTTACTGCACTATTATTCGTACATCTGAACTCAGGTTTAAATTTATCTAATTCCTCCATTTCTCTAATCATTATTACTTTAGCTTCTTCTGGAGTTCCAAACAGTTTTATCCACACCTTACAGTTCTTTGTCCATGTTGACTGTATTTCCCCCTGTTTTCTGAGAGTCCTTTTAAATTTCAAAAATTTTATGAAGTATATGTTTATGTTATCATATGTCTTTCTGCATCTTTTTGCATCTGATTAGAATTTTAGCATTACAAAGATAATGAATCAGGGACTTCTGCCAATGTCTGAGTTCCTGGAGGCACTGTGCACTGGATACAGTGGGACTTGTGCCAGTACCCACCCAATTGTTCTAAAGCAACTTTAATAAATGTATAAATCTGTACTGTCTTTGTAGCAGATTCTAAATCAAGTCCCACAGTAAACATAAATTCAGCACAAGTTGGACTTTCCTTAGACATTTGGAACTTTTCTCATAGATTTGCATGGTTTTCTTCCTTATCAGTTTACCTTGTTCCTTATAGACATATTTCCTTTACAATAATCTACAGATATTTCCTTAAATATCTGGAAATTTATTGATGTAACTTTTAACTTCTCCTATTGAATGCTGTGATTTCATTACAAAGCGGTTTCATTTATATTTTTCTCTTCATTATTGATCATCTATTAATAATTTTTATGTATTATCTATTTTTCTGAGGATTGCTAATTTTTTTTGCTAATTAATTTCTTTGATACCCCCTTTTTGATGCATGGAGATACACATGCAGCAAAATTACAGGGTATTTGCTTAATGGGTAGTATCTTTTACTGAAAGGAAGTGTGTTACCACTTTTAATTTAGATGGAAATTTGTGGGTAGTACAGCTCCTTCAAAATGAGATTTCAGTAATCATGGCTTCTTTTGTGACATCTCTTGAACTAATTTACAAATTCCATTTAAGAAAAACAAAATAGCTGTCTGTGCAGATTTGATATGCTTTAGCATTGATAACTAAAATGAGTTTATCCTGTTGAACACAGACAGGTTGAATTTGTATAAATGAATAAAGATTGCGTCACACTCTTTCAGTCAATAGAAAGATGGGCATATTGCCTAATTCGAATTTGATTTAATTTTGTACAGGGAATGCCTCATTTTATACATTCCTTGGTAAATTATGGGGTGGAATGTAGTCCCGAGGCCCAGCCTGGCCACGGCTGAGCATCAGGAAAACACATTCCTTTTAAGATAAGATAAGCCTTTATTAGTCCCACACCGGGGAAATTCCAGGATTGCAACAGCACAGGGATAGCAACACTCAGAGCAACAATCAGAAGGCAAAAAAAAGCAAGCAAGAGCAGCTAATATACATATGTACATATTACTATAAAATATATATATATACACACACACACACAGACACACAGTGCAGAGCATTGTAGCTGGATGGAATAAATATATGAATATATGAACACACAGTGCAGAGCATTGTAGCCAGATGGAATAAATATGTAAATATATAAACACCCACAGTATGGAGCATTGCAGCTAGGTGGAATAAATATGCAAGTATATAAACACACACAGTGCGGAGCAATGTAGCTAGATGGAATAATATATAGATATATAAAAACACAGTGCGGATTTTTACAGTCACATTTCTGAAATGTGATATTGTCACACCATTATGTGGTGAGTAACATCGGATGTATCCTGCAGTGCAAAATCATCAATTTTTCTGTTCATACATTTACCATCTTTCGATAATAAAAACTTCATCATTATCTTGCTGTGTTCTTTAGGAGGGAAAAAGTCACAGCATGGACTGTCTCAGATCCTGCTCTCACACTTTCCCCCTTTTTTATTACATGGTCAGGCCTAGGGTCAAAATGTAAATAAGATTGCATATGTCATTTATTAAAAAGTGAGTATAGTATTATTTAAACAAAGCAACAATATAATATACAATTACCAAGACCTCTGTTTGATAATCCGTAGTCTCTGGCAGATCATATGCACAAACACATTAATTATTAATCTCTTTTGAACCTCTATGCTTTAAATCATGTAATATAGGGTATACAAAAAGCCTTCAGTGATTAGGCATTATTAAGTGACATCATGATATTGTAATATTCAATTAATTTCATCACTGTCATGCTGGTAACATTGATTAAGATGTAAGCATCTGTACTTACAGTGGGGTAAAAAAAGTATTTAGTCAGCCACCAATTGTGCAAGTTCTCCCACTTAAAAGATGATAGAGGTCTCCGATTTTCATCATAGGTATACCTCAACTATGAGAGACAAAATAAGAAGAAAAAAAATCCAGAAAATCACATTGAAGGATTTTTAATGAATTAATTGGTAAATTCCTCGGTAAAATAAGTATTTGGCCAATAACAAAAGTTCATCTCAATACATTGTTATATACCCTTTGTTGGCAATGACAGAGGTCAAACATTTTCTGTAATTTTCACAAGGTTTTCACACACCGTTGCTGGTATTTTGGTCCATTCCTCCATGCAGATCTCCTCTAGAGCAGTGATGTTTTGGGGCTGTCGCTGGGCAACACAGACTTTCAACTCCCTCCAAAGATTTTCTATGTGGTTGAGATCTGGAGACTGGCTAGGCCACTCCAGGACCTTGAAATGCTTCTTATGAAGCCACTCCTTCGTTGCCCGGGTGGTGTGTTTGGGATCATTGTCATGCTGAAAGACCCAGCCACATTTCATCTTCAATGCCCTTGCTGGTGGAAGGAGGTTTTCACTCAAAATCTCACAATACATGACCCCATTCATTCTTTTCTTTACACGGATCAGTTGTCCTGGTCCCTTTCCAGAAAAACAGCCCCAAAGTATGATGTTTCCACCCCCATGCTTCACAGTAGGTATGGTGTTCTTTCTCCTCCAAACACGACAAGTTGAGCTTTTACCAAAAAGTTCTATTTTGGTTTCATCTGACCATATGACATTCTCCCAATCCTCTTCTGGATCATCCAAATGCTCTCTAGCAAACTTCAGACGGGCCTGGACATGTACTGGCTTAAGCAGGGGGACACGTCTGGCACTGCAGGATTTGAGTCCCTGGCGGCGTAGTGTGTTTCTGATGTAGCCTTTGTTACTTTGGTCCCAGCTCTCTGCAGGTCATTCAGTCTGACTGTTTGAGGTTGTGGACAGGTGTCTTTTATACTGATAACAAGTTCAAACAGATGCCATTAATACAGGTAACAAGTGAAGGACAGAGGAGCCTCTTAAAGAATAAGTTACAGGTCTGTGAGAGCCAGAAATTTTGCTTGTTTGTAGGTGACCAAATACTTATTTTACTGAGGAATTTACCAATTAATTCATTAAAAATCCTTCAACATGATTTTCTGGATTTTTTTTCTCATTTTGTCTCTCATAGTTGAGGTATACCTATGATGAAAATTGGAGACCTCTTTCATCTTTTAAATGGAAGAACTTGCACAATTGGTGGCTGACTAAATACTTTTTTTTGCCCCACTGTAACTTAGTGTTCTATGTGCCTGTGGTCATGTCGAGGGAGGCTCGGACAGCTCGTTAGTCCTGTGTCCTTTTTCCCTGTAAAGTGCACTGTTATGCTTCAGTCAAAGAAAAAAGCCAGTGGTACGTCAAAAAATTGCTTTAAAAATATGTAAATAATTTATCACGTATGCAACATTAGTTAAAAACCCACAAAGTTAGATTGAAAAAGTAGAACCCCAAAACTTTGTAAAAATACCCATATTTAGATTACTTCTCTTTCACTCCCCCATCACAGATCAGCACCCACATTGCTTGTGTTTTTTCATTCTCCTTTTTTACCTCAAGCAACCACACACACAAACACAGAATTGCTTCTCTTTCTGCATTATCTCCACAAGGTCAAAGCAGCATGAAGGTCCTTCCATTTTTTCTGCACAAATACAAAACAACCCACACATAAACGACTTTGTCTGATTTATTTGGTACAGGGCCCCCCATATTGCCAAACAAGCCATCTCTTTGTAACCATCTTACCCATGTTTTAAGCTGTTTTCGCTCTTCATTTAGTTTCTCTCGACGCACAGTAGCTTTTAATACTTCCTCCATTTCATTTATAGCATAACCCAGACTACCCAAAGGATATTCAGAGCTGCGTTTACCATTATCCATTTTATCATTGTCTTTATCATTATCCAGTTTTGTTGCCATTTTAATCCAACAGTCTTTAAATGTTATAGTCTAATATCAATATCTTATAGAATAGAATGAAATTATTATTATGATCTTATTTATTTCCACTTCCTCATGACAATATTGTCTCACACATCACCATGTTTTTTTTACTATAATTAGTTTAATTATATTATTATATATCACCTATGAACCGATCATCCCAATCAGGTTACTTAAAACTGATGCGTTTATTTCACACTAAACCCTAACTAATGTGGTAAGATCAATTATATTCTAGAGATATGCCCATTGCAATTTTCTCTAGGAGTTACAACCTTTTGGTCTGAGCTAAATATGCGAGGGGTGCCAACTCTACTTTTTGAAATCAAGCAATGATCTCAAGGGGTTTAAACCTTTTGGCAAAGCTATGTACCAGCCAAATAACACCTCTTTTTCGGTAACCCTATATCAGTCACCTGATATAGGGTTTGAACCTTTTATCTGGACTGTACAATGCGCAACGGGGTAACTCTACTTTTCCGTGGACCCAAATAAATACTTTCCACTGCGGGGTTTAAACCGATTACCCAAGCTCTCTCCAACTCCACTTTCTGGAACAGTATTAACACGTATAACTAATTCCATGGGGTTAAAACCATTTGGAGAGTTCCTCATCAAACTCAGTAAATATATTTCTTAAAACAACATATCATGAATTCAAGACCATATCTCAGTTTCATTCCACAAATAAAGTCACACGTGCATTAATATTTAATCTCTAGAGAAAGGTCTGTCCCTGAAGGGACAGGCAGAAATTTGTTTAAAAAGGTTTTCTGCTCACCTCTTATAATGTTGCAGCCACCAGTCTGTAGAGAAAAAATCCTCACGCTGTTTACAAAACTAAAACTAAAATTTAGCATCGTAACCAGGCGGAAACACCAAATTGTTACGTCTAAAATGCCATAAAACCCCAGTTCTTTTATACGAAGGCCAAATAACCAGACTGAGAGATGAAGTATACTTTCACTTATTTTACTGAAAGTGAGATATGGATACAAGCAGCGCTGGAACACAACTCTTTAGGAAAATACCCCAAGAGAGTGCTATCCATAAAGTGAGTCCTATAGTTTTATAAAGCTTAACCACTCCCTCGTGCAAGAGGGAGGGGTTTTTCCCTCATTGTATCAGTACATTTCATCTTATGTGTCAGTTCGGCTGTGTGCAGAACTGATTCTGACTGGTTTCAGCGTATGAATTATAGGGTGTAAACTAAACTCTGCAGTGTAGCGTGTGAAGAAAATAGATAAAGAAGTGTGAAAAAGACAGAGCAATCATGTCATTTTACTGACAAACAGGAGGGGAATCAGCTGGTGATAATGAATCAGAATCAGATTTATTGCCATTGTTCATGTAATACACAAACTAGGAATTTGTCTCGGTGCCATGCTGCAACATTAAAAACATGATGAGAAAAAGGGATAAACTAAAAAACTAAAGGACTAGAAACGTGCAATAAGTGTAGAAAAATAAGTAATAATAAGTAATAATAATAATAATAATAATAATACTAGTAATAATGAGTAGTACTAGTCAAGGCAGTTTTAAAAAATTAGCAAGTAGCAGATAATGTGAAGTACCACGTAGTGCAGTCGATAATGCAACAGAAAAACAGTGATGAATGACGTGAGTCTGGTTGAGCTGCTGTACATAGTGCACGAGAGTCAAAAAGTCACTTAATGTTCAGCAGTCTGATGGCAGAGGGGAAAAAGCTGTTCATGTGCCGGGAGGTTTTAGTCCGAATGGACCGAAGCCTTCTACCTGAGGGGAGGGGGGCAAACAGTACGTGACCAGGATGTGAAGGATCGGCTATGATCCGGCCAGCACGCCTCCGGGTCCTGGAGATGTACAGGTCCTGGAGAGATGGGAGCTCGCAGCCTATCACCTTCTCAGCAGTGCGCACGATGAGAGATGGGAACGTGGCTGGACTGGCAAGAGTCAGCATGCGATCACAGAAAGTAGGTCAAAGGTGTGCTTAAATCCTTTAATCCTCCCCCTCCTTGTGCCCTCCTCCTGCGTAAAAGCACATGAGGAGCGCACAAGGAGGATTATGACAGTTTGAGCTGAAGTGTGTGATGTGGTCTTTCATGGCCTGCTGTTTATCTAAGCCTGCGACACAAGGTGAAGGCATAGCCATAAAATTAAAACAAGAAACCAGAGAAACTGTGAGCTGCAAAGCTGCTGTCATTCCAGTCAACAACACCGGAGTCCGTTCTGTCGCTGACGTCATGGGGGTGTCACCCTTAATTTGGTGGGCGGCACCACAGTCCAGTCAGCGGCTGTGGTTTTTTGATGATCACTAGTTTATTCAGGCATGGTTGTCAATATTATATTGATCATCGACAATGACTTTTGGGTTTACACAACATCCTAAAAAAAATGTCAAAATCGTGTCATCAGCCCTTCAAGGCTTGGTAGGGGTGTATGGCACTGGATTGTGAAATCAATCTATCTCCCAGGATCACGTTGCATTGACAGAAAATTTTATTTAGAGGGTTATTGATGAGGCCCACTGTTGCGCCATCCGCCAGGTTCGTACCATCCGCATTGGTAATTTTCACATGGAGGTGCAGAAGGGTATCGTTCATATCGAGGTACCTTCCCCTATCTCCAGGGATGAAAAACTCTATAGGACCTCCGTCGATGATGGCCGACACGGGGGAAATTTCCATGTAGATTTTATCCTCCGCAGAGAGCTGTGTCACAGGCGCTGAAAATAAATCCAACTAAGTCAGGGTGCATTCGGGAGATTTTTGATGTAACAGCGCCATGGTTTTTCCAGTTTAGTTTCATTAAAAAAAAAAAAAAAAAACTTTGCTTAAAATATATCCAAGCTCCGAGTTCTGGACTTCCTCGTCACCCGCTTACTTTTCCCAACTAATTTTCTCTTTTTAGGACCGGCACATTTATGGGAGAGTGAAGAGACACGTTCCCTGGGGGGGTCGTTTCCTCAATCTGTGTGACAAGATCATAATACCCCCCAAGCCCTCTTGTCTTGGGTCTTCGTTCATCAATTTTCCCACCGCTTGGTTAAACACATCTGATGTGATGCCACTGGCCGCTGTTTTAAGATGAGGTTTTGCAATGGTAAAACCTTTCGTCACCAGAGGGGCTACATAATGGAACAGTCTTGAAAACAGCAAGGCAATTCCGTGTCCGTACATGCCATCATCATCATCGTCATCATAGCAGTCTGTCGTGGGCAACAATGACTGTTTCATTTAGGTCTGATCAGATTCCTCCACACAGCTCTGTCCTTAGCCTTCCACTGCCAGGAACTCCTGTCGATGTCCAATTTCTTCAAGTTTCTTTTTACAGTGTCTTTAAATCTGATCCTTGGTCTACCCTGATTGTGTTTGCCCTCGCATAACTGTGAGTAGAGTAACTGCCAAGGGAGATGCTGGTGGTCCATCCTCTCAACATGTCTGAGCCATCTCAGGTTCATCTGTATTAGCATGTCCTCCATTCATGGTAGACCAGCTCGTTTCAACACTTCTATGTTGGTTACCTTGTCTTTCCATGAGATGTTCATTATGGCTCGAAGGTGTCTCATCATGTACGCGTGGAGTTTTTTCACCTGCACTCTGTAGACAGTCCAAGTTTCAGCACCAAATAATAGAGTAGCCAGTACTGTTGCTCTGTACACTTTGCATTTCACACGGATAGACACATGTCGATTGTTCCACAGTCTCTCCCTCAAATTTCCAAACACAGCGCTCGCTCTTCCCATTCTGAGAGATAGTTCATCCTCCAGTCTAGCATTCTCTGAAACAGTACTCCCTAGGTACTTGAAAGTCTTGCACTTGACTAGTGGCTCTGTACCAATGCTGATCTCTTCTGGTAGTGATGTTGATAACTGGAACTTTGGTGGTTGATAAAGGCACTTGATGTTGTCTTCTTGATGTTGATTTGGAGGCTGAATTGGCTTTCTCCACTAAAGATTGCATATCTTCTACGCTGTGTGCAACTAGAGCACTGTCGTCAGCAAAGAGCATTTCTCTTACTACCTTGATTGATGTCTTACTCTTGGCTTTAAACTGTGCCACATTGAAAAAGTCTGCTTCTTTCCTTGTTTGAATGTATACTCCTTCTGAAGTGTCTCTGAAGGCCCCCTCAAGCATGGCTGCCAGATATAGCGAGAAGAGTGTAGGTGCCAGCACACACCCTTGTTTCACCCCGTTGCTTACTGAAAAGTCTTTAGATACTGAACCACTCATTGCCACGTTTGCTTGCATACCTGTATGGAGTGCCTCGATCAGGCTGACAAACTTCTCTGTACAACCATATTTCTTGAGTCCCTGCCAAAGTCCTTGTCGTGAAACAGCATCGAAGGCTTTACTGAAGTCTATGAAGACTACATACGTAAAGCGGCATGTTCTGTTCAATACACTTTTCTTGAACCTGTTTCAAGCAGAAAATCATGTCCATTGTGCTTCTTCCACTTCTAAAGCCGCACTGGGTTTCCGGTAGTACATTCTGCGAGATGTGTTCACTAAGTCTGTTAAGTAGTACACGTGAGAGAATCTTACCAACAGTGGCTAGCAGTGATATACCTCGGTAATTTCCACAATCTTTCCTGTTACCTTTCTTGAACAAAGGCACAATACTTGCATCCTTCCAGTCTTGAGGTACTTTCTGGGCATCCCATATCTCTTGGATGAGCTTGTGCAGGCAGTTGGTCAGCTGAACACCACCAAATTTCCACACTTCTGCTGAAATTCCATCCCTTCCTGGAGATTTACCATCCTGTGTTGTCCTGATAGCTGGCATTAGTTCATCAAAATTTGGTGGTTCATCCAGACTTGATACAGCTGGATGCTGCACTAGAGCTTCTTTAGCCTCTTCAGTAAGATCTCCAGAGTTGTGTAGTAGTTGATCAAAGTGGTCTGCAAATCTGTCCAGGATCTTGTCTTTCTCCTGCAAAACTGTTTCACCATCCATAGCCTGTAGTTGGATCAATCCTCTTGGTTTAGGGCCATAGATTTCTCTCAAACCTGTGAAGAATATTTTCATGTCCTTCCTGTCTGCTGCAGTTTGAAGTTTCTCTGCTTTTTCATCCCACCAGTTGGACTTCATCTCTCTGGTGTACTTCTGTAGCTTGCTTTGAGCCTTTGAGTATTTCATCTTCTTCGACCTTGTGTTACACTGTAGGTTTTCCTGCCTAGCTGTATTCCTCACTTCTAGTAGTTTCTTCAGGTGTTCATCATGCTCATCAAACCAATCTTGATGTTTCGTCTCAAGGTAGCCTAATACATCACTCACAGTCTGATACACCGTATCCTTCAGTGTTGCCCATTTCTCTTCTATGTCATTCTCTGAGTTGTTGCTGTCCCAGTCTTTCAAGTTTTCATCCATTTCCTGTGTAAGTTCTTCCTGCTTCTTTTGGCCTTTCAGTGCACTAGTTTTTAGCTTCCGTGGTGGCTTCGCACCCATCCTGCAGTGCTGTTTTCGTCTGCAAATCATTAATCTAGATCTCAGCATAACATGATCAGTACCACAGTCCGTGCCTCTCATTGCTCTGGTGTCCAATACATCCCTTCTGTCTCTCTGCCTGACTATGATGTAGTCTAATAATTGCCAGTGCTTGGATATTGGGTGCATCCCTGTCTTCTTGTGTGTGTCCTTGTGCTTAAATAGAGTGTTGGTTATCACAAGGTTGTACTCTGAACATAGTGCAAGTAGAAGTTCTCCATTAGCATTGCACTTGCCTATTCCATGACTGCCTAGCACTCCTTTCCATTTCTCAGTGTCCAAACCAACTCTGGCATTTCTGGCATTTTTGGCTACTCTCCAACGAGTACCAGCCTGTCATCAGTCGGTACACGCCTGATAGTCTCACGTAAATCACTGTAGAACTCTTCCTTCACCTCCTCTGTGTTGCTCATTGTTGGAGTATATACACTGATGAGTGTGGCATACATCTTCCGCTGTAGTGTGAGTCTCATAGTCATTATCCTGTCGTTGATTGGCACCGGTTCGTCATCAAGCATTGCTGCTATCTCCTTTCTAACTGCAAAGCCCACTCCTGCTTCTCTCCTTTCTTGAGTTGATCTCCCACTCCAAAAGAAGACGTACCCATAGTTTTCCAAGCTGTCATATCCAGGCAATCTTGTTTCACTAAGTGCAGCTATGTCTAAATTGTACCTGTTCATTTCCAGGGCCACAAGTGCGGTCTGTCTTTCTGGGTGCTGTGATGCTGTTCTGTCAAACAGAGTGCATACATTCCATTCTGCTACACACAAGGCTGCTGTTTTCCTCTTCTTTTGTCTTCCTGCTCCTAGCTTACTTTTCACTGCCTGTCGGAGTGTGAACAAATCAGCGCGGACCTTGTAAGCCTGGGCGACGTCCGAGCCGGTATGAGTTGCTTTCTGATTGACCATTTCATGAAACTGCTTGCAAAGTATTTGAGTACTGCTAGCTTTTGCTGGACTAGCAGCACTTTCTTGGCAGATAAAGGTACAGTATTATCAGTGGCAAGGACAAGCCAAGACAAACTGACTCCAGTATCTGTTGCAGTGACTGACCAGATGATAGGTTTATTTATCTCTGCTCTTTGTGTAGTGCATGTCACAATGCACCGACTGGCACAGTCCACCACAGACCTTACGACAGATGTGTTTATTTATCTGCCAGGATGTCCAGTCTCACCTTGTGTAACTGGGAGTGGTCCACCACAGACCTGTGGCAGATATTGTTTTTAGTTCTGCCAGGATGCCCTGTTTCACCCTCCATACCCTTGGAAAGGCAGGGATGCCGGTTGAGTCGCCGATGGCCCGACCCATGAGACAGGTAGCACCAGTTTTCAGGCTATCTGGTAGCAAGCAAGCCAATCCCTGACCTGACACACACACACACACAGAAAAAAAAGGGGGGGATGTAAGTCTCAGTTAAAAGCTGCCAATTTCTGACCAAAAAAAAAGTGGAATTTTATGGGTAAGAAGCTGCAACTTTAGCAAAAAGACAAAAGAAGGTGTAAATTTCCAACTGTTTACAACCTAAAATGCTGCAAAGATTTGAGTAAAATGCTGCAAGTTTAAGCTTTTTTTTTTAAAACTGCAAATTCAAGAGTAAGAAAAGTTCTAAATTCATGAGGAAAAAGCTGCAAAATTATGAATAATAAAAAGCTGCAAATTTTCAAGTCAGAAGCTACACATTTCTGAGTAGAATGGCTGTAACTCTGCAGGAAAATCCTGCAAATTTATGAAAAAATCCTCACATTTACAAAAAAATGTTTCTAATACACATGGAAAAAGGATGTGATAAATTGGTGTGTGTAGACCATTTTTTTAAAAGACAGCCGTGAGGAGGAACTAAGCGATGATGTTCGGAGGTGTTAAATCCGGCATGTTTAAACATTACCATAGCGACCAGAGAGTGTTGTGGGCAGAGAGGATGTTACTCATGTTATGTTGTTGTTGTCGCGATGTTAAGAGGACGCTGCTAAAGTTGCGAACGAGTACACAGTGGATTCACATTTATTATTATATTTAGAAAATACCAGTTTTTATGCCGGTCGTATCATGTTCTTTTGTTGTATTTATCCACCACACCTTAAAGGCCAGTCCCTGAAAATATTGTCTAACATTAAACCGGTCCGTGGCACAAAAAAGGTTGTGAACCACTGATCTACAGTACTACGAATAACATCGTGTATTTTCAGGAGTTCACCAAAGACATTGATAGGGTGTCTGGTTTGCAAAAGTTCTGCAGTAACATCGACAAACAAAGCATACAATGCGAGTAGAAGACTAGGCCTGAGAGGATTGTTTCCCATTCCTTGAATGATCTCTCTAAAACTGTGGGAGAAGTTGGAGTTGCACTCAGTCACACAGACCTGTACCAGTCTTTTCCATGGTGTATCGACGGATAGAATCCGTACTTTTTCTAGCAGGTTCTCCAGTCTCTCAAACTCCACATCGCCCCTTACACCTGCTACATTTTTATTTACTCTGCTATCAATAACACAATACAAGAGATTTGCTCAGCAAAGAAAGTTAAGATGGCCCTTAAACTTGCTCAGAAGTTTCTCAATGAAACTTCCCATTCTCCACATTTTTGTTTTGGACTTCCCAAAACAAAGAATTTATCCACAGATCCATCGCTTTCTGGAGATGGGCCAGGTTGATCTTATTCTCTCCAACCAGTTTCTCGTACATATCATGGATGGGCTTGTGGATGATTCTGGTCAATTGTAGCTATAACAGAAGAGTCTGGGCCATAGTTTTGATTCACTGATTGTGAGCCTGAATGTTGTGGAGTTGCAAGAGGTGTCAGATGGCTGGAATAAAGCTTAGTGTGTAGAGTCTCCCCATCAACCAGCAAAAGTTTTCTTGGTAGAAACCATTGGTGATCACATCCAAGCACCAAGCACTGATGCTGCCTCTGACTGGGGTGATTAATATGACATCCCAGACATTTCTCATGCTGGGACTCCTCCAGAGTTTTCCTGAGAAGATGGTGCACGGCTGATTTTACAACTCTGAAGAACACGTCGCTCATCCACCTGTCAGGTTGATCTTCTGGCAATGTTACCATCACACTCAATGTCCATGGAACTTGGGGTTTTAGGATGGTCTATATCATCTGTGTTTGGTTCCAGAGCCTGAGAGAAGATGATATCCATGCTGACCGGGTCCTGAGCTGGTGTGTTTGGAAGATCTATGGGTCGTAGAGGGTATTGACTCTCTGGGTTCTCCATGGACAGTGGAGGCTCTGGGGTCTCTGTGCATTGCAAGGGTCCCGGGGACTCTAGGGTCTGCTCGGGCTGTAGGATCTCCGAGGTCTGCAAGTGCTGTTGAGATTGCAGGGCTGGAGTGAACCGTTTCTCCACTGGTTCGACGTCCGAGGTTTTAATTTTGGATTGAGGACCCCAAAACTTTGAAGGATCCCAACCCGACTTTGCAGAGGTAAACACCAATATGTCTGGCGGTGTAGTTTCTCTTTGGATTGCTCATAGTGATACTCCAGAGTTTTGCAGATGGTGGTTGATGTCTGCCACGGGAACTGTGCTTTTAAAGTGTTTAGGGAATTGGGAAATGTACTGCTCCAAATGTGTGTGTGTGAGCGACAGAAAGAGAGAGAGAGAGAGAGAGAGAGAGAGAGAGAGAGAGAGAGAGACCGAGACCTGACTTCTTCTCGGTCTTCTTGGGCAGCAGCACAGCCTGGATGTTGGGCAGAACTCCACCCTGAGCAATGGTCACTTTGCCTTTTCCTGGTCCAAAGACACAATTCCAAACTGTAAGTCATGACATTTACTGAGCTGGAGAACGTCACGTATGAGGAAAACATTGTCCATAATGTTCCGGTCAGGAATACAATATGTTTGATCCCTATCCACAATCAAACCCAAGACGGTGTTCAGTCTGTTTGCCAGGGCCCTGGAAAGCACCTTGTAGTCCGTGCAAAGAAGAGCCACAGGCCTCCAGTTTTTCAGCAGGGCCAAGTCCCCCTGCTTTGGCAACAGAGACAGCACTGCACGGCGACATGAGACAGGTAACGTTCCTTCCCTGTAACAGGCCGTCAGAACGTTATAGAAGTCTGGTCCAACCACATTCCAAAAATGCTTAAAAAATTCTGAAGAAAGGCCATCCAGTCCTGGCGCGCATCCCAGCGCCAGCTGATTCACAGCCACAGTCAACTCATCCAATGTCAGGGCACAGTCCAGAGCGGCCCTGTCGTCCTGGCCGAGCACCGGAAGGGCCTCGAAGAGCTGATTTTGAGATTCTTTGCAACACGTTCAGCAAACGGCAAACAGGGCCCCGTAGTAATCCACTGCATGGCGGCGCATCTCGGACGGGTCCGTAGTCAGGCGACCATCTGGGAGTGTCAAGCAAGCCATCAGCTTCTTTGTCGCAGTAGACTTTTCCAAATTGAAGAAGGACGTTGGTGCATCCATGTCCTGCAGGTGAGTGAAGCGGGACCTCACTAGCGCCCCCTCCACTCTGCCCTGCAAGAATGTGCGCAGGGCCAATCTCTTCTCCTGCAGCAAAGGACCAGCGGTAGAATCCCGACCCGTAACCAAGCTGGCCTCCAGCCTCTTTACAGCGTCCTCTAGTTCACTGACCTTGGCGCTGATAATGGCAGTTGAGTACGCAGCGTACCGTTGACAAAAAAGGCGAATTTGCACTTTGCCAACGTCCCACCACTGTTCGAGGGAACCAAAACGAGCTTTCGTGGTCCTCCAGTGTTCCCAGAAGCACACAAAGTACTGACAAAAGGCATTGTCCTGTAGGAGCTTGTTATTGAAGTGCCAATATGACTTTGCCCATTTCCCTGGTGAGTTCAGTAACACCGCAGTAGCCAGGTGATGATCCGTGAAACCGACGGGACTTATGTTACTGTGAAGGAGGCCGGGGCTACAGGTTCTAGAAACATATATCCTGTCTAATCTAGCAGCACTGACAACCCCGTCAGTGACCCTGACCCAGGTATACCGTCTCGCATTGGCATTTTTCAACCTCCACGTGTCCACTAAGTCTAACTGCACAGTGAAATTTTCCAAGCATCTAGAAGACTGCAGATGAGGTTCTGCATTAGTGCGATCTACAGTGAAAGCCAAGGTACAGTTGAAATCACCGGCCACAACAAGTTGGTCTTGGTGATAGCGCTGCATTTCAGTAGTCATTGTATTGAAAAAGGCAACCCTTTCTGCGCCGTGGTTTGGCACGTAAACATTAACCAGGCAAAACACGGAATCCCCCACTTGTGCCCTGACTAGAAGCAGCCTGCCCCTCACTATCTCCACCACCGAGAAAATTTGTGCATTTGCTGATTCCCCAAACAAAATGGCCACTCCCGCGCTTAGATTTGTGCCGTGATTGAGTGAAAATGGGCCTTTCCACCACAAGCCCCAGTCGACTTCATCCGCCGAAGTGGTATGAGTTTCCTGCAAAAACAAAATGTTGAGACCTTTCCGTTTGAACAGGTCACTAACGAATCCCCTTTTATGATTACCCCTGCCACCATTTATGTTTAAGGTCCTTAATTGTATTTTCTGCATTATGGCGATATTTGTGAGGAGCACCGTGCTTTGCCATGGAAATCATTCCATCTTTGCGCGCTTGGCCTTTTGTCCCCCTGCTGATTTACGCAGGGCTGCGAGGTGCTTCTTCAGGCGGTAGCGTTTTCTTTCATCCAGGAGGTCAACACCAACCTCCTTCCTCAGTACATTAACAGACCGAATAAATTTGTCAGTGTCACTGAAGTAATCTGCAACGTTAACAGCCCTATTGTTATAGGTCCCATCCAGGAAAGCATTTATTTCGTCTAGTGACTACAAACGCGCATTGGCATCGTCATTAGCCCCAATAGACTCATTTTTCGCAGACTCTGCATCAGTTCCACACTCCATTTCCTCAGCAGCACAACTCTGCTGACTGTCAGATTCAGCTGGCACGTCAGCTGGTGCAGCTGATCCTTCATCAGTCACGCGCTGACTGTCAGATTCAGCTGGCACGTCAGCTGTTGCAGCTGATCCTTCATCAGTCACGTGGTCCGGGGCGGCGCCTATATCAGTCGACCGGCGTTTTTCCACCTGCTGCTGTGAAGTCGCAGCAGGCTGCGGAAGCACAGCCGCTGATGTCACACAGCGCGATGCTGAGTCCACGTCATGGACCGCTTGTGCGCCATCGCCAGTCACGCCCCCAGCTGCAGGCCGCGCCGCGGGCGCCACAGGCCGACTGTCCACAAGCACAGCGGCAGGCCCCGGAGCACGAGCGGCGGAAGGCCCCGCAACACCGTCTGCAGTCGCGGCAGGCGCTGCGGAGGCCCCGCCGGCAGGCTGTGTGGCCTCGCCGGGCTCCGCCGCGGCGGAAGGCCCCACCACGCCATCCTCAGCAGCGCCGCGAGCGGAAGGCTCACCGGCTGCCCCAGCCGCGGCCCCACCAGAGCCCCCCGCCGGGCGCCTGTGCGGGCAGGCGAAACGTTTATGGTCCACATCGCCACACTCAAAACATTTCATTTGTCCCGCGCTCGCATACACCATATAGTAGCCGTCCCTGTGTTTGACCCGGAAGGACACTTCCAGAGTCTGAGTGGGCGAGTCTAGAAACATGAACACCTGTCGCCTGAGTGATCTCACATGGTCTAAGTCGGCTTCCCTGATTCCCAAACTGACGTGTTTAAACGGGTCCGCAAACTTCCCGAATCTGCGGAGCTCTGCCGCCAACTGCTCGTCAGTAATGAAAGGTGGAACACCCGAGACGGTGATAAGCGTTGATGGAACTGCTAAGGGGGACACCTGCACATACACGTCCCCGATTACAATACCGCTCGCAACCAGAGTGTGGACATCCTCCTCAGTAGCCAGAAACACAACTACAGCCCTATTCATCCTGGATGCATAGCGGATCGCAGCAGGGCCCACCTGGGCCCGCACAGCCAAAAGGACCCCCTTCACAGTAACAGTGTCGTCCGGGGGAACGATCTGCACCCCCTGGTGGATAGATGGAGGTGGCATTTCCAAGGTCGCCATCCTCCTCCCCCAAAAACAAGAATTTATTATGCGGGCAGCGATGGAAAAAACGAAAAAAAAGTCCCAATAGACCACGGAGTTCCCTATTTCCTCCCTCCTTCTTCGGCCACTGGAAACAGAGAGAGAGAGAGAGAGAGAGAGAGAGAGAAAGAGAATTCTGGTGTTTATTTGGTCACTCTGACAAAATGAATGCAGTAAAAAGATGTTATCAGTTACCCTTGAAAGCTGTTTCCCCCATAATTAACATTCCATTCTCACACTAACCCCATACGGCCAAAGATCAGTTTTAAAAGCATTTATAATTGACATTTTATATCCCGCACTAATCTCACAGGTCAAAGATCATTTTTAAAAGCATATATAATTGGCATTCCATTCTCACACTAATCTCACAGGCAAATATCTTTTTAAAAGCACTTAAAGTTGACATTCTATACCCCACACTCATCCCACAGGTCCATTACTAATCCCACAGGCCATTATGATCGACATTTGATGCCTACACTAATCCCCATGTCATTAGAGATAATCCCCTGAGAATTACATAGGCCAGGTCAGGGGTGGGTCACGGGGTGTGTCGGGTCAAAGGTCACCTGTCAAAAAGAAATTGATCCTTAGTACCCCCCCCTCCCTCTCTGGGACCAAGCACCACTTGCAGGACCGACACACTAGTGGTATATGGGGAATAGGACTAATGCACCATCACTAAGTCTTGCCAACAACACCAATTGTGACCAAGGGGATGGGTGGTTATGCCCAACTGGTGGCGTCCGAACAGGGGTTCAAACTCACAACCTCCCGCTCCACAGTCCGCCACTCTCTGTCACCAAAAGGGTTGGCCCACTTGACAAGCCAAGTAGGAGTACTTTTGTTGACTCTGTTACAGATGCATGCTTGATCCAGTCTACTTTTTACCAAGTTCGGAGTCCACTGTCCCACGCACAGCTGTTTGATGTGAGCAATTGTGGCCTTTCTTCTCCCTTCTCCTCCAGGTGAGAGCTTTAATGGCCCACCTCTCTCCTTCATGCATAATTAAAAGCCTCCTCCACTTGATGCTCCATCTTAGAAAGATCCTGTACGCTTCAGGATTTTTTTGAGCAAATAGTTTTCCTAAATCTCTTTTCCTCTCAATAATTTTATGAGTCCCACTTTCAAACTTTTTTCTGGACATTTTGACTGAGCTAATTACTTCTTACTCTCACTGGCGCTTGCATAATCACATGTCAAAACAATTCTTCTGATAGGCTATAGTTACTGGTACCCACATGGGGCACTTGTAAATTAGACCAATCAGCAGCCACACGTGAATATCAAGTGCTGGCCATAGAATTTGACCAATTAAAAACAATGTGATCTTATTCATTGGTTCATGATAGGTCCTGATAGAGGGATCAGGAAGATAGGTCCTGATCTTCAGCCCAGCCTAGCTCATTCACTCAGGCAGCCTTAAATATATGGGACAATGCACGTCCTGCTGGGGGCAAACATATTTAGCCCAATAATGGGACATCCTGGCTAAATTAGGACAGATCACAACCCTATGTGAGAAACATCCCCAACCGCATCATGATGCAGCTCTGCTGAAGAAACACAATCTGACTAACCCCTCCCAGAATCTCCAGGAGAACACCTGCTCTTGTCATGATGAGTTGAGGAAGATTTTCTGTTGTACTAATCAGCAGATTGTCTGTTATCTCTGCATCATGGGTGAACATAAAGGTCATGAAACAGTTAAAGATGAAGCAGAAATTATTAAGAGGCAGAATGAGCTGGAGGTGAGTCGACTAAAAATCCACCAGAGAATCCAGGACAGAGAGAAAGATGTGAAGGTTTTTCAACAGGAGGTAGAGGCCATTGATGGGTCCGCTGATAAAGCAGTGGAGGACAGTGAGAAGATCTTCACTGAGCTGATTCTTCTCATCCAGAAAATAAGCTTTCATATGAAGTTGGAGGCCAGATCCCAGCAGGACACTGAAATGAGTTGAGTCAAAGATCTTCAGGAGAAGCTGGAGCAGGAGATCTCTGATCTGAAGAGGAAAGATGCTGAGCTGGAGCAGCTCTTAAAGACAGAGGATCACAACCAGTTTCTCCACAACTACCCCTCACTGTCAACACTCAGTGAGTCTACACACTCGTGCAGCATCGCTGTTTGTCCTCTGAGCTATTTTGAGGATGTGACAGCAGCTGTGTCAGAGACCAGAGACAAACTACAGAACATTCTGGCAGAGACATGGACAAACCTCTCACTGAGAGTCACTGAAGAGGACGTTTTACTGTCACCAGAGCCAAAGACCAGAGAGGAGTTCTTAAAATATTCACGTGAAATCACACTGGGTAAAACACAACACGCACATGTCTATTATTATCAGAGGGGAACAGGAAAGTAACAAAAATGGCTCAACCACTGCCATGGACCTCTTCTGACTTATGGTTATTTTGTCCTATTTTCCTTCAGGCGCGTACTGGAAAATAGGGCAAAATGTGCTGGAACCCACATAAAACCCACCTCACACCCAGCTCTGTGAAGTCTGAACAATGTAAGATATATTTCTGTGAGTAAATCTGGTCTTACTTTGGATTTAAATTCTTTGATCGCTACCAAAGCTGCTGAAGAATCACTGCATATGACTGAATACCTTCTGTTCTGTTCTTCCACCCACCAAAGTGCCCATAAGACTGCCACCATTTCTGCTGAGAATACAGACATGTGGTCCGATATTCGCACCCCCCTTTCAAATCTGAGATCAGGAATAAACTCCCCAAATGCCACCCTCCCATTCTCTGAGCTCTTTGACCCATCTGTATATATTTGTAAATATTCTGTCCAGTAATTACTTAAACGAGTTTGCATCTCCTTCACTATTTCTGCTGATGTTTTCCTCATGTTGTTTTTAAGAAAGCTGAGGTCAATTCTGGGTTCTGGGAAGGTCCATGGAGGTACATCTGACCAACAGACTAGAGGACACACATTTGCATTAAAAATACTCACTTGCTCTGCTAGTGATTTAACCTTTTCAATAAAATTAGTTCTACTCCTATTTGACCCCATGAACTCCCAGTGCTGTCTCAACATATTTTTAGAAGAGATTTTATCCCGTCCTTTTAATTTCATTAAATATTTCAATCCAAGCTTGTACCTTCTTAACTGCAAAGGCATTTCACCCATTTCTATAAGAAGAGCTGGAATGGGAGTGGTACAGAATGCCCCACTACACACTCTTAGTGCCTTCACTTGAATTATATCAAGCTTATTAGTTACAGATTGTGCAGCTGACCTGTACGCCATACACCCATTATCAATTGCTGATCTTATCATGGCTCTATATATCATTAACAAAGTTTCTCTATCAGTCCCCCAATCAGATCCTGTCATACACTTAAGCACATTTATGATTTTTTCACACTTTCCACAGATTTTGTCAATATGAGTTTTCCATGTTAACCTTTGATCCAGCCACATTCCAAGGAATTTAAAATACTTAACTCTTTCAATGTCCTCCCCATATAGTCGCAGGTGCCATGCAGGTAATTTCTTTTTATGCCCAAATACCATATATTTGGTTTTATCAACTGATATTTTAAAGCCCCATTCATTCACTAATCTGGAAAAACTAGGCATCGTTAGACGCTCCAAGAGCGCTTGGGCTTCGCCGTTACACATGGTCCCAAAGGCTGACGGCTCGTGGCGGCCTTGCGGCGATTTCCGCAGGTTGAACAACGTTTCAGCTCATGACCGCTACCCGATTCCGCACATTCAGGATTTTTCTGTTCATTTGGCGGGGGCGCGCATTTTTTCTAAAATAGACTTGGTGCGCGGCTATCACCAGGTTCCAGTGCGCGCGCACGATGTACCCAAAACAGCGGTCATAACTCCTTTCGGCCTTTTTGAGTTCTTGCGCATGCCTTTTGGCCTCAAGGGGGCCGCGCAGACTTTCCAACGCATGATGGATGCAGTTTTACGCGACCTGCCTTTCGTGTTCGTTTATTTGGACGATATTTTGGTAGCCAGCACGTCCGAAGGCGAACATGAAAAACACCTCACAGCAGTTTTCCAGAGGTTGGCAGAGCACGGGTTAATAGTGAACCCAGCGAAATGCCAGTTTGGGGTGGCGCAGATTGATTTTTTGGGACATCGCGTTTCGGCAGAGGGAGCAGTTCCCCTTCCAAATAAAGTGCGTGCCATAACAGATTTTCCGCAACCTCAAACGGTTAAGGCGCTTCAGGAGTTTCTAGGGATGGTTAATTTTTACAACCGTTTCCTCCCAAGCGCAGCACGACTCATGCAGCCATTGTACACCGCGTTAAAAAAACAAAAGCCCGCAAATAAAGTCGAATGGTCTCCGGAGCGGGAGCGCGCTTTTGCCCAGGTCAAATCAGCCCTGGCAAACGCAGTTTTGTTAGCGCACCCAGTTCCAACGGCCCGCATGGCGCTCACCACTGACGCTTCCGATGTAGCGGTGGGGGCGGTAGTTGAACAGTTTGTGGCAGGTACCTGGCAACCCCTCGCGTTTTTCAGCAGGACCTTGCGCGATAGTGAACGGAAATACAGCGCATTTGACAGGGAGCTTTTGGCCCTACACTTGGCCATCCGTCATTTTCAGTTCTGGTTAGAGGGGCGACGTTTCACCGCTTTTGTGGATCATAAACCGCTAACGTTTGCGATGGCCAAAATTTCAGAACCCTGGTCAGGCCGGCAACAAAGGCAACTAGCCGCAATATCGGAGTTTACTACTGATATTCAGCATGTCGCGGGTAAACACAATGTTGTAGCAGACTGCCTCTCGCGTGCAATAGCACCACCAAGCCCTATAGGGGCAGACTCTGTAGCCATGGCCGCGGGCCCGGGCAGTGACGCGGGAGCGCGCGCAGCCCCGGTCTGTGTCTCAGATTTGATTTGACATACCGAGAGAACTGAGGCGAAAACGCCGCGGCTGCCGGGCTGGAGTAAGGCGGAGGACAAAAAATATAAGGTACAGACCCTCCCTTCCATCTGTTGTCATGGGAAATGTACGGTCGATACTGGGAAAGTTAGATGAGCTAGCGGCTATCTCCCGTTATGATAGCACTTACCGGGAGTGCTGCCTCCTTTTGTTTACTGAGACGTGGCTAACTGAACTAGCAGCAGATGCTAACATTGAGCTGGAGGGTTTTCACATGATACGAGCTGACCGAACACCAGAGAGTGGCAAAACTAGGGGCGGTGGAGTGATCATGTATGTTAACAACAACTGGTGCAGACCGGGACATATCACTGTTAAACAACGACACTGCAGCAAAGACATTGAGTTGCTAGCTGTTAGCATGAGGCCTACATATCTCCCGAGAGAATACTCACACGTGATCTGCATTGTTGTTTATGCAAATCCGACGGCGAACGCTGGGACAGCGCGTGACGTCATCCATTCAGTAACCAGCAGGCTGCAGACAGAACACCCAGATGCTCTTCTCCTCATCTCAGGCGATTTCAACCACGTTTCACTGTCTCCCATTCTGCCCACTTTCACCCAGTATGTCACATGCCACACTAGAGACAATAAAACACTGGATTTGTTCTACGCAAACACTAAGGAGGCGTACACCTCATCACAACTCCCCCCACTTGGGAGATCGGATCACAACTTGGTTCATCTCCGACCAGTGTACAAACCTCTAGTGCACAGACAACCTCCGGCAATGCACACAGTGGAGTTATGGTCTGAGGAGACAATGGACACTCTAAAGGACTGTTTTGAAGCCACTGCCTGGAAGCAGCTCTGCGATCCACATGGTGAGGACATCGATGGCCTCATTCACACCTTCACGGGCTACCTCAGCTTCTGTGTGGACAAATCCGTTCCCACCAAGACCATACGGCGTCACTCAAACAACAAACCCTGGATCAACCCTGAGATAAAAACACTTCTGAGAGAGAAGAAGAGGATCTTCAGGTCGGGGAACAGGGAGATGCTGAAGTCCGTACAGAGGGAGCTGAGGAGAAAGATCAGAGAAGGCAAGGACAGCTTCAGGAAGAAGATGGAGGACAAGCTGCAACAGAGCGACATCAGCGGGGTCTGGAGAAACCTCAAAACCATCTCGGGGCTCCAGAATACCTCCCCCCAGGCCACGGGGGGCAGGGAGTGGGCGAACAACCTGAATCTGTTTTTCAATAGATTTGACCAACCGCCCTCCCCCCTGTCTGCACAACAACCACTGCTGCCTCTAAGAAATCAAGTCCTGCTACCCACTCCCCACTCCACCGACACCCCCCCCACTCCCAACACACAGCCCCCCATCCTGACCCTGACCAAGACCCAGGTGAGGACGGAGCTGAGGAAGATCAAGGCGAGGAAGGCGTCGGGACCGGACGGCATCAGCGCAAAGCTCCTCAAGTCCTGTGCAGACCAGCTGTGTGGGATTGTGACGTATATCTTCAACATGAGCCTGAAACTGGGGAGGGTACCACAGCTGTGGAAAACATCTTGTGTGGTACCTGTACCAAAAACTTCCCACCCCAAAGACCTGAACAGCTTCAGACCGGTGGCCTTGACGTCCCACTTGATGAAGACCCTGGAGAGACTGCTCCTTGCTCATCTCCGCCCCCTGGTGGAACCAGCGATGGATCCACTCCAGTTCGCCTACCAGCATGGCATTGGGGTGGAGGATGCGGTGATCTTCCTCCTTCATCGTTCTCTGTCCCACCTGGAGAAGCCCGGGAATATGGTGAGGATCATGTTCTTTGACTTCTCCAGTGCTTTCAACACCATCCAACCGATGATCCTGAAGGACAAGCTGCTGCGCGCAGGGGTGGACCAGCACCTGTCATCATGGATCCTGGACTACCTCACGAACCGGCCTCAGTTTGTGAGAACCCGGGACTGTGTTTCCGACACGATCATCAGTAGCACGGGGGCCCCCCAGGGAACGGTGCTGGCTCCCTTCTTGTTCACTCTTTATACTGCGGACTTCTCACACAACACAACACATTGCCATCTACAGAAGTTCTCTGATGACTCTGCGATCGTTGGTCTCATCTCCAGCGGGGATGAAGCTGAGTACAGAGGGCTTATCCAGGACTTTGTGGACTGGTGCCATCGGAACTGCCTCCAGATCAACGCGAGGAAAACTAAGGAGCTGGTGGTGGACTGCCGCAGGCATGGGCAGCCCCTCACAGCACCAGTAAATATACAGGGAACAGACATCGAGATGGTGACATCCTACAAGTACCTGGGTATTCATCTGAACAATAAACTAGACTGGTCACACAATACTGACGCACTCTACAAGAAGGGACAGCGCAGGCTGTTCCTGCTGAGGAGACTCAGGTCTTTTGGTGTACAAGGGGCGCTGCTGAAGTCATTCTATGACACGGTGGTGGCATCAGCCATCACTTTTGGAGTGGTCTGCTGGGGCAGTGGCATTACTGCAGCCGATAGGAAGAGACTGAACAAACTGATTAAGAAAGCTAGCTCTGTCCTGGGGCAACGCCTTGATCCGATGGAGGAGATAGGAGAGAGAAGGACGGTGGCTAAACTGTCATCTCTGCTGGAGTCCGAGTTCCACCCTATGCAGGACATACTGGATGCACTGAGGAGCTCATTTAGCAGCAGACTACATCATCCCAGGTGCACAACCGAGAGGTTTCGTAGGTCCTTCCTACCAACGGCTGTCAGACTGTACAACCTAAGCAGGGCTGCTCGCAGAGATAGCAAAAAGACGTAACAAACTAATAGTTTTTGAATGCAAAAGATGCAATAGACTTACACAATGGTCCTCTCCGGCATACAACTAGGAACATACCGGTCGCTATGGAGGGTGAGAATATGTATGGGCACATAATCATACCATGTAGGATAACTAAATAGACGGTTATGCTGTTTCATCCCACCTAGCAACAATGCTCTGCACTGTGTGTGTTTATATATTTACATACTTATTCCATCTAGCTACAATGCTCTGCACTGGGTGTGTTTATATTTATATATCTATATTTTTATTCCATCTAGCTACAATGCTCCGCACTGTGTTTTTATATATCTACATATTATTCCATCTAGCTACATTGCTCCGCACTGTGTGTGTTTATATACTTGCATATTTATTCCACCTAGCTGCAATGCTCCATACTGTGGGTGTTTATATATTTATATATTTATTCCATCTAGCTACAATGCTCTGCACTGTGTGTTCATATATTCATATATTTATTCCATCCAGCTACAATGCTCTGCACTGTGTGTCTGTGTGTGTGTGTGTGTGTATATATATATTTTATAGTAATATGTACATATGTATATTAGCTGCTCTTGCTTGCTTTTTTTTTGCCTTCTGATTGTTGCTCTGAGTGTTGCTATCCCTGTGCTGTTGCAATCCTGGAATTTCCCCGTTGTGGGACTAATAAAGGCTTATCTTATCTTATCTTATCTTATCTTATCTTATGAGCCCATCTTATTATATTCTCTAGGGCTTTCAGAACCTGGTTGTATACATAAACTAAGTTCCTGCCTCGTTTCCATATAGCCCCGTCATCTGCAAATAGGGAAACCCCAAATTCTTTCCCCACTCTACTAAACATACCATTCACCAGAATATTAAAGAGGACGGGGCTAATCACACTTCCTTGCGGAGGACCATTCTCCACCTCATGTTCCTGAGAGAGTTCCCTCCCTCCCCACTCGGACCTGAATTGTTCTATTACACAGGAAATTCTTGATCCAATTAAACATTTTCCCTTGGATTCCAGCATCATGTCGTGCGATCAACAGCCCTTCCTTCCACAGCATATCACATGCCTTCTCAATTTCCAGGAAGACTACCACTACCTCCTCTCTACTGGCAGTTGGCTTCCTGATATCAGCGTCTAAATTTAGGACAGCATCCATAGTAGAGCGTCCCTGCCTAAATCCACTTTGATAGTCTACAAAGAACCCACTTTTCTCAAGCTTCCACACTAGCCTTTCTGTTATCATTCGCTCCATTATTTTACACAGTACCGACGTGAGAGCAATAGGTCTATAGGAGCTTGGGCTGCTGGCCACCTTCCCAGGTTTCAAAATTGGAACTATTACAGCATGTTTCCACTCCTTAGGAAGACACCCACTTTCCCACACACTGTTAAGCAGGGCCAATACCTCCTCTAGCAATACCACCCCAGCCTGTTTAAATAACTGGTAGCTCAGCCCATCTCTTCCCGGAGATGTGTCCTTTCTGACATGATTTACAACCCAAGAGACAGACGCTGACACGAGTGATTACAGACAATTATCTTTTATTGTTAAAGTGCGGGTGTAGTGCGTGAGTGAGATGAGATGAGATGAGATTCAACTTTATTGTCATTACACATGTATGAATACAAGGTAACGAAACGTGACTTGGCATTTGGGCACGCTCTGCAGAGCGCATCCAAGGCCGGGGCAGCCGCTAGGCGCCAGTCATAAAGAAGAAAGGAATAAAAAGAAAAAGAGTGGATATCACACAGTAGGCGAGAGAAAAAAACATGTTTTATCAAATTGACGCTTAAGTAAGTAAGCGAAATTTTGATTGCAGGCAAAAAAACCCTCAATGCTTATTTAGCAGACATTTAGTAGACAAATCACACAGCAGGGAGAGAGCAGTGTATGTATATCAGTATGATGATATCAGTGTGTGTGCAGTGTTGAGTGTATCAGTTACTGGAGCACAACAAATAGTCTCCTAGGCAACGATAGATGTTATAGTTCATGAACGCTGTCCCTGAAGAGTTCTGTTTATTGCACAGCAGCGGTGTTTAGGTTAGCGAGCCAGCTGACACATCCGCTTATCTCAACTCTGGAGGAGTGAGTTATCCAGGGGCACCGATCAAGGCCGAATCTGCTCAGACAGAGTATAGGAGTATAGGATTTCCCTATTGTCATATTCTGAGCTTACAATTCAAATTAACATTCACTGGCTTTAAATTCATATCATTCCCTGGAGAGCACAAAGCGACTCCAGATGTTTCCCCTTCTAAACACAGATGAACATGTCCGATAGAGTCCATCTCTCTAATGCATGCAGATGGTAAATTCCATGTTGGTCATTTGCCGCTACTTCGTGCACTCCCCATCTGGTCGAATTATTGAGAAGCAGCTCCGCCGGGTCCGCATTTTGATTAGCTCCTCCAGTTAAATTTTCGATACACCAGGAGAACTCCAAAGCCCAATCGGCAGAAATCCTGTGATCGTAGCCAAAACAGGTAGATGTTTTTCCACATCCTCAGTCAAATCACACAGACACATGAGTTCCAATCCATGGGTCTCTCCACATTTGGGCTCCCCCGGGCCCAATTTTCTGTTTGAAAAGGTGGTGTCAATTGCGTTTAAAGCCCAGCTTATATCCATTTTCCGTATTTTCCATTTGGGTTGAGATCAGCAAGATGGTGAGACGGCACAGACACTCACTCAGACGCAGCAAGCTGGGATTAGGTCAGGAAGGCAGGATAGGAGGAGGGAGGAAAAAAAATGCGACTGCTCTCACTGAAGGCAAAAGGAAGAATGGATGTATGTGTGCTCGTCTGGTCACTGGAGCTGAGCCCGTCTTGTGGTGACCTGGCAACCCTGGAACACACAAGCACAAAGGTTACTGCTGCACAATAACAATAATGGCGTATATGCTGCAGGTGCTTACTGGCAGGTCCCACAGTGTAAGTCCGGCTGGCTCCTGGTGTCCGTGTGACTTAGTGCTCGAGGTGCCCGGCATTGCGGGGGTGAGGAGGAACTCCGAGGAGGAGGAGGCTGTGCCTCGTCAGCTGAGGAGGATTGTCCGCCGCCTGGGAGGTCTACCTGTGCACAGGGGAAAGAACTTGCAGACGATGAGTGCTGAGTTTGTTTACGTGGCCTGGCTTGACTTGGCGTTCGCTTCTTGACTTGTAGTCGAGATCTCAGCGCATTGCTTGGCAAGAAAGACAGACGACTCCGTGCTGAGGAGTCCGCGCGTCGAGCTTTTAAAGTCCGCTGATTGCCACCTGCTGGAGTGAGTGCGGCTGATGATGATGATGCTGATGACAGCCTAGCGGCCATCATGACAGTACTCCCCCCTCTAGAAGTGCTTCCAGGCACCTGCCCAATCCTACCTGGATGTGCCCGATGAAAATCGCGGACCAACTGCTTATCAAGGAGCAACGCAGGGCGTATCCAGGAGCGATGCTCAGGAACAAACCCCTCCCAGTCCACCAAATATTGAAGGCCCCGCCCCCTCCTGCGGACATCCAGGATTGCTGTCACTCCCCAGGCCGGGTGACCATCGATCATCCTCGGGGGGACAGGAGCCGCGGGAGGCGGGCACAGCGGGTCGTCGATGTAGGGCTTGACCTGGGAGACGTGAAAAGTGGGGCAGATGCGCATGTGAGGGGGGAGAACAGGATGCACAGACACAGGGTTGACAATGCGGGCAATGACATAAGGACCGATGAAGCGCTTGATCAGCTTACGCTTCTCGGCAGGCACACTGATGTTTTTCGTGGACATCCATACCTTCTGACCCACCTTGTAATCCGGGGCGGGCCTCCTGTGATGGTTGGTCACTTCCATATTGCGTTCTGTGGTTCTCAGGAGGGCTCTGCGCAGGCGATGGACCAAATCCGCCGACAACGCCTGGTGTGAGCCTGTACAGACGGAACCGCTACCTCTCCCTCCTCCTCAGGGAACACAGGTGGATCGTACCCTAATGATGCCTTAAAGGGGGACATCCCCGTGGCCGAGGACACCGTGGTGTTGTGAGCGTACTCAATCCACGGGAGGTACGTGCTCCAAGAAGATGAGCAGGAGGAAATGACGCAGTGCAGCGCAGCTTCCAGCTCCTGATTGGCCCGCTTGCACTGGCCATTGCTCTGCGGGTGGTATCCGGAGGAGAGACTGGCCATGGCTCCCAGTACCGTGCAGAACGCTTTCCAAACTTGAGACACGAACTGTGGCCCTCGATCCAAAACGATGTCAGTGGGGATCCCGTGAGGACGAACCATGTGAAGGACGAGGAGGTCCGCCGTCTCCCGTGCTGATGGCAACCCCCGGAGAGGCACAAAGTGGGCAGCTTTAGAAAAGCTGTCCACTATTGTCAAAACAGTCGTGAAGTGGCCGGAGGGGGGCAAACCGGTCACGAAGTCCATGGCTACATGGGACCAGGGGCGGGAAGGAACGGGCAGGGGGTGCAGAAGGCCCGCCGGGGCTGACGATGACGTCTTACCAGTAGCGCACTTAGCGCAGGCCCGGACATAGTTGTTAACATCCTTCCGTAGCCCTGGCCACCAAAAGGTCCTCTGGAGGAGGTCAATGGTCCCACTCACACCCGGATGGCACGCCAGTTTAGACGCGTGACCCCACTCGATTACCTGGCCTCTGACAGAACGGGGAACAAATAGACGACCCGGGGGCCCCCCCACCCGGATCGGGCTCCACCTCCTGTGCTCTTCTGACCTTGTCCCCAGGACAACGCACCCACCACACAGGCAGATGGCAGAATAGTCTCCTCCTGCTCGTCAGAGGATGGCACGTCAAACTGCCTGGAAAGGGCGTCAGGCTTACCATTCTTGCTTCCCGGTCGGTAGGTGATCGTGAAATTAAAGCGACCGAAGAAGAGTGACCAGCGGGCCTGACGTGCGTTCAACCGCTTGGCCGTCCTGAGATACTCAAGGCTGCGATGGTCAGTCCAAACAACAAACGGCTGGGCAGCCCCCTCCAGCCAGTGCCTCCATTCCTCCAGAGCGAGTTTGACGGCCAGCAGCTGCCTGTCACCAGTGCCGTAGTTCCTCTCAGCGGGTGTCAGGCGATGAGAGATGTAAGCGCAGGGTCGGATCTTTCCATCCGCCGGGGGGCGCTGAGAGAGAACGGCCCCAACCCCCGAATCTGAGGCGTCCACCTCCACCAGACACTGTAGTTCCGGGTCCACCTGGGTCAACACACGAGCCGAGGCGAACTCCCCCTTCAGTCTCTCGAATGCCGCAGCAGCCTCCTCACTCCAGCGAAAGGGGACCTTCGGGGGTGTGAGCGCAGTCAGGGGTCTGGCGATATTCCCAAAGTTAGGCACAAATCGCCGGTAAAAATTGGTGAAACCCAGAAACTCCTGCAGCTGTTTCCGAGATGTAGGTGTGGGCCAGTCCACCACCGCCTTGACCTTGTCCAGATCGGGAAGCACCTGGCTACGGGCGATGATAAATCCCAGGAAGGAGATGCGGTCCGTGTGGAATTCACATTTCTCCGCCTTGACGAACAACTGATTCTCCAAGAGGCGCTGCAGAACCCGCCGCACATGCACCTGGTGCTCCTCCAGTGTGCGCGAGAAGATGAGGATATCATTGAGATACACAAAGACGAAGGAGTTCAGAAAGTCCCGGAGGACGTCATTGATTAGGCGCTGGAACACCGCCGGAGCGTTGGTTAACCCAAACGGCATCACTAAGTATTTAAAGTGACCGCTTGGGGTCCAAAAAGCAGTCTTCCATTCGTCACCTTCTCGAATACGCACCAGGTGGTAGGCGTTCCACAGATCTAGCTTGGTGAACCATGACGCCCCCTGGAGGGAGTCGAAGGCAGTGTTCATCAAGGGGAGTGTGTATTTGTCTTTGATTGTGATGTCATTGAGGCCCCGGAAGTCGATGCAGGGGCGCAGCAAACCGTCCTTCTTCCCCACAAAGAAGAACCCTGCGCCCACGGCCAAGGAGGATGGACAGATGATACCGGAAGCCAAAGACTCCTTAATATACGTATCCATGGCCTCACGTTCCGGGGCTGACAGGCTATACAGGCGGCTCGCCGGGAAAGGGGCCCCAGCCTTGAGGTTGATTGCGCAGTCGTACGGACGATGGGGGGGAAGGGACAGCGCCCGTGACTTACTAAAGACCGGGCCCAGGTCATGGTAGACGTCAGGTACCCTGGACAGGTCCGGGGGAGGCGTCGAGGGAGGAAGCATTGGAACCGAGAGGGCGCACGCCACTGACTGGAGACAGGCGCTCAGGCAGAACGGGCTCCACGCTGTGATTCTCCCAACTTGCCAGTCGAAAGTGGGGTTATGCAGCCGAAGCCAGGGGTACCCCAGGATGATGGGTGAAGAGGAGATGGGCAGAATCAGGAACCGTGTTTCCTCTCTGTGATTCCCTGAGACTATTACTGACACAGGGGCCATCTGGTGGGAAACTGATGTCAGTGACACCTTGGATAGGGTGACAAGATGAACAGGGGGGCATAAGGGCTGACAGCTGAGGCCCATCAGGGTTGCCAGATCTCTGGAGATGAAATTCTTCTCATCTCCAGAGTCAACTAAGGCATGTGTGGTGTGTTCCTTGTGTTTGTGGAGGAGTCTAATGGGAATGTGGCAACTAGTGAGGGGTTTTTCCTGATCTTTGTCAGCGAATCCCCCTACTGTGATCCGCGGACCTCCCCTTTTTAACGGGCAGTCCACTATTCCATGTGACCCATTACCACAGAAGAAACACAACCCCTGCTCCCTGCGGCACTGTCTTTCAGCCGCTGTAATACCCGATTGCCCCACAATCATATCCTCCTGCTCCATAAGTTCTTCAGATGTGGGCAGAGCGAGGCGGGAGGACCTAATGGGGCGAGGGCGAGATTTACTCGAACGGGAAGCTGTTCGCCGTTTGGCCGCTCGCTCCCTTAGCCTGCTATCTAGGCTGATGGTGAGGGAGATTAATTCCCCTAACCTGTCTGGTTTATCCCGTGCTGCTAGCTCATCCTTCAACTCAGGGCTAAGACTGTGGAGGAAGATTCCACAGAGCGCTGGCTCCCCCCACCCAACCTGAGCAGCTAATACCCAGAAATCAACGGAGTAATCGGCGGCAGATCTACTGCCCTACTGAAGACCTAGCAGCCGTTCGGTTAGCACCGCACCCCGGTCAACATGATCGAACACCTCCATGAACTCTGCCACGAACTGCTGGTAAGTCAAAAGTGGGTAGTTTGGTTTGGCCATGATGGTATAAGCCCAATCTAAGGCTCTGCCTCCCAGCAAGTTGATAATATATCCAATTTTGTTCAAATCAGTGGCAAAGTCCCCCGGGACGCGGAGAAACACAGACTTGCACTGCAGCAAAAAACCTTGTGCCTCCCCGAGTTTACCATTAAAACGAGCGGGGGTTGGCACGGGAGTGAGGCGATGTGCAGATGGTGGGTTAGTTTGGCTAGTAGCAGTGGCTGCGGGTGCTGAAGGCGCCCCGCTGGCCGGGGGAAACGCCTGGTGTCCTTCCAGGCGATCCAGCCGGCTGTTAATTTGTGTCAATTGGTTTAAGATTACCGTCTGTTGATGGGAAATCATGTCAACTCGTGCGCTGAGAGTGCTAAAGCGGCGCGACAGCGTGCTGTCTGTTGGGTCATCCTGACGGAGTCGTACTGACATGATTTACGACCCAAGAGACAGACGCTGACACGAGTGATTACAGACAATTATCTTTTATTGTTAAAATGTGGGTGTAGTGCGTGAGTGGATGTATGCGTGCTCGTCTGGTCACTGGAGCTGAGCCCGTCTTGTGGTGACCTGGCAACCCTGGAACACACAAGCACAAAGGTTACTGCTGCACAATAACAATAACGGCGTATATGTTGCAGGTGCTTACTGGCAGGTCCCACAGTGTAAGTCCGGCTGGCTCCTGGTGTCCGTGTGACGTAGTGCTCGAGGTGCCCAGCGTTGCGGGGGTGAGGAGGAACTCCGAGGAGGAGGAGGCCGTGCCTCGTCAGCTGAGAAGGATTGTCCGCCGCCTGGGAGGTCTACCTGTGCACAGGGGAAAGAACTTGCAGACGATGAGTGCTGAGTTTGCTTACGTGGCCTGGCTTGACTTGGCGTTCGCTTCTTGACTTGTAGTCGAGATCTCAGCGCATTGCTTGGCAAGAAAGACAGACGACTCCGTGCTGAGGAGTCCGCACGTCGGGCTTTTAAAGTCTGCTGATTGCCACCTGCTGGAGTGAGCGCAGCTGATGATGATGATGATGCTCATAACGGCCTAGTGGCCATCATGACACTTTCCCCTATCTAGAGCTCTTTTAAGTTCATTTAAGGTGAACATTGCATTAATGACGTCAGAATTCTCACTACTTGCTCACAATTTGTACTGCTGTTTTTCTACAATCTCTGCTCTTCTTCTTCTGCTTTCCTCACTTATATTACTTTGGCTGTGCACCTTTTGAAATTGTTTAACCAATACCTTTGAGTTTTCTTTACAATTAAATGCCTCACATCCATTATACTGAAGAACAGGGATTACCGTCTGCCTAAAGGCTCCTGTCATTCTACGAACTAAACTCTAGACTTTTTTAACAGGAGTATCTGGACCTAATTTTTCACAGAAATTTCTCCAGCTTTGTTTTTTTTGCTTCTTTAATTACTCTCCTTGCTTTAGCTCTCAGTCTTTTAAACTCAATTGCTAAGCTTTCGGTTGGATGCCTCTTTAACCTGCTATATGCTCTGTTTCTGGCTTTAATTGCCAGGCTACATTCTTCATTCCACCAAGGGACTATAACCCCTCCCTTAGGAATCTTTTTCCTAGGGATAGCCTCTGATGCAGCAGACCAAATCACTTTAGTTAAAGAACTGTTCCACTCATCCACTCCTTTCTCACTCTGTATATCTGCTACTTTCAGGTTTACTTTTGCCTTGTATTCTACCCAGTTTGCTCTTTTATAGTTTAACCTCAGGAGGGGAATGTTTGGATCCTCAACAAGAGTTCTGCCAAACTTGGCAACTATTGGCACATGATCACTGCACAATAGGTTCCCATCCTTTATCTTCCATGTATCAATAGCTGCCAACTCAGCCGATGCAACTGTAATATCAATCGAGGTTGCCATTCCCCGGCCTGTTCCAAACCAAGTAGGCTGCCCATCATTTAGCACGACCAAATTATACTTATCCATGAAATCCTCTACAATCTTACCATTTCTATCCCTCTTCCTGCTTCCCCATAACTCATTATGCGCATTGATGTCCCCGAGCCAAACTACTGGGAGACTAACTTTATCCATAACTTCCTGGAAATGACTTTCTTCTAAACTGATGCATGGATTATACATATTTACAATTGACACTTTCCCTCAGTTAGTCCACACTTCTATTGTTATGCTCTCTATCGTACTTTTAATTTCCCTTCTCCTGTACTGAATCCCATCTCTAATAAACGTGGCACAGCCACCTCCTGAGCTGATCTCTCTATCTTTCCTCTCAGAATCAGAATCAGAATCAGAATCAGCTTTATTGGCCAAGTATGCACAACACATACAAGGAATTTGACTTTGGCTAAAATCTTGCTCTCGTTGTTCAGGTGGAGGATTTAAATAAGATTTAAATAAGGATTCAATGACAACAGAGTATGTACAGTAAATTACAGTCTGTCCACGTTTCTATAAAAGGATGCAAATATATACAGGAATATATGCAGTTATTTACTCAGACTAACCACACTTTGCAGAAATATATGAAAAAATATACAGTCACACAGTATTTCAATGTGAACTCAGATTCAGTGATATAATGTGAATGAAGTAAAAAGCAGTGTGAGAGTTATGTGCAATGTAATAATGGATGAAAAGTCATGAGTACAGCAACAGGTAGGACTAGGTGAATGTTAGGAGTTCATCAGAGTGATGGCTTGAGGAAAGAAACTGTTCCTGTGACGGGTGGTTTTGACCTTCAGTGATCTGTAACGACGACCAGAAGATAGAAGTTCAAACAGTTTGTGGCCGGGGTGTGATGGGTCAGCACAGATGTTTCCCGCCCGTTTCCTAGTTATGGACCGATATAAGTTCTCAATGGAGGGTAGGTCGGTACCAATGACCCTCTCCGCAGACTTAATGATCCGCTGCAGTCTGGTCTTGTCCTGTTTAGTGGCAGATCCAAACCAGACAGTGATGGAAAAGCAGAGGACAGATTGGATGATGGCAGTGTAGAAGACAACCAGCAGCTCCTGAGGCAAATCAAACTTCTTGAGCTGACGCAGAAAAAACAACCTCTGCTGGGCCTTTTTCCGTACAGTGTCTACATGGGAGGACCACTTCAGGTTCCGGGAGATTGTGGTACCCAGAAACTTGAAGGAGTCCACAGTGGACACTGTGCTGTTGAGGATGGTGAGTGGGGGGAATGGAGGGGGGTGTCGCCTGAAATCCACAGTCATCTCAACCGTTTTGGCTGGGTTAAGTTCAAGATGGTTCTGGCTGCACCAGAGGATCAGCTGCTCCACCTCCCGCCTGTATGCAGACTCATCATCATCCCGGATCAAACCGATGACTGTGGTAGTCGTTCGCAAACTTCAGGAGCTTCACCGAAGGGTCCTCTGAGGTGCAGTCGTTGAAGAAGAGGGAGAAGAGCAATGGGGAAAGGACACATCCTTGGGGGGCACCAGTACTAATTTTTCGGGAGCTGGATGTAAATCTCCCTAGCTTCACCTGTTGCCACCTGTCAGTCAGAAAGCTGGAGATCCACTGGCAGGTGGAGGGGGGCACCTTGAGTTGGAGGAGTTTCTGATGAAGAATGCCTGGGATGATGGTGCTGAACGCTGAGCTGAGGTCGACAAACAGGATCCCGGCGTACGTCCCTGGGGAGTCGAGGTGTTGCAGGATGTAGTGTAGTCCCATATTCACTGCATATGAATATGCAGTGAATATGGATGCATATGGAATATGCAGAAAATGCAGGTAGGTTTGCCTACCGGTCAAACCTACCTGTTTGACCGGTAGGCAAACCTGCAGTGGGTCCATCAGGGGGCCTGTGATGACCTTCAGGTGGTTCAGCACCAATCTTTCCAAGGATTTCATGACCACAGAGGTCAGGGCAACAGGTCTGTAGTCGTTTAATCCTGTAACAGAGGGTTTCTTGGGAACTGGAATGATGATGGAGCGTTTGAAGCAGGAAGGCACTTCACGCAGCTCCAGTGATCCATTAAAGATCCGGGTGAAGATGGGGGCCAACTCGTTGGAGCAGACTCTCAGGCAGGACGGAGACACACCATCAGGTCCTGCAGCCTTCTTGATCTTTTGTCTCTGAAAGACCCGGCGCACCTCCTCTTCACAGATCGTTAGTGCTGGTGGGAGGTCAGAGTGGAGGAGGGATGGAGTTCCTGGGGCTGCAGATAAACCTTTTGTGTGGGTGGGAGGTGAGAACTGTAGGTTCTTTTCAAACCTACAGTAAAAGCTATTTAGGTCATTAGCCAGCTGGAGGTTTTCCACAGTGTGGGGGGATGGTCTCCTGTAGTTGGTGATATTCTGCAGGCCTCTCCAAACAGAAGCAGAGTTGTTGGCTGAGAAGTTTTTTTGTAACTTCTCACTGTAGCTCCTCTTAGCAAGACTGATCTCTTTCGTCAGCATGTTTCTTGCCTGCTTGTACAGAGTCCAGTCACCAGTCCTGTAGGCCTCCTCCTTGGTCTGACGTAGCTGCTTCAGTTTAGGAATGAACCAGGGTTTATTGTTGTTGTATGTGCAGAAGGTCTTGGTCTGCACACACATGTCCTCGCAGAAAAAGATGTATGACGTCACAGTGTCATTGAGTTCATTTAGGTTAATGGCTGCATCTTCAAAAACACTCCAATCCGTACAGTCAAAGCAGGCTTGTAACTCCAGCTTTGATTCCTCAGTCCATTTCTTCACAGTCCTTACAACAGACTTGGAAGTTTTTAGTTTCTGTCTGTATGTTGGAATAAGATGAAGCAGACAGTGGTCAGAAAAACCCAGAGCTGCATGGGGGACGGCATGATAGGCGTTTCTTAAAACTGTGTAACAGTGGTCAAGTGTATTTGTGTCCCTGGTGGGACATTTAATATGCTGTCTGAATTTAGGAAGCTCATTTGTGAGATTAGCTCTATTGAAATCACCCAGAATGATAAGCAGAGAGTCTGGATGTTTTTCCTCCACCTCTGCTATCTGGTCAGCGAGGTGCTGCAGTGCCTCCGTTGTACAAGCAGCAGGCGGGATATAAATTCCGACCAGAATAAACGAGGAGAACTCTCGCGGTGAATAAAAGGGTTTACAGTTTATGAACAGTGACTCTAGGTTAGGGCTACAAAACTTCTTCAACACTGTGACATCAGTACACCAACGTTCGTTTATGTAGAAGCAGATCCCACCACCCTTAGTCTTTCCAGAGAATTCTCGGCTGCGATCAGCGCAAAACAGTTGGAATCCATCCAGGCGCACCGCGCTGTCCGGGATGTGTTCACTCAGCCAGGACTTCGTGAAACAAAGGGCACCAGATCTGCTAAAATCCCGGTTTTTGTGAGTCAGGAGCAGCAATTCGTCCATTTTGTTCGCCAAAGAGCGGATATTCGCCAGATGGATCGATGGGAGCGGCGTGCGAAATCCTCGTTTCTTCAGCCTGACTAGCGCACCGGCACGTTTACCACGCCGCCTTCGTTTCCGGCCAGCGCCAATAGCCGCTGCTCCCACAGCTAAGATCGACTGAAAAAACTTCAGATCAGCAGCAGAAACTGGCGGAGAAGTTGCATTGGGAGGTAGTCTGAGTGAAAGTAGTTCCTCCCTTGAATAGGTGACTCGGGCAGAAGAGCAGATGTCCAAAAAAACACACAAAATTATCAAAAACATCAGAGAGCAGAAGCCAGTGGCTGCCATCCGTGGCGCCATCTTGGATTTTTTTTCCAAGATGGAAAAAAGATCTTGGATTTTTCTCACACTTGTATCATGGTACTACAAAATCCAGGTGTGGTTTTAACCAAGTCTCTTCAATAGAAATTACATCTGGCTTCTCCTCAAGCTCCTTCAAAAAGTGTTTAAGTTCCTGTCCATTTGCCATCAGGCTCCTAGCATTCCATTGCATAATACAAAACATTATGCCAAAGAAGCTAATCATCACCATTTTCACTATTCCTACTGGCCATTTCATCTTCCTCACAGTTGCTGCAGTCTAATTCCTGATACCAACTTCCTCCTGACCCTTGGCCTCCACCACAGTAAGTAAATTGCCAAACTTCTTCTGGGTCTATTCCTTTAATATTCAACAGTCTTTCAGCAGGAGAAGTGATTTCCCATACTACGTCTGATTTTTTATTTGCTACCAGTTTTACTCTCCACATTGCTTCCACCACAAACGCTAATAGCACTTTTCTGTTCACAATAACAGTACCATCATTTCCTGGTGTGCTATTCACCCTTATTGCTTCTTTGCACAATGACTCGCCATGCTGTTGCCTGGTTCCCTGCACTCCCCCCATTTGTTTAACTGCTTCTGCATATGAGATTTTGTTTTCTCTCTTGATTCTTTCAACATTCTCTGCTTTAACCACTTGCGCTCCGTTGTTCCTCGGGCGGGCAAGTCTCTGCATCCTAGGACGCACGAGAGCGCACTCGTGCGCCCTCGGACGCATGACGCATGATAGAGATACTGATGGTGGTGATGTAGGTGGTGTGGCCTCCAAGCGCCACTGAAAAAAAAAAAGCTGCAGACACAGCTGCGAACAGATTAGTTCATCTGATTGACCTCTCATTCGACTAATAAGAGCCTTGAATTGGGTTTCTGAAACCTTGAAGAACCAATGAATGAAAACTTAGGAAGAAGGACCCGCCTACTGTGAATGCAGGAGCCAATTGAAGCACAGAAGTTCGGGCTGGGTGAAGAGAGATTTACTGTTGCAGCTGATGAAAAAAAAAGGACGCTGAACGAACTTGCTACAGACCCAGCAGCATGGAGACCACCCACAAGTGGGACCTGCACTCATTCCAGCAGAATAGACGTTTAGGATTCTCTTCCGTCATCATAGACCGACGGAGGCCGACGACAAAAGTCGTAAATCATTCACCAAAACCGCAATAATGGAATTATGTTTTGACCGGGATCCACGAGCGGACCAGCGTCACGTTCGTCTGACAATGGGGAAGAGAAGTTCACCAGGACTCTGCTGCTGTGAAGAGGTAAGGTGTTATAAGCTAAATTATTATTTATCCCTGAAAACTGTAATCCAAAAATGACTTTTGACCGATCGGTAAATTACAACTGTACGGCGCACGAAGTACGAAGTGCGTGTGCCGCGATAAACGGTTCATTTGCCGTGTTCAGACCGTGAACGCCCCCCCCCCCCCCGCTGCAGAAGAGGAGCTGGGGGCGTTCACGGTCCGAACGCCCCCCGGTCCGCGGGGGGAAGCATATGAGTCTATTCCGTCATGTAGCGATGGCCGTCCTCTGTAGCGAGGGGGGGGACAACCCCCCCACACACACACACAGTAGCGAGGGGGAGGGGGAAGCCGCTGTGACAGCGTTGCTGTGGAAACATGCAACGAGTGTAATTCGTCATGTAGCAAGGGCCGAACTCCGTCCTTTGTAGCGGGGGGGGCAACCCCCCCCCACACACACACACACAGACACAGCCCTGAATGTGACCTTTCATTAGAGCCCAAAATGAAGATTCTACATTGAATTATTCAAAAGTTATAGACGTTTTTCCAAACTGTGCCATTTGGCACAATTTGGCACAGTTCCAAAACGCCTGGGAACTACCTGAGAACAAAGCTGTGTAAAATATTCATTTTTTGTGGTATTGTTACCAAATTTGGATCTCAGCTTGATAACACTTGGTTCTACATTTCTGTTGCATTTTCCAGCCGGCTCGGACAGCTGTGTGTTATTTCCAAGCATTTGTATCCAAAAAAACACCGTGGCCAAATTTATTTTCTTCAAGTTCAGTATGTTTAAATGACTAACTCAGTGGCCGGAGCACGTAGAGAGATTATGTTTTTTTTTGCCAAAAAATTCAAAGTGTTTTCTTTTAAATGAGACCAACCCCATGAAGATGCTGCAAAGGGTTGAAGAACAGCTTTCGATTTACTTTGGGCACGTTATTTTTTGGCATTTTTAGGAAAATTGCCCGGAGTGCAAGGGGTTAAAGTAATTGGCACACCCTTTGAATAAGGCTGGATGGTCACCTCCACAGTTACAACATTCCACTGGCTCTTTGCATTCCTTCCCATCATGATCTTTACCACACTGTCTGCACCTCCGACCACCTCCACAAACTGCAGCAACATGACCATACTTTTGACATTTAAAGCACCTCAGTGGGGGTCTTTCATATTCTTTTACATTGTAACTGACATGCCCCAACATTACTCTCCTTGGCAGTTTATCTTTAAAGGTAATAAGGACAGGAGTAGAGCCGCCTCTCCTCTCCCCCCTTCCCATGTGCCTGACTGCAACAACTTCACCCCCTTTCAGACAGGTCAGCAGCTCTTGGTCAGTTAGTTCAGGTGACACATTATAAATAACTCCCTTAACCTCTGAAGTGACCCGTGGTTTAAATGTTTCCACACTTTTCCCTAGCAAACTTTTAATCTTGAGCTCTTTAGTCTGTTGATTAGATGATTTACATATTACAAACACCATCCCACTTTTCAAGATTGTAACACGCATGACATCTCCGATTTCTCTTGTAATTTCTTTTGCCAATTTTAAGAGATTCACAGAAGAAAACCCAGAGACTTCCATCACTTTTATATAAACTTTGTAACTAACCTCCTTTTCATCCTCCTTCCTTCCCATTTTACCCCAAGCACCACCCTCCGAGTCACTACCCTGAGACCCATCCTCCCGATTCTTCCTCTTTGGTCCGCTTTTACCCACGATTTGCCACCCACCCCCATCCCACTCACCACCCTCCTGCATGGGCCGACTCTGATAGTCCCCAAAACAAGGCAAATTTCTCCTGAAAGGCTTTTCCTTTTTTCTTCTTTCGTGAAAATTTGACCTTGCCCGCGTCAAAACCAAGTCCGTCTACCATCTTCAGCTCAACGCTGATTCCTCATCTCCTCAGCTGTGGACAGTTAGGTAATTAGCTCACCTCCCACCGCCGAATCCAGCCTGGTTCTCCCTGACAGGTTGGGGATGCCTTCTCCTCTTGTCAGTGCCATCAGCTGTTTTTCATTATGGGTGTTTCACACACATGCACACACACACTCCATTCATTCCTATTCACACACTCCGACACTCACTCATGCACAGCAGGGATTAATTATGTTTAGCCCACACTTCCTCACACCGGTGATCTCTTCCCTCATTAGTATCATGATTACAAATATGCTGCGTTAGTGGGAAGAGACCGTCGGAGCATTCACCCTCATACATGACAGCACATTCCTTCATGTATGTGTGTCCACTACCTTTGTGTTTTTCAGCCTGGCATTACAAGACGGTCAATTCCTTGATGTTAGCGGCTGACCCTGCCTTACTCCCTCATCCACCAGACTGCACGGACAGCCCCGGATCGCTCCAGTTCTGTAAGTTCATGTTTGCCTTGTTCCCTGTGCCGACAGCAACCCTGCGGCAAGAGGCATTCCTTTCGCTGGGCTGTAGAGCAACCGGGAGGTGTCCCTGTATGTCTGGTGGCCTTTGTCTCATCATTACAACCCTCTGTATTTGTGTGGTCAACTGGAATTGTTATTTTGTTGTGGTTTATGTTAATAAATGGCACGTTCTACTCCAGCGATTGGGTTTTTCATTCCCTCCCTCGTGTGCTGCGGAATGGTGCACGGGGAATCTTGACAACCACAGTTTTATTCTGACCATCCAGATAGATTCACTGGTATGAATTATCAGGTTCTGAGTAGAAAGAATGTAGCTGGATGTTGCTACTTTGAGGTGGAGTGGGGAGGGAAAGAAGGAGGAGGAGTAGCAGTCACGTATAAAAACATCGGCAGAGAAAGTTCCTCAGATAAAGTTTATTTTAAGTCGAATGACAATTCAATTCAATTCAATTCAATTCAACTTTATTTATATAGTGCCATTTCACAACAACAGTCATCTCATAGCACTATCAACTGTAGGGGGAACCCCCACAGTTGCAGAAAGACCCCAGCAATCAGGCGATCCCCTGTGAGCAAGCACTTGGCGACGGTGGAGAGGAAAAACTCCCTTTTAACAGGAAGAAACCTCCAGCAGAACCAGGCTCAGGGAGGGGCAGTCATCTGCTGCAACTGGCTGGGGGGTGAGGGGACAGAGAAGATGAAAAGAACAGACATGTAGAGAGCAAACAGCACGATGGGGACTCAATCTATGGGAGAGAACAAACAGATGTTAATGACCAGCAAAAAAAAATATTTCATTGAGAGTGAAGAAAGGAGTGAGGCCCAGTGCATTATTGGAGGTCCCCCGGCTGACTAAACCTATTAGCAGCATAACTAAGGGAGGGTTCAGAAACACATGATCCCTCCCTAATTGTAGGCTATATCAAAAAGGTAGGTTTTAGCCCTATTCTTAAAAACAGAGATCGAGTCTGACTCCCGAATCCAGATTGGCAGCTGGTTCCACAGGAGAGGAGCTTGATAACTGAAGGCTCTGCCTCCCATTGTACTTTTGGAGATTCTAGGTATTACAAGTAATCCTGCATTTTGGGAGCATAGTGCTCTTTTAGGATAATACGGTAGTATCAGATCTTTTAAATAAAAAGGAGCCTGATTGTTTAGAGCTTTGTAAGTAAGAAGAAGGATTTTAAACTTAATTCTAAACTCTATGGGAAGCCAATGAAGGGAGGCCAGAACCGGAGAGATATGATCTTTCTTTCTAGTACCTGTTAAAACTCTTGCTGCAGCATTTTTAATCTAATCTTGAGCTAACAAAAGCGTGGATCAGTTTCTCAGCATCACTCTCAGACAAGATGCTCCTAATCTTGGCAATATTACGCAAATGATAGAAGGCAGTCTTAGAAACAAATTTAATATGTGAATTAAAGGACAGATCTTGATCAAAAATAATTCCAAGGTTCCTCACAGAGCTATTAAGAGAAAGAGTAACCACATCCAAACTGAAAGTTTGATTTGGAAAGGTATTTCTAAGATTTTTTGGACCAACAAGAATGACTTCAGTCTTATCTGAATTTAATAGCAGGAAATTACAAGTCATCCAAGCTTTGATTTCCTTAAGACAGGCTTCTAACTTGGCTAATTGATTAGTATCATCTGGCTTCATTGACAGGTATAATTGTGTGTCATCTGCATAACAATGAAAATGTATACAGTGCTTTCTAATAATGTTGCCTAACGGAAGCATATATAAACTAAAAAGAGTAGGGCCAAGCACAGATCCCTGTGGAACTCCATGACTAAGCTTTGAGTTGAAAGAAAACTCATTATTTACATGAACAAACTGGAACCTATCAGATAAATAAGATCTAAACCACTGCAACGAAGTTCCATTAAGTCCAAAATAGTGTTCTAATCTATCAAGTAGAATATTATGATCGACAGTATCAAAGGCTGCACTAAGGTCTAAAAGGACAAGTACAGAAACCAGTCCATTATCAGATGTGATGAGGAGGTCATTAGTGACCTTCGCTAAGGCTGTTTCAGTACTATGATGGATTCTAAACCCAGATTGAAACTCTTCAAGTAAACCATTTCCCTGCAAGTGGTCAAATAATTGCGTAGCAACAACTCTTTCTAAGATTTTTGAAATGAAAGGGAGATTAGAGATTGGTCTATAGTTAGCTAAAGCTCCTGGATCTAGCGTTGGCTTTTTGAGTAAGGGTTTAATTACAGCCGTTTTGAAAGCCTGCTGTACATGGCCTAAAGTTAATGAAGAATTGATTATATGAAGAATAAAGTTACCAATAAGTGGGAAGACTTCTTTAAATAACCTAGTAGGAATACGGTCTAAAAGACAAGTTGAAGGTTTGGATGAGGAAACTATTTTGTCTAACTCACAAAGGTCGATTGGAGTAAACTCATCAAGACAGACATCAATTGAAGGAGTTGTAGTAGTTACAGTATTTAAGTTAACTGTGGGAAGAATCTGATTGATTTTATCTCTGATGGATGAAATTTTATTATTGAAAAAGTTCATAAAGTCCTGACTAGTAAGCTCTAAGGGAATGCTAGGATTGATAGAGTCCTGACTCTTTGTCAGCCTGGCTACAGTGCTGCAAAGAAACCTGGGATTATTCTTGTTTTCTTCTATTAATACAGAATAATAACTCGTTCTAGCTTTTCTAAGAGCTTTTTTATAGATTAAAAGATGATTTCTCCAAGCTAAATAGATTTCATCTAAATTAGTGGAGCACCATTTTCTTTCTAATTGACAAGTCTTCTGTTTTAAGCTACGAGTTTCTGTGTTGAACCAAGGAGTTAGAAATCTCTGATTAGACTTTTTCTTTTTTAAGGGGGCCACCAAGTCTAGAGTCTGATGCAGAGAAGCTGTAACACTATCCACCATGTTATCAATTACAGAAGGAGCAAGCTGTCTATAGCTTATTTCCGTTGTGTTGACACATGGCATAGAGGAAACAATCTGCATAAATTTGGTAACAGCATCATCAATGGTCATTATATTGTTACAAAGGTGATTATTCATTCTACCACATCAGCTCCCGCATTCCCATATAAGATCCTGGTTCCTCCAGAATAGGAGTGTTCCTGGATCACAGAGCAGGTGTTCTGTCTTTCTACAGCGTCTCTGAAACCACGACTCCTCCACAGAGTCCAGACCTCATTCACTCTTTGTGACAGTCTTTTGATGACATTTCAATCAAGATGGCGCCGCGGATGGTCGCCACTGGCTTCTGCTCTCCGATGTTTTTGATAAATTTGTGTGTTTTCTTGGACTTTTGCTCTCCGTCCAGGTCACCTTTTCAAGAGAGGAACTACTTTCACTTAGACTATCTTCCAATGCACCTTTTCCGCTGGTTTCTGCTGATCTGAAGTCTCTTCAGCCGATTTTAGTTTTGGGAGCAGCGGCCATTGGCACTGGCCGGAAACGAAGGCAACATGGTAAACGTGCCGGTGCGCTAGTCAGGCTGAGGAAGTGAGGACATTGCACATCACCTCCATCGATCCATCTAGCGAATGTCCGCTCTTTGGCAAATAAAATGGACGAGATGCTGCTCCTGACCCACAAAAATTCAGACTTTAGCAGATCTGCTGCCCTGTGTTTCACGGAGTCCTGGCTGAGTGAACACATCCAGGACAGCGCGGTGCGCCTGGATGGATTCCAATTGTTCCACGCTGATCGCAGCCGAGAATTCTCTGGAAAGACTAAAGGTGGTGGAATCTGCTTCTACATAAACGAAGGTTGGTGTACTGATGTCACAGTGTTGAAGAAGTCTTGCAGTCCTAACTTAGAGTCACTGTTCATAAACTGTAAACCCTTTTATTTACCGCGAGAGTTCTCCTCGTTTATTCTGGTCAGAATTTATATCCCACCTGTTGCTTGTACAACAGAGACCCTGCAACACCTCGCTGACCAGATAGCAGACGTGGAGGAAAAACATCCAGACTCTCTGCTTATCATTCTGGGTGATTTCAATAGAGCTAGTCTCACAAATGAACTTCCTAAATACAGACAGTGTCATGCGGTGACCATAAGATGCCAAGAGTCCACCGGTGAGTTTTGCAATGATGGTAATTAATTAACAAGAAACAAGACGTAACACAAGACTATGATAGACTGTGACGAAGATACACTAAACATAGAGCATGGGACCGTAAGGCTAACCCCAGCCACTTATGATCTAAGACATGACATGACAAGAGCAAGCATAAGCACGAGAATATACACACTAACCTGACATGACGAGGTTGAGACGATGTCTGACGATACTCCTGCAATCTAACTGCCATCAGTGCCCGCCTTATAAAGGCGAACACTAATGAGCAGTGATGACAGACAGCTGACCGATTTTGACAGCCGGAAACCCCACCGAGCGCCTTCACAATAACAGCCCGGTGAAGTCAGAATATAACCCACAGCTGTCAAAGCCGGCAGCGAATATACATAGCCCGAGCGTGGACAGGACCGGCGCTCGGGTCGTAACAGTACCCTCCCTCCGAGGGCGGGCTTCCAGAACGCCCATAGACCACCCTGCCCCCCCCTCAAGGGTGGGCGGATGGGGGTAGGTCCGGAGGGAGAAAAAGACCAACACAGAATCAGTACAGGAAAAAGACAAAATCCAGACCAGACAAGGCAAAAAAAACTAAACACAGTACAATGACAAAAAACACCAAATATTCAAATCAGATAAAATACACATGGAGGAAAATAAGGCAACAGTAGGACATAACACAAATTGCCAAGGATCCCCAAATAACAGTTACAGAAAACAAAGGACAGCAAGAGAAAATTAAATCTTTGCCCACGTTTCACAAGAAAATGGCCTCCCACCTGTGTGAATTCTCATGTGAATCATCAAATAACCAAATACAGAAAAACAGAGCAATTACTGGCTCATACCTAACTACACACAAAACAAACTAGGGCAACTGCAAGACATAACAAATACCCGCAGACACCCAAATGGCCATAACACAAAGCACACAGGATAGCAAGGGGAAAAAACAAACAAACAAACAGATCAATCACTGGGACAGATCATCACCAGAAAATGACCACTACCCCCCCAACAGTTTATGCCAACCGGCGGAGACCAGGCGCCATAGGAACAGTTCAGGTGGTCTCCCCGCTTCCAACGGCCGGCGGGTGGTCATGGGAGGCGGAACATGACCAGGCGGCTCACCATAGTCCGACGCCCAGCACGTCCGCTCCTCTGGTGGCCGAACCAGGTCGCCCAACGAAACACATAACACGTCGGGTGGCCGACCCGGGGCGCTGAACCGGCAAAGCAGTCCCCCAGGCGGCTGACCCGTGTCCCTCAGCCACCAGTCCCGGGGAAAAACAGCCCACGGCGGCCTCCCTGATGAGGAGAAAACTCGGGAGAAAACAAAACAAAACCCGTCCGTGGACCACACCGGTGCTGCACCTCTGCTGGACCCCGATTGGGTCTGAGCTGCACCCACGTCGGGCCCCGATTGGGCCAGAACCGCACCTGCGGTGGACCCCGATTGAGCCTCTGGCGCACCCACGTCGGACCTCGATTGGGTCAGAACTGCACCTGCGGTGGACCCCGATTGGGCCTCTGGCGCACCCCCGTCGGACCCCGATTGGGCCAGAACCGCACCTGCAGTGGACCCCGGTTGAGCCTCTGGTGCACCCACGTTGGACCCCGATTGGGTCGGTGCAGCTCCGCTCACGATCTCCACCCCCGAACCTGGGACCTCCAACCCAGTGACTCCGACTGGTTCCATGCCAGCGACACTGCAACAAGGCTCACAAACAACAAGAAAACCAGGATCAGAATCACCGGTATCAACAGAACCCAGCGAGACGAGCTCAGGCGCAGCAGGCGGCTGCTCCTCACTCGCCTCCCCGAGAGGCAGGCAAAAATGCTCCAAAACAGGGAACAGAGACACAAGAGGGAGCACTTGCCTGCACTCGGGTTCTGTTGCCACCCAGGACTTCGACGATCCAGGTTCAGGGCGGCGACTCTCATCAGCAGGCTCCAACTCAGCTGCGTCGGGCTCCGCAGCTGGCAAGATGTCGTCTGCAGCCTGAGGTTCCTCCCGCGCTGCTGTCCACACCGATGACCCGTATGGCGTGGGGGCAGAGGACACTGGCTCGGACCGCTCCGGCGAGGAGATCCAGGGACGCTTCATCGTCGGCTCAGGCTCCGGGTCGCAGTCCGCTCTTCTCCTCCGTCCATGACGTGGCTGCAGGGCCAGATCCAGGCTTTCCAGCACTGCAGGTCCCCTCTTCATCCAATGACATTGGCCTGGCATCGCGGATCACTCAACAGGGGGGGACACAGAGGCAGCAGGTTTAGTCATTATCTCTACAGCAGGTGGAGGGAGCTCGGGGGGCTGCAAACCCCGAACTCTGCCCCCAGGAGTCAGACAAGGCAGGTTACAATCTTGATGTAATAAATTAACATGCACTTGCCTTTCTCCCAGAGAAGAGATGGTTCCTGCTGTAGGGGACGTTGTTCCTCCTTCTCCCCGCTGGATGGCGACAGAGGGCCCCCTGGAAGGATGAGGTGGAGCTGCTCGCAGAGGTTCGCTGACGGGCTTTGCCGGCAGCGGGTCCAGCCGGGGATTCTGCTGAGGATTGCCTGGGCCGCGGCACCGACGTCGTCGTCGGCCCCCAGATGGCACGGACTCCTGGACCGGGTCAAGGACAGGAGCGGGACCCCAGCACGGGGAGCGAGGATGCCTCCTCCGCTGCTTCCTGCCGTAGTCCTCCTCCAACATACGGAGTATCTCGCACTGTGCGGCGATGTCAGCCCTCCTCACACCGACTTCAGGGTGGTCAGCGTAGCGGGGAGAAAGATGATTAAGCACATCCTCAGCGCAGTCCAGGTACCAGCGTACCTCGCTGTCGTAGTCGAGGAGGGAAGCAGAGATGAGCGTTTCATCCACGTATTCTAGGATGTCCGCCAGCTCGTGTATCGGACTCCGAGCGCGGCCCCTCCGCGACGGCATTCCTCCAGCACACCGTACCCAGACAGGAAAGGAACAAACGTCCAAAAAAAGCAAAAACTCACGGTGAAAAAGGCGTCTCGGTGTGGCATCTCCGTTTAGATGTCTGGCAGGAGTATACTGTCATGCGGTGACCCTCGCGGATCACCATAAGACGCCAAGAGTCCACCGGGGAGTTTTGCAATGATGGTAATTTATTAACAAGAAACAAGACGTAACACAAGACTATGATAGAATGTGACGAAGATACACTAAACATAGAGCTTGGGACTGTAAGGCTAACCCCAGCCACTTACGATCTAAGACATGACATGACAAGAGCAAGCATAAGCACGAGAATATACACACTAACCTGACATGATGAGGTTTAGACGATGTCTGACGATACTCCTGCAATCTAACTGCCGTCAGTGCCCGCCTTATAAAGCCGAACACTAACGAGCAGTGATGACAGACAGCTGACCGATTTTGACAGCCGGAAACCCCACCAAGCGCCTTCACAATAAGAGCCCGGTGAAGCCAGAATATAGCCCACAGCTGTCAAAGCCGGCAGCGAATATACATAGCCCGAGCGCGAACAGGACCAGCGCTCGGGTCGTAACAGTCAGCATATTAAATGTCCCACCAGGGACACAAATACACTTGACCACTGCTACACAGTTTTAAGAAATGCCTATGATGCTGTCCCCCGTGCAGCTCTGGGTTTTTCTGACCACTGTCTGCTTCATCTTATTCCAACGTATAGACAGAAACTAAAAACTTCCAAGTCTGTAGTAAGGACTGTGAGGAAATGGACTGAGGAATCAAAGCTGGAGTTACAAGCCTGCTTTGATTGTACAGATTGGAGTGTTTTTGAAGATGCAGCCACTAATGTTAATGAACTCACTGACACTGTGACATCATACATCAGTTTTTGTGAGGACGTGTGTGCAGACCAAGACTTTCTGCACATACAACAACAATAAACCCTGGTTCACTCCTAAACTCAAGCAGCTACGTCAGACCAAGGAGGAGGCCTACAGGTCTGATGACTGGACTCTGTACAAGCGGGCCAGAAACATGCTGACGAAGGAGACCAGGCTTGCTAAGAGGAGCTACAGTGAGAAGCTACAACAAAGCTTCTCAGCCAACAACTCTGCTTCTGTTTGGAGAGGCCTGCAGAATATCACCAACTACAGGAGACCATCCCCCCACCCTGTGGAAAACCTTCAGCTGGCTAACGACCTCAACAGCTTTTACTGTAGGTTTGAAAAGAACCTACAGTTTTCACCTCCCACCCATACAATAGGACTATCTGCAGCCCCAGAAACTTCATTCCCCCTCCACTCTGACCTCCCACCAGCACTAACAATCTGCGAAGAGGATGTGCGCCGAGTATTTCGAGGACAAAAGATCAAGAAGGCTGCAGGTCCTGATGGTGTGTCTCCATCTTGCCTGAGAGTCTGCTCCGACGAGCTGGCCCCCATCTTCACCCGGATCTTTAACCCCTTGCACTCTGCTCAATTTCCCTAAAAATGCCAAAAAATAACATACCCAAAGTAAATCAAAAGCTGTTCTTCAACCCTTTGCAGCATCTTCATGGGGTTGGACTCATTTAAAAGAAAACACTTAGAATTTTTTTGGCAAAACAGTCATAATCTCTCTAAGTGCTCCGGCCACTGAGTAACAGTCATCTAAACATACTGAACTTGAAGAAAATAAATTTCGCCTGGGTGTTTTTTTGGATACAAATGCTTGCAAATAACACACAGCTTCAGATACTGGCTGGAAAATGCAACAGAAATGTAGAACCAAGTCTTATCCAGCTGAGGTCAAAATTTTGTAACAATACCACAAAAAATGAATATATTACACAGCTTTTTTCTTAGGTTGTTCCCAGGCATTTTTGAACTGTGCCAAATTATGCCAAATGGCACAGTTTGGAAAAACGTCTGTAACTTTTGGATGATTCAATATAGAAGCTTCATCTTGGGCTCTAATGAAAGGTGACACTCAGGGCTGTGTGTGTGTGTGTGTGTGGGGGGGGGTGTTTATTCATTCATGAATGAATGAATGAACAAACAAGCCCCCACACTCAAAGAAGCATGCCACGTAAAAAATGTGTGGCTTTTTTTTACAAGAAAAAATAACCTACAGTGTTATACTAAAATATTTGTAATGTAGAATAAAATATTTGTAAAATATTTGTAATGTAGAAGATAACTCCCACCCCCCCACCCCCCGCTACAGAGGACAGACATCGCCTGGTGCGCCGCGGTCATGGTGCGCCTCGGTCTACTACGCACAGTTGGACTAAAATATCTGCAATATATCTGCAGTCCGCTACAGAAGAGTAGCGGGGGGGGGGGGTCCGTCCGGGTCCGGGTCCGTCATGTTGTGAAAATGACGGACCCGGACCCGGATGGACCCCCCCCAGATCGGAGCGGTCCGGGTCCGTCATGTTGCGATAACGCACAGTTGTAATTTACCGATCGGTCAAAAGTCATTTGGATTACAATTTTCAGGGATAAAGAATAATTTAGCTTATAACACTTAACTGTCCACAACAGCAAAGTCGCTGGCGAACTTCTCTTCCTCATTGTCAGACGAACATAATGCTGGTCCGCTTGTTACGGACTCGTGGTTCTAGTCATGCGACCCGGTCAAACCATAATTCCATTTTTGGGGTTTTGCACTTCCATGATTGGGGTTTTGGCGAACGATTTTTTTAAAACAAATAAAAACAGTAGTAAGAAAAAAAGACTGGCGAACACCTGTGTGTCACCCAGCCTTACACAAAATAGCTTTCGAACTTCTGTGCTTCAATTGGCTGGCTGTATTCGCAGCCGTTTGTAGGCGGGTCCTTCTTGCTAGGTTTTCAGTCATTGGTTCTTCAAGGTTTCAGAAACCCAATTCAAGGCTCTTATTAGTCGAATGAGAGGTCAATCACATCTAAATCAATCAAAGCACTCCTTTGGCTTTCTGTTCGCGGCTGTGTCTGTAGTGGAAGAACGGAAATGCAGCTTTTTTTTTCAGTGCGCTCTAGGACGCAGCGCCCTCGTGCGCCCTCGTGCGCTCTAAGGCGCAGAGACGTGTCCGCCTGCGGTACACCGGAGTGCAACAGGTTAAAAGATCACTGGAGCTGTGCAAAGTGAAGTCCTGCTTCAAACGCTCCACCATCATTCCAGTTCCCAAGAAACCCTCTGTTACAGGATTAAATGACTACAGACTTGTCACTTTGACCTCTGTGGTCATGAAATCCTTTGAGAGATTGGTGCTAAACCACCTGAAGGTCGTCACAGGCCTCCTGATGGACCCACTGCAGTTTGCCTACCGGTCAAACAGGTCAGTGGACAATGCAGTGAATATGGGACTACATTACATCCTGCAACACCTCAACTCCCCAGGGACGTATGCCAGGATCCTGTTTGTCGACTTCAGCTCGGCGCTCAACACCATCATCCCAAGCATCCTTTATCAGAAACTTCTCCAGCTCAGGATGCCCCCCTCCACCTGCCAGTGGATTTCCAGCTTTCTGACTGACAGGTGGCAACAGGTGAAGCTAGGGAGAATTACATCCAGCTCCCGAACAATTAGTACTGGCGCCCCCCAGGGGTGCGTCCTTTCCCCACTGCTCTTCTCCCTTTACTCCAACGACTGCACCTCAGAGGACCCTTCGGTGAAGCTCCTGACGTTTGCGGACGACACCACAGTCATCGATTTGATCCGGGATGGTGATGAGTCTGCATACAGGCGGGAGGTGGAGCAGCTGATCCTCTGGTGCAGCCAGAACCATCTTGAACTTAACCCAGCCAAAACGGTGGAGATGACTGTGGATTTCAGGTGACACCCTCCTTCATTCCCCCCACTCACCATCCTCAACAGTACAGTGTCCACTGTGGACTCCTTCAAGTTCCTGGGTACCACAATCTCCCGGAACCTGAAGTGGTCCTCCCACATAGACACTGTCCAGAAAAAGGCCCAGCAGAGGTTGTTTTTTCTGCATCAGCTCAAGAAGTTTGATTTGCCTCAGGAGCTGCTGGTTGTCTTCTACACCGCTATCATTCAATCTGTCCTCTGCTTTTCCATCACCGTCTGGTTTGGATCTGCCACTAAACAGGACAAGACCAGACTGCAGCGGACCATCAAGTTTGCGGAGAGGATCATTGGTACCGACCTACCCTCTATTGAGAACTTATCAGGTACTTATCCTGAGTACCTTTTCCTGGTACTTATCCAGTACCAGGAAACGGGCGGGAAACATCTCTGCTGATCCGTCGCACCCCAGCCACAAACTGTTTGAACTTCTACCTTCTGGTCGACGTTACAGATCACTGAAGGTCAAAACCACCCGTCATAGGAACAGTTTCTTTCCCCAAGCCATCACTCTGATGAACTCTTAACAGTCACCTAGTCTTGCCTGCTGCTGTACTCATGACTTTTCTTTCATTCTTACACTGCGCATAACTCTCACACTCTCACACTGCATTTTTGCTCCACTCACATTGTGTTGCTGAATTTCAGTTCACATTGTGATGCTGTATTACTGTATATTTTTTCATATATTTTGTAAAGTGTGGATGGTCTTAGTGAACTGCTGCACATGTTTCTGTATGTATTTGCATCTTTTTGTGGAGATGTGGATAGACTGTGAATTGCTGTGCGTACTCTGTTGTCATTGAAGTCTTATTTAGATCTTACACCTGAACAAACGAGAGCAAGTTTAGTTTAGTTTAGTTTAGCCAAAGTCAAATTCCTTGTATGTGTGGTGCATACTTGGCCAATAAAGCTGATTCTGATTCTGATTCTCAGCCCCTCTATGCTGGAGTTTACTTTTATGGTGATGGAACCATTGCAGAGTTCATCAAACTCAAATAAGACAAAAGTCTCCAGCTTTGTTGCTCAGAATTCATCGTTGTGCCATTTCTTCAGAGATCAGCTGTCAGTCACACTTCATGGCTGCTGTTTTGATCAGTTCTGTTGGATTTTGTGAACATTTAGTCTGTGAGCCTGTAGTTTTCAGTTAATCACATTTAGTTTATGTTGCATAAATCAAGATAGATAAATTGGTAAATATCCATCGTTGTTATTGTGTGTGATTGTTCTGAATTTGTTTTTTAGGTTTTTTTTTGTTTGTTTGTTTGGTTTTTTGAGTAATTTCTTTTTTTCTGAAATTTCTGATATATTTTTTTCTTTCGGTTTCGTTTTCTTGTGATTTTGCTTATTTCTGACAGTTAACCCCTTGCACTCCGGGCAATTTTCCTAAAAATGCCAAAAAATAACATGCCCAAAGTAAATCGAAAGCTGTTCTTCAACCCTTTGCAGCATCTTCATGGGGTTGGTCTCATTTAAAAGAAAACACTTTGAATTTTTTGGCAAAAAAAACCATAATCTCTCTACGTGCTCCGGCCACTGAGTTACAGTCATCTAAACATACTGAACTTGAAGAAAATAAATTTGGCCACGGTGTTTTTTTGGATACAAATGCTTGCAAATAACACACAGCTGTCCAATCCGGCTGGAAAATGCAACAGAAATGTAGAACCAAGTGTTATCAAGCTGAGATCCAAATTTGGTAACAATACCACAAAAAATGAATATTTTACACAGCTTTGTTCTCAGGTAGTTCCCAGGCGTTTTGGAACTGTGCCAAATTGTGCCAAATGGCACAGTTTGGAAAAACGTCTATAACTTTTGAATAATTCAATGTAGAATCTTCATTTTGGGCTCTAATGAAAGGTCACATTCAGGGCTGTGTCTGTGTGTGTGTGTGGGGGGGGTTGTCCCCCCCCTCTACAAAGGACGGAGTTCGGCCCTCGCTACATGACGGATTACACTCGTTGCATGTTTCCACAGCAACGCTGTCACAGCGGCTTCCCCCCCCTTGCTACTTTGTGTGTGTGTGGGGGGGGGGTTGCCCCCCCTTCGCTACAGAGGACGGCCATCGCTACATGACGGAATAGACTCATATGCTTCCCCCCGCAGACCGGGGGGCGTTCGGACCGTGAACGACCCCCCCCCCGCTCCTCTTCTGCAGCGGGGGGGGGGGGGCGTTCACGGTCCGAACATGGCAAATGAACTGTTTATCGCGGCGCACGCGCTTCGTACTTCGTGCGCCGTACAGTTGTAATTTACCGATCGGTCAAAAGTCATTTTTTGATTACAGTTTTCAGGGATAAATAATAACTTAGCTTATAACACCTTACCTCTTCACAGCAGCAGAGTCCTGGCGAACTTCTCTTCCCCATTGTCAGACGAACGCGACGCTGGTCCGCTCGTGGATCCCGGTCAAAACATAATTCCATTATTGCCGTTTTGGCGAATGATTTACGACTTTTGTCGTCGGCCTCCGTCGGTCTATGATGACGGAAGAGAATCCTAAACGTCTATTCTGCTGGAATGAGTGCAGGTCCCACTTGTGGGTGTTCTCCATGCTGCTGGGTCTGTAGCAGGTTCGTCCAGCGTCCTTTTTTTCATTTGCTGCAACAGTAATTCTCTCTTCACCCAGCCCGAACTTCTATGCTTCAATTGGCTCCTGCATTCAAAGTAGGCGGGTCCTCCTTCCTAGGTTTTCATTCATTGGTTCTTCAAGGTTTCAGAAACCCAATTCAAGGCTCTTATTAGTCGAATGAGAGGTCAATCAGATGAACTAATCTGTTTGCGGCTGTGTCTGCAGCTTTTTTTTTCAGTGGCGCTTGGAGGCCACACCACCTACATCACCACCATCAGTATCTCTATCATGCGTCATGCGTCCGAGAACGCACAAGTGCGCTCTCGTGCGCCCTAGGACGCAGAGACTTGCCCGCCCGCGGAACAACAGAGCGTAAGTGGTTAATATGCAAGATTTTTTATTAATTTTCTTTAAACCTTTAATGTACCCCATTCGTGTACCGACTCACTGGTTTGCAAGTTTTTTTCTTCCTTTTTAAAAAAGAATATGCAGTATTTTCTACTTTCAAATATCCCAGAAATAATTAAAATTAAAAAAAAATTAGAGTGTGAAGAAAAATCTCTTTGGCTGTCATGCTAAATATGATAATTTATGATATTGCAGAGATAAATTCATTTAGGACTTTTGCCGGGCTGATGAAGTGATAATACCACAGTCCACCACCAGGGGAAGTATTGAGCAAATTTGCATTTCAGAGTCAAAAATTCTTTTACCTTAATTGCATTAATTTCTAGAGTAGGATGGAACATGAAATGATACCAGGTAATTACTGGTTAACTTGGAGTAGAAAAACTTGAGGAAGTTATCAAGGGCCATCAGTAAAAACAAACTTTATCAAATTCATTTCAGCCTAGTGGATGAAGGTTTGTTACTGCCATCATGGTGTTGCCAATAATTACCTAAAATTTCTACACAGTCCACTATTAAAAACAGGGTGCCCGCGATGTCTAAAAAAGTCTAAAAAATCTAAAATTACACATTTTCAATTTTAGGCCTAAAAAAGTCTAAAATACAGGGATATTTTGCACTGTGAGTCTAAAATTGAGTTTGAGTAATTTAAGACCTACGTTTCAATGCAAAATATCGATAAAGGATTAATGTTTTTTTTTAAAGTATTGTTCTTATGTCTTTTCCACATGGCCATTACGAGCTCAGATCCATTACGAGCCATTACGAGCTCAGATCACACGAGACGGCCCGCTGAATTTAAGCATTTATTTATTTATTTTCTATTCGTTTCAGTTCTGCATTTAATATGAACCCTGAATTTGAAATGTTTGAATTTAAATTTGAATATCCCGGAAGCCGCTGCACATCCGGGTACTCCAGGCTCAGCCAATATTGATCCAGATCGCATAGTTTTAGAAGCATCGGCCATTACGAGCTCAGATCACACGAGACGGCACGCTGAATTTAAGCATTTATTTATTTATTTTCTACTCGTTTCAGTTCTGCATTTAATATGAACCCTGAGTTTGAAATAAACGTTTGAATTTGAATATCCCAAAAGCCGCTGCACATCCGGGTACTCCAGGCTCAGCCAATATTGAGCACTAGAAGTCGCATTAATGGTAAGAAATACTCATCATTGATTAGCAACAGCATAACAATGTTATTAAAAAGAATTCAGAGACTTATTGTACTTTAAAAGTGTTGAAATTACATAAAATGCACACATTTACTTGTATTTTTAGTTTTAAACATATTGTATGGCTCTCACGGAATTACATTTAAAAATATGTGGTGTTCATGGCTCTCTCAGCCAAAAAGGTTCCCGACCCCTGTTCTACATGAAATGTTGCTGTTAGTGGAACGCACAATAAAACTACAGATGTGAAACGGAAATGTACTGTCGTCACAGGATGCTGGAGCAAGCATTTTGGCTCTGGTCTGAATGAGCTGTGTGCGCGAGCAAGGCGGGAATAGTTGTGAAGTAACGTGCGAATGGCAGGAGAGAAAGCTAGCAGGACAAAACTAAAAAGATGGGCAAATGTAAATTTAATGACAGTTGGCTCTCAAGAGATGACTTTGCAAACTGGCTCAAACGCGTTCCCAACGACGACACTGAGGCGTACTGCACGTTGTGCAAAAGAACACTTAAACTCGGGACCCTGGGCGTCAGGGCACTGGAGTCACACATCAAAGCTAGCAAACACCAGGAATCAGCAAGTGCAGCACGCAACTCTCATGGAATTGCTCAGTTCTGTTCGGTTGCAAGCAGCATGTCAAGAAATAATACAAATGATATTCGCGATCTAATGGGCTCGACTGAAACGATGAAGGCAGAAGTTCTGTGGGCGCTTAACACCGTGGCTAAACACCAGTCATACAGAGCTAATGACGACATCGGGGAACTGTTTCAAGCAATGTTTCCCGACTCGACAGTAGCCAAAACATTCCAATGCGGGAGAGACAAGACCACCTATATCATCCGATTTGGAGTAGCAGAATCAGAATCAGAATCAGGTTTATTGCCATTGTTCATGTAGTACACAAACTAGGAATTTGTCTCGGTGCAATGCTGCAACATTAAACATGATAAAATAAAAGAAATAAACTATACATGCAATAAAGTGTAGAATAAGAGTAAGTGATACTGGTCAGCAGTTAAAATATATTAGCGAGCAGCAGATACTGTGGAGAACTATATAGTGCAGTCGGTAATGCAGGAAGAAAACAGTGATGATTGACATGAGTCTGGTTGAGCTGCTGTACATAGTGCACGAGAGTCAATAATGCAGCAGAGTTCGTCAAGAAAGATTGTATCTCAAAGGTTTGCACACAGGCTTGTTTGCGACTACGTTGCAATACATGGGGGCGTTACCAGGGTTCCACTTACACCTGACTTAATGAAATCTGTCATGGCTGCCAGGTCACGGTACCGTGTGCATTTGGACGAAGAGAGGAAGAGGAAGGAGGCAGAGACACAAGGGAAGAAAAGGGCACACGCGGAGGAGCAGTTACAAGACCCGAAAGTCAAGAGGGACAGTCTGCATACAGTCATTGAGAGCCTGGGCAAAGATGCAGATGAGTTGGCAGAGCAAGCAGAGGGCAAGGCTGGGAGCAAAATGGCACAGCTCCTCTCAAAATCAAATGCTCTGAGGAGGGCTGCTAAAGACAAACTCTCCCAGCTTAAGGTTCTGGAGGACGAAATTGCCACCAAAAGTGCAGAGCTTAGAAGCATGTAAAATAATGAAAATAATGGGTGTATATATGTTCGTTTCATTGACAATAAACGTCAATTGACCGCAATCTGGGTTTGTTCTCTCTTTTTTTAATACTTCGTGAAGGTCTTAAATTTAATCCATGATGGTCTAAAAAAGGTCTAAAAAAGTCTAAAATTGCACTTGTTAAAACCTGCAGACACCATGAAAAATCTGAACTTTCCATTGATGCATGTTTTGTGTATATTTGATCACACTTTCCTCTCAGTTATATACATCTATAATTACATTTAAATGAATGTAGGAATGAGGTTGTATGATTTGTCATTTGAATAAATGTTAATCAGAACATCTGTCTTATTTTAATCTTTTAGACTGTTTTATTAAAATCAATGTGGTGTCATTGTGAAAACTTCTCTGCATAATCATGTTCATGAAGTCCTGAATTTCATTTGGGATCATTATTCTGGTGTCTTTGGTGAAGCTCTATTTAAATAAAGTCAAACTCACCAATAGTTTCTGTGTCCAACAGTTTGTTGTCTGTTCTTGTTATCATTCCATTGAAACTCAGTTACATAAAAAACTAGAAAAGCACTTGGAGAGCGCAGACCTCCGCCAAGCGCCACAGTTCCCTCCATACAGTGTTTTACACCATAAATATTAATGCTACATTTATTGTGTGTACGTTTTCAGATTCCTTGACCATGAAAACATATGAGTAGCAATTGGATTGACATGGATAGGATTAGTGGTTCAGTAGTTATTCCGGAAAATCGCATTTCGCATAATGGCGGTTTTCTTCTGGATGTAGAATAATGATAATAATGACCTCATAATGACCTCACAATGGAATGATGTGGTGCTTCGTTGCGCCCTTTGTTTGTTTGTTTTTGTTTTTCAATTGTGTGTCTGCCTGCTATTATACCCGTGAAGAGCTTCTAAATATCAGGACTTTCACTCCCACGGACCTACTCCCAGTTTTTTTAGTTCCTGCCGCCGATCTGGTTCATTGCTTGGCTCGAAAAGTGAGACGGCGAAAGAGAGGAAGACGAGCGGGCGCTCTCGTTCGGCTCTGCAGGAGAGGCACGCGCACGGCTTTGCCTGGCATATTTCTGTCCAATGCCAATTCTCTCTCTAACAAGGTAGATGAACTAAGACTGCTGATGCGCTTTAAGGACCTCTCTTCCTTGGCTGCCCTCTGTTTTACTGAGACCTGGCTCAGGGAAAATACACCGGACAGCGCGCTGCGCCTCGAGGGATTTCAGTTGTTTCGTGCTGATTGTGACACAGAGCTCTCCGGTAAATCCTCAGGAGGAGGAGTCTGCTTTTACATCAACAGCAGCTGGTGCTCTGATGTAACTGTAATTTCCAAACACTGTTCTCCCGCCCTGGAATTTCTTTTTATTAACTGCAAGCCATTTTATTCCCCGCAGGAGTTCGCTTCATTCATCCTCGTCGCTGTGTACGTCCCTCCCGTATGTTGGATCACATCCAACATACGGAGCGGACTTTCCCGGACTCTCTGGTTATTGTGGTTGGCGACTTTAACCAGAGCAATCTGAGCCACGATCTCCCCTGCTACAAACAATTTATTAAATGCCCCACCAGAGGAAAAAACACGCTGGATCACTGTTACACCACAGTGAAGGACGCGTATCGCGCTGTTCCCCGCGCTGCGCTCGGACTATCTGATCACGTGATGGTCCACCTCATTCCCACTTACAGACAGAGACTGAAGCTCACTAAACCTGTTGTGAGCACTACGAAGAAATGGACCAGTGAAGCTGAGGAGAAGCTGGAAACGTGCATGGAAATAACTGATTGGGGCATGTTTAAAGGAGCCACGCATGATCTGGATGAGTACACGGACACTGTGAACTCATATATCCACTTCTGTGAGGAGAGCATTCTTCCATCGCGCACCAGGGTGAGGTACTCAAATGACAAGCCCTGGTTCACTGCTAAGCTCAGACAGATCAGGAAGGAGAAGGAAGCAGCGCTGAAAAGTGGAGACAGGGACTGCTACAGGGAGGTGAAATATCGGTTTAACAGAGAGCTGAGGAGAGCTAAATCTGTGTATTCTGAGAGACTCCAGCAGCAGTTCACTGCTAACGACTCGGCTTCTGTGTGGAGAGGACTGAGGCAAATCACCAATTATCGGCCTCAGGCTCCTAAAGGTCAGGATGACAAAGCTCTTTGTCAAAGACTGTCCCAACACTATGCCCGTTTTGACACCTCGTCAGCTGTGTCCAACTCCCCCACTCCCTCCAGCTCCACAGCATCCATGGTCCCTACTTCATCAAAGGCACCCCCCCTCCTCCCCCCCTCCCCTCGTCATCAGTGAGCAGGACGTGCTCAAACAGTTCTCCAGACTGAACCCGCGCAAGGCCCCCAGTCCGGACGGCGTGTCTCCCTCCACCCTGAGACACTGTGCGAAAGAGCTGGCTCCTGTCTTCACAGACATTTTTAACACCTCCCTATGCCACGCGCCGACCTGCCTCAAATCCTCCACCATCATCCCTGTCCCCAAGAAGCCACGGATCACTGGACTTAACGACTACAGACCTGTAGCGCTCACCTCTGTAGTCATGAAGTCCTTTGAGCGCCTGGTCCTGCCCCACCTCAAGTCCATCACCACTCCCCTCCTGGACCCGCTGCAGTTTGCCTACCGAGCCAACAGATCTGTAGACAACGCAGTCAACCTGGCCCTCCACTCCATCCTGCAGCACCTGGACTCCCCGGGAACCTACGCCAGGATCCTGTTTGTGGACTTCAGCTCCGCATTCAACACCATCCGCCCCACTCTGCTCCGGGACAAGCTGTCCCTGCTCAACGTGCCTGACTCCCTCTGCAGGTGGATCACCGACTTCCTGACGGACCGGAGGCAGCATGTGCGGCTGGGAAAGACTGTCTCAGACTCTGTTAGCATCAGCACCGGATCACCCCAGGGCTGTGTACTTTCCCCCCTACTCTTCTCCCTTTATACCAACTCCTGCACCTCCAGCCACCAGTCTGTCAAGCTGATCAAGTTTGCGGATGACACCACCCTCATCGGGCTCATCTCCAACGGCGACGAGTCCGCCTACAGGAGAGAGGTGGCCCAGCTGGCGTCCTGGTGCAACAACAACAACCTGCAGCTGAACGCTCTGAAGACAGTGGAGATAATTGTGGACTTCAGGAAAGTCACAACCCCTCTGCCCCCCCTCACCCTCAGAGGCTCTCCCATCACCACTGCTGATTCCTTCCGCTTCCTAGGCACCACCATCACCAGGGACCTCAAGTGGGAGCCGACCATCAGCTCCCTCATCAAAAAGGCCCAGCAGAGGATGTTCTTCCTGCGGCAGCTGAGAAAGCTCAAGCTACCCACCAAGATGTTAGTGCAGTTCTACACAGCCATCATCGAGTCCATCCTCACCACCTCCATAACTGTGTGGTACGCAGGAGCCACTGCCAGGGACAGACTAAGGCTGCAGCACGTCGTGTGCACTGCTGAGAAGGTGATCGGCTGCAAGCTCCCATCGCTCCAGGATCTGTACATCTCCAGGACCCGGAGGCGTGCTGGCCGGATCATAGCCGATCCTTCACACCCTGGTCACGTACTGTTTGCCCCTCTCCCCTCAGGTAGAAGACTTCGGTCCATTCAGACTAGAACCTCCCGTCACATGAACAGCTTCTTCCCGTCTGCCATCAGACTGCTGAACACTAAGTGACTTATTGACTGTCGTGCACTATGTACAGCAGCTCAACCAGACTCATGTCAATCATCACTGTTTTCTTCTTGCATTACCGACTGCACTATATGGTTCTCCACATTATCTGCTGCTCGCTAATATATTTAAACTGCTGACTAGTATTACTCATTCTTATTCTACACTTTATTGCATGTATAGTTTATTTATTTTATTTTATCATGTTTAATGTTGCAACATTGCACCGAGACAAATTCCTAGTTTGTGTACTATATGAACAATGGCAATAAATCTGATTCTGATTCTGATTCTGATTCTGTAGCTCCATAGCTTTTAAAGATACAACAAATCTGTTGACACACTACAGATTCCACAGTGTCTTGGCTACATAATGGTGTTTGTTGAGTGATTTTAGCTTCATTTGTTCTCTTCCTATGAGGAAAATTGCAAAGGTCCCCTATTTTTTTTTTTATATTGTGGATCATAGTATCCGGAATTATTGCATTAGCTGGATCAGTGTTGGATATATTATAGAACCTGTGGGCATGTTGTCCTGTATTTTTTTTTTTTTTTTTTGCAAGTGTTGTGACGATTTTTGGAAGACTTACATGCACAAATATTGAAAATAGCCCTATCTGGCAATGTTAAAGATGTGGCGCATATGTTGGTTACATATTCCCCACAAATGCGTTGCTGTATGTGTATTGTGTGCTTCACGTCTCATGGAACAAAGAGGACTGAGACTCTGGGATTCAGCAGAGGAGTGTGAGATTCGCCCTTTGTCTCCAGGAGACGACCGGGGAAGATTTCCAGGCCACAGAGACTAGAGGACAATGGCGTGAGATCAAAAGGGGTTACTTTGTGACTGTATGTTTGATTAAACACCATGTGACTGCTGTTTCGTGCCCGGGGTATAAAACCCCTGATGTGAGATGAAAACTTCCTCTTGATTTGCTTGGAGATTTGTTGGAGATGTGCTCTACGAATAAAGCTGAATCTGAGGAACAAACTCAGCCTCATCCTTGAACACATTCTCCACACTGGTGACCTTACGACTCAGAATGAGCAGAAATAATTCTCCCGAGCGGGGCTCGGCAGAAGGCAGCCTGATGGCTGCCTCCACACTCCGGCTGCCTGATTTCTGGCAGCATAGCCCGCGCTCCTGGTTTAGCGCGGTCGAGGCACAGTTCAACCTCCGGAGAATCTCGAAGGACGACACGAGATTCTACCATGTTGTGGCGAAGCTGGACAGCCACACAGTTCAGAGGGTGGAAGATCTGGTCAACCACCCACCGGACAGCGACAAATACGGCGCCTTGAAAGCTGCGCTTATCAGTCATTTCACCCCCTCCGTGCAACAGCGAGCAGAGGGGCTCCTGGCGTTGACGGAGTCGGAGAACGACAGACCCGTAGACCTGATGGTCAAAATGCTGAGGCTGAAAGACTCCGAGGACTGCGAATTTATCTCCACCCACCTTTTCCTCCGGACCCTGCCGCCAGCGGTGAGAGTTACACTGGCAGATTCACCCCGGTTGGCCAAGCGAGACTACCACGGGCTGAGCAAGGAGGCGCAGCGACTCGTCGACGCCCACAAGCGGAGCGCAGTTGCGGCTGCAGCAGCGGAGCTAGGAGCAACGCCCGGAGACGGCATGGGGCCAGTGGTTGCAGCACCAGACGCGTCGACGACGGCAGCAGTCAACACCAAGCAACACGGAGCGGGCGACGTCATGTGCTTCTATCATCGCCGTTTTGCAGAGAGGGCACACAAGTGCCTCCCGCCGTGCCACTTCAAGCGTTCGGGGAAACGATTCCTCGTGGACACAGGCTCCCAGATGAGCTTCATCATGCCTTCCTACGCGGACCGGCTGATGTCATCCAAAGTTCCCTGGGTGTCAGTGTCAGCAGCGAACGGCTCAGCTATTAAAACCTTCGGTGAGAGGACTCTGCTTCTGTCTTTGCAGGGTTGTTCATTTGAGTGGACTTTTGTGGTAGGTGCAGTCAGTTTCAACATGTTAGGGGCTGATTTTCTGTGCTCACATGGTTTATTGGTTGATCTTGCTAATAGATGTCTAGTTAATGCACTGTCTTTTCACTCTATTCCCTGTACAGCACGAGTGGCACTGCCAACTGCACAAGCCAACGTCACTACTGCGGGTGGTAAGTTCCACGCAATCCTCACTCAGTTTCCAGCACTAACAGTCCCAACGTTTTCGGCGACAGTGGCCAAACATGGGGTGGAGCATTATATCACTACCACCGGGCCGCCCGTTTTTGCAAAAGCTCGGCGCTTGGACTCAGCTAAACTGACCATAGCGCGCATGGAGTTTGCCAACCTGGAAAAACTGGGCATCATCAGACGTTTGAAAAGCCCCTGGGCTTCACCATTGTACATGGTCCCAAAGTCTGATGGCTCATGGCGACCTTGCGGTGATTTCCGCAGGTTGAATAACGCCACCGCACACGACCGCTACCCGATCCCACACATTCAAGATTTTTCGGTTCATTTGGCGGGAGCGCGCATTTTTTCCAAAATAGATTTAGCACGCGGCTACCATCAGGTTCCAGTGCACGCCCAGGACATACCCAAAACAGCGGTAATAACTCCTTTCGGGCTTTTTGAGTTTTTGCGCATGCCTTTTGGGCTCAAGGGGGCCGCGCAGACGTTCCAACGCATGATGGACGCGGTGCTGCGCGACCTCCCTTTTGTGTTCGTCTACTTGGATGACATTTTAGTAGCCAGCACGTCCAAAGACGAACACGAAAACCACCTCATGGCAGTTTTCTGGAGGCTGGCAGAGCACGGGTTAATAATTAACCCAGCGAAGTGCCAGTTTGGGGTAGTGCAGATTGATTTTTTTGGGGCATCGCGTTTCGCCAGAAGGTGCGGTCCCTCTCCCCGATAAAGTGCGCGCAATAACAAATTTTCCCCAACCTCAAACGGTCAAAGCGTTACAGGAGTTTTTGGAAATGGTTAATTTTTATAACCGTTTCCTCCCAAGTGCAGCGCGGCTCATGCAACCATTGTACGCGGCACTAAAAAAGCAAAAACCCACAAATAAAATCGAATGGTCTCCTGAGCGGGAGCGCGCATTCTCTCAAGGCAAAACAGCGCTGGCAAACGCGGCTTTGTTGGCACACCCAGTTCCAACAGCCCGCATGGCCCTCACCACTGACGCGTCCGATTTAGCGGTAGGGGCGGTCGTTGAACAGTGGGTAGCGGGGACCTGGCAACCGCTCGCATTTTTCAGCAAAACCTTGCGCGATAGCGAGCGAAAATACAGCGTGTTCAACAGGGAGATGTTGGCCCTACACTTAGCCACCCGCCATTTCCAGTTCTGGCTGGAAGGGCGCCGTTTCACCGCGTTCATGGACCACAAACCGCTGACTTTTGCGATGGCCAAGATTTCTGAACCTTGGTCGGGCCGGCAGCAAAGACAGCTGGCCGCGATATCAGAGTTCACCACCGATATCCAGCATGTCGCAGGTAAACATAATGTAGTGGCAGACTGCCTCTCGCATGCTGTGCCGGCGCCAGACCACGTGAGGGCAGACTCTGCAGCCATGGCCGCGGGCCAGGGTAGCGACACGGGAGCGTGCGCGGCCCCGGTCCGCGTGGGGTTAGATTATGCAGCCATGGCCGCGGAGCAGGTTAGCGATGCGGACGTGCGTGCGCTCCAGTCTGGACCAACAGGGTTAAGGCTGGAGCACAGGGTGCTGCAAATGGGTATGCCCCCCCTAATCTGCGATGTCTCCACGGGACGGCCGCGCCCCGTGGTGCCAGCTGCGTGGCGCCGCTGCGTCTTTGACTTGATCCATTCTCTGGCGCACCCGGGGGTGCGCACATCGGTCAAAATGGTGGGGGAGAAATTTGTATGGCCGGGGTTGCGCAGACAGGTCAAGGAATGGGCGACAGCCTGCATAGCGTGTCAGCGAGCCAAAATACACAAGCACACTAGAGCTCCTTTGGAGCCTTTTCACATCCCTGCTAAGCGCTTTGATCATGTGCATGTCGATTTGGTAGGCCCCCTCCCGTCGTCACAGGGGCACACACATCTTTTGACGATGGTGGATCGCACCACGCGTTGGCCAGAAGCGGTGCCTCTGGCGTCAACCACAGCGGAAGAAGTGTCACGCGCGTTTTTAACTGCTTGGGTAGCGCGTTTTGGAGTCCCGTCGGACATAACATCAGACGGAGGTCCTCAATTTGTCTCCGAACTCTGGTCGTCGATGGCCCGCAGCCTAGGGGTAAAGATCCACCGCACCACCGCGTACAACCCCCAGGCTAATGGTTTATGCGAGCGTTTTCACAGGTCATTGAAAGTGGCCCTCAGAGCGTCACCTACGGATACAAATTGATTAAACACCATGTGACTGCTGTTTCGTGCCCGGGGTATAAAACCCCTGATGTGAGATGAAAACTTCCTCTTGATTTGCTTGGAGATTTGTTGGAGATGTGCTCTACGAATAAAGCTGAATCTGAGGAACAAACTCAGCCTCATCCTTGAACACATTCTCCACAAAGAATCCTTTAAAAAATTCCTGGATCCAGACGGTGATCCGGATCACCACCAAAATTTAATCATCTGTAGGATACCCCATTTCTGACAATCTCTGCAAATTTCATGAAAATCCGTCCATAACTTTTTGAGTTACCTTGCTAACAAACAAACAGACAGACAGACAGACAGACAAACCAACGCTGATGAAAGCATAACCTCCTTGGCGGAGGTAAAAAAAAAATCTCTAACTGTTGTGAAAATAAGTATCTGAAGTGATATGCTGAAGGAAGAAAGGTGTAATATTGGTGAGAGGTTTACAGTTGCAATCAAAATTATTCAACCCCAATGTATTTTTTAGGTGTATTGGCAAAATTTTTAAATTTTCAGATGTTTGCAATAAATGAATTACGCAGAACAGCATTATGCCGACATCTAGGCTAGATCTTTCTGATGTGAAAACAACCTCTATAAGATGTATTCCCGACATAAACTTGGTACATCAGAGCTGCTAAAGCTTCAGTAAATTAAGGTTTTATTTTATTTCCCTGAAGGTTATCAGATTAAATCTAAAACACTGATATACAACACAAGAGGGCGCCATCACCCAGCTAATGAGAGAGACGTGGAGGTTGGAGCTCCTTCAAGAGTGACTGTTTATATTTTATATAGAAGATTAAAATATTCTGATTCATGACAAAAACAGGTGATGTAACAGTTTTGTTGGTGCAGTCAAAGTGCTCTTAGTCATCAGTGATACTTTGGAGGGAAATGAATAGTTAAATTGTATTTATTGATTTTTAATTCATTCATCTTCTTCCACTTAATCCTTTTCGAGTCGCGAGGGGGCCGGAGCCTATCCCAGCATCTTTTGGGCGAGAGGCAGGGTACACCCTGGACAGATCGCCAGTCCATCACAGGGCCAACACAGAGAGACAGACAACCATTCACTCTCACAGTCATACCTAAGGACAATCCCCAGTTTTGATGCCAATTAACCTAACTTGCATGTTTTTGGCATGTGGGAGGAAACCGGAGAAATCCCGGAGTAAACCCACACAGACACGGGGAGAACATGCAAATTCCACACAGTTCACTGTTGGTCGGGGGCTTGGATCGAACCCAAGATTCCCAGGCCAAGGGTGAGTTGCTGTGCTGCCGCAGTGCTAACCACTCCGCCACAAAAAAAAAAAAAAAATGACCACCAAAGTGAAGACAGTTGAGTTTACTTTAGAGCAGTGATAATTTCCTAAAAGGGTTCAAACTGAGTTGATCAAACTGCTCCTGTTCCTGGAATAAGTGAAGCCTGATAACTCCTCCCTCTTTGACACATGAGAACTCTTCATTTCTAGGAACCGGAAACTGACACAGTCACCGAGAGGAGAAATGGCTCAGAAAGGAGTTCATCTGGACCGAGAAACTTTCTCTTGTTCAATCTGTCTGGATCTACTGAAGGATCCGGTGACTATTCCCTGTGGACACAGTTACTATATGAACTGTATTAGAACCCACTGGGATGAAGAGGACAAGAAGGGAATCTACAGCTGCCCTGACTGTAGGAAGACATTTGTTCCGAGGCCTGCCGTGCTGAAAAGCACCTTGTTATCAGTTGTAGTGGAGAAGCTGAAGAAGACTGGACTCCAGGCTGCTCCAGCTGATCACTGCTATGCTGGACCTGAAGATGTGGTCTGTGATGTCTGCACTGGGAGGAAGTTGAAAGCTGTCAAGTCCTGTCTGGACTGTCGCGCCTCTTACTGTGAGAAACACCTCCAACCTCACTATGATTCAGCTCCATTCAAGAAACACAAACTGATCACCCCCTCCAAGAATCTCCAGGAGAACATCTGCTCTCGTCATGATGAGGTGATGAAGATTTTCTGTCATACTGATCAGCAGAGTATCTGTTATCTCTGCACCATGGAGGAACATAAAGGTCATGAAACAGTCCCAGCTGCAGCAGAAAAGACTAAGAAGCAGAAGGAGCTGGAGGTGAGTCGACTAAAAATTCTCCAGAGAATCCAGGCCAGAGAGAAAGATGTGAAGGTTCTGCAACAGGAGATGAAGACCATCAATGGGTCTGCTGATAAAGCAGTGGAGGACAGTGAGAAGATCTACACTGAGATGATCCGTCTCATCCAGAAAAGAAGCTCTGATGTGAAGCAGCAGATCAGATCCCAGCAGGAAACTGAAGTAAGTTGAGTTAAAGATCTTCAGGAGAAGCTGGAGCAGGAGATCTCTGATCTGAAGAGGAAAGACACCGAGCTGGAGCAGCTCTTAAAGACAGAGGATCACAAGCAGTTTCTCCACAACTACCCCTCACTGTCAGCACTCAGTGAGTCTACACACTCATCCAACATCTATGTTCGTCCTCTGAGCTACTTTGAAGATGTGACAGCAGCTGTGTCAGAGACCAGAGATAAACTACAGGAACTTCTGACAGAGACATAGACAAAAGGCTCACTGAGAGTCTCTGAAGTGGATGTTTTCCTGTCACCATCAGGGCCAAAGACCAGATCTGGATTCTTAAAATATTCACGTGAAATCACACTGGATCCAAACACAGTACACACACAGCTGTTATTATCAGACGGGAATAGGAAAGTAGCATTAATGAGTAAAGATCAGACCTATTCTAGTCATCCAGACAGATTCACGGGTATCAATTATCAGGTCCTGAGTAGAGAAAGTCTAAGTGGATGTTGTTACTGGGAGGTGGAGTGTAGTCAGGACAGAGTTGGAGCAGCAGTCGCATTTAAGAGCATCAACAGAGCAGGAAAGCCAGCTGAAGTTTATTTTAGATACGCTGACAAATCGTGGTCACTATACTGTTGAAAAGATTATTGTAATTTTTCGTTCAACCATGTCCACACTCGTGTCTCCGGTCCTGCTTCCTCCAGAATAGGAGTGTTCCTGGATCACAGAGCAGGTCTTCTGTCTTTCTACAGCATCTCTGAAACCATGACTCTCCTCCACAGAGTCCAGACCACATTCACTCAGCCCCTCTATGCTGGACTTTACCTGCAGTGGTGATGAAACCACTGCAGAGTTCATCAAACTCAAATAGACACAGATAAACATGTTTTAGTCTCCATCTCTGTTGAGACTTCATCGTTGTTGTTTCTTCACAGCACGGAGGTCAGCTGTCAGTCTGCTGCTTTAATCAGTTTTGTTGGATTTTCTGAACATTTAATCAACGATTTGTGTGCTCCTGTAGTTTTCGCTTTATCACCTTTAGTTTCTATAAATCAAAAATTACAGATAAATGGATGTAGAAAAGGGTCGGGTGATAAACACCTAGATCAGGGGTCGGCAACCCACGGCTCTGGAGCTGCATGTGGCTCCCTGTGGCTTTGAAAAATACATTTTAATTAAATACTCATTATTTGTTTTATTTTAATTTGTTAGTTTTTAAAATGCAATTCTAAATTTGAAGATTATGGTGATCTTCTAAAATCTAAATAAAACGTGTGACAGAAGTATGACAGGAGCACAGAAGGGCTTTGTGGCTTTACTGCAGAAGTCACTGGACAAAAAACTGCTGAATTTTCACTGCATCCTGCACCAAGAAGCACTGTGTGCTCAAACATTTCCTCCAGAATGCACAGAAGTAATGAAAGTTGTCCTTCAGATTGTCAATAAAATAATGGCAAAAGGTTTCAATCACTTTCAGTTCCGTTTGTTACTGGACGAGCTGGAAAGCACATACAGTATTCTGATCTCCTGCTGCACAACAAAGTCCGGTGGCTGTCCAGAGGGGAGGCGCTGAAACGCTTTGCCGCATGTCTGGAAGAAGTGAAAACTTTCCTGGGCAGCAAAGGGATCACCTTTCCTGAGCTGGAACAGCCAGAGTGGCTGGAAAAGCTACACTTCATGGTAGACATGACAGCGCACCTGAACACGCTGAACACAGCTCTTCAGGGGAAAGGACGTACAGCCCTGCCTGTGTTGGAGGAGGTTTTGGCATTCGAGCGCAAGTTGACAGTGCTTGCCAGAGATTTACAGAAAGGTACGGTGGGGCAAAAAAGTATTTAGTCAGCCACCAATTGTGCAAGTTCTCCCACTTAGAAGATGAGAGAGGTCTCCAATTTTCATCATAGGTATACCTCAACTATGAGAGACAAAATGAGAAAAAAAAAAAATCCAGAAAATCACATTGAAGGATTTTTAATGAATTAATTGGCAAATTCCTTAGTAAAATAAGTATTTGGTCACCTACAAACAAGCAAGATTTCTGGCTCTCACAGACATGTAACTTCTTCTTTAAGAGGCTCCTCTGTCCTCCACTCGTTACCTGTATTAATGGCACCTGTTTGAACTCGTTATCAGTATAAAAGACACCTGTCCACAACCTCAAACAGTCAGACTCCAAACTCCACTATGGCCAAGACCAAAGAGCTGTCAAAGGACACCAGAAACAAAATTGTAGACCTGCACCAGGCTGGGAAGACTGAATCTGCAATAGGTAAGCAGCTTGGTGTGAAGAAATCAACTGTGGGAGCAATTATTAGAAAATGGAAGACATACAAGACCACTGATAATCCCCCTCGATCTGGGGCTCCACGCAAGATCTCACCCCGTCGGGTCAAAATGATCACAAGAACGGTGAGCAAAAATCCCAGAACCAGATGGGGGGGCCTAGTGAATGACCTGCAGAGAGCTGGGACCAAAGTAACAAAGGCTACATCAGAAACACACTACGCCGCCAGGGACTCAAATCCTGCAGTGCCAGACGTGTCCCCCTGCTTAAGCCAGTACATGTCCAGGCCGGTCTGAAGTTTGCTAGAGAGCAATTTGGATGATCCAGAAGAGGATTGGGAGAATGTCATATGGTCAGATGAAACCAAAATAGAACTTTTTGGTAAAAACTCAACTTGTTGTGTTTGGAGGAGAAAGAACACCATACCTACTGTGAAGCATGAGGGTGGAAACATCATACTTTGGGGCTGTTTTCTGCAAAGGGACCAGGACGACTGATCCATGTAAAGGAAAGAATGACTGGGGCCATGTATCGTGAGATTTTGAGTGAAAGCCTCCTTCCACCAGCAAGGGTATTGAAGATGAAATGTGGCTGGGTCTTTCAACATGACAATGATCCCAGACACACCGCCCGGGCAACGAAGGAGTGGCTTCGTAAGAAGCATTTCAAGGTCCTGGAGTGGCCTAGCCAGTCTCCAGATCTCAACCCCATAGAAAATCTTTGGAGGAAGTTGAAAGTCTGTGTTGCAATCATTGCAATGCAAACGTCGTTTGGGAAACGATTCTGTGAGTTCAGAGGAAAAAAACACATTATCCTTCCCTGTCACTCCCCTAAGCATCGACCCATCCCTACTGAATATGACTGCATTGGCAGGTGTGAGTCAACCTGATCTTGAGATGGAACTGGCCAACATAGCCGATAAAGACATATGGGTGTCCAAGTTTAAATGTTTGACAGCAGACCTTGAAGATGTTGCCTGTCAGAAGGCCGTTCTTTCTCAGAATCTCAAATGGGGTGATATTGAAAACCTCCCCAAACCGGACAAACTTGTGTTTGAAACATGGAATGCTATCCCTGACATTTATGTGAACATGAAAAAGTATGCGCTTGGAGGCCTGTCGATCTTTGGATCCACATATGTATGTGAGTAGGTGTTCTCCAACATGAACTTTATTAAAAACAAACATGGCGCACGCCTCACAGATGACAGCTTACGATCCTGTGTAAAGATGAAGGTGACGTCATACAGCCCTGATGTGCAGATGCTGAGGTTCAGGAGCAGAAATCACATTAACCAAGTATGATAAATATTTCAATTGCCTATTATTTTGCATATATTCATATTTTTTCATTGTTCAGTGAAATAGTCCTTTTATTATTCAGGTTGACAGCTGACTGCATGCACCAGTAAAAGGATGATGGCACACAGAAGAGAACGGCATTTTTGGTTTGCTGTCAGTGGATAATTTAAGTTTGGCGTTTTTTTTCATAAATGCAAGAAGGACTCAAATAGACATTAAGTATTTTACTTGAAAGTAACCTTGAACCCAACGTCTTTTTTTTTCGGAGTTCAAAATGTTTTTGTTGCATGCAGAAATGTAATTTTGTTTTCTCTGCAGGAGTTCATTGATTTCATAAATGCAATACATTATAGTTTGTTTATAAATAGCATAAAGGGAAAAAGTTACATGCAGTGTTATTTCATTTTAAGTGTCAAAAGGGTTTTGTGGCTCACACTGTTTTCTTTTATGTGGGAAACGGGTCCAAATTGACATAATGCACGGCTCAGGAGACGCACACACACAGGCTTAGAGTAGTTCAAAGAGTTTATTAACAGCAGGGGAGAATGAGTGCGTGTCTGCGGGATGTAAATGTGTTGGTGATGGTGTCTGCTCCAGGCACAGAGGCAGGTGACCGTACAGCCGAGCAACCCTATGGAGAGAGCACAGGGAGAGGGTGACGGGCATACACCAACACAGGAGGAATTTATGGCGAGAGAAGGACTTACTTGGTGGGTCAGGACAGCTGGCACAACAAGGGGGTGAAGCCCGGAAGACAGCCACCTGGAGAGCTCCGTGCAGCAGCGAGGATTGGGCGATGGAGAGGAGATGTCCGCCGCTGGGAAATCCACCTGTGCACAGGGGAGAAGACTGAAGAGAAGAGGTAAGCGATCTTCTTACAAAAATGGTTACGCTGAAGGGAAGTATGCTCACAACGGTGAGGGACGAAGTCTGACGGCTTCAGGCCGAGCCTCCGGGCGAGACGGCCTTTATCCCTCGCCGCTGATGATGGTCAGGTGCATGAGCAGGTGGCGCCGCTGATGAATGGCGCGGCGTGACAGTACTCCCCCCTCTAGCAGCGCCTCCTGGCGATGGCCTATCCGGGTGCGCTCGGTGGAAGTCCGCGATGAGCGATGGGTCCAACACAAACGACGGGGGCACCCATTGTCGATGCTCGGGCCCATAGCCCTCCCAGTCCACCAGGTATTGCAACCCACGACCTCGGCGCCGGGAGTCCAGGATGGAGGAGACGGACCAGGCCGGATGGCCACCAATCATCCGGGGCGCGGGTTGCGCCGCAGGAGGAGGGCAAAGGGGGTCAGTGACTGCCAGTTTCACCTTCGACACATGGAAAGTGGAATGGATGCGGAGGGAGGGGGGAATAGCCACGCGCACAGCCACCGGGTTGATGATCCGGGTGACGGGAAAGGGACCCATGAATCGCTGTGCCAGCTTCCTCCTCTCGCCTTTTAATGTGACGTCCTGGGTAGACACATACACGAGTTGCCCAACTCTGTACGCCGGGGCAGGTCTTCTGTGCCGGTCCGCCACGGTCCTGTTGCGCTCCGCTGTGCGTAAAAGCGCATGACGCGCGGCAGCCCAGGTGGAGCGGAACTGCCTAAGGTGCGCCCTAACAGAGGGGACAGTCGCCTCGGTCTCCTGCGCTGGAAACAGCGGGGGGTCGTAACCCAGGGACGCCTTGAAGGGGGACATCCCAGTTGCAGAAGAGCGGGCGGTGTTGTGGGCGTACTCCACCCAGGCGAGATGGTTGCTCCAGGACGTCGGCTTGGATCTGGTAACACAGCGGAGCGCAGCCTCCAGCTCCTGATTGGTCCTCTCACACTGCCCGTTAGACTGGGGGTGATGGCCGGAGGAGAGGCTCACCTTGGCTCCGATGGCGTTACAAAAGGATCTCCAAACCTCGGATGAAAATTGGGGACCCCGGTCCGAGACCACGTCCACCGGAATCCCGTGCAGCCTGACCACGTGTTGGACGAGGAGGCCCGCCGTCTCCAGGGCAGTAGGGAGACCTCGCAGGGGAATGAAGTGCGCCGCCTTGGAGAAGCGGTCCACAATGGTCAGGACGGTGTCAAAGGAGTTGGAAACGGGGAGTCCGGTGACGAAGTCCAGTGCGATGTGCGACCAGGGCCTGCCGGGGACGGGCAGAGGCTGGAGCAGACCCGCTGGGGGGGCATTTCCCGACTTGCTGGTGGCACAGATTGGGCAAGCCCGGGCGTAGCGGGCTGCATCCCTCCGCAGGCCTGGCCACCAAAAGGACCGTTGGAGGAGGCTGATCATCCGAGAGGTGCCGGGATGACAGGTGAGCCGGGAGGTGTGGAGCCAGTGGATGACCTCTCCTCGGACCGCAGATGGGACGAACAGTCTTCCCTCCGGTCCGCCGCCAGGATCAGGTTCCACCTCCTGCGCCTTCCGGATCTTGTCTTCAATATCCCAAGAGACGGCACCGAGGACGCACGACCTGGGCAGGATAGTGTGGGGCGTCTCCTCAGCCTCCACGGGGGTGAACTGCCTAGAGAGGGCGTCAGGCAGGCCGTTTTTGGAGCCCGGCCTGAAGGTGATCGAGAAGCGGAACCTGGCGAAGAACAAAGACCAGCGCGCCTGGCGGGCATTCAGGCGCTTGGCAGATCGTAAATACTCCAAGTTCTTGTGGTCCGTCAGGACCACAAACGGCAGGTCCGCCCCCTCTAGCCAGTGGCGCCACTCCTGTAAGGCGAGTTTAATGGCCAGGAGCTCTCTGTCCCCCACATCATAGTTCCTCTCCGCCGGGGACAGGCGCCGGGAGAAGAAGGCGCACGGCCGTTTGGCGCCATCGTCAGGTGACCGCTGGGATAACACTGCTCCCACTCCCGTGTCCGATGCGTCCACCTCCACAATGCACTGCAGCGCGGGGTCGACCTGGCGAAGGACCCGGGAGGAGGAGAACTCCGCCTTCAGCGCCCGAAAGGCAGCAGCGACCTCTTCAGTCCACCGGAACGGGACCTTCGGGGACGTGAGGCGGGTCAGCGGTCCGACAATCGAGCTGAAATTTGGGACAAAGCGGCGGTAAAAATTGGCGAAGCCAACAAACTGTTGCACCTGCTTCCGGGATGCGGGAGTAGGCCACTCCACCACCGCCTTCACCTTCTCTGGGTCTGGGAGCACCTGATCTTGAGCGATGATGAATCCCAGGAAGGATGTGGTCCTAGCGTAGAATTCGCATTTCTCAGCCTTCATGTACAGACGATTCTCCAGCAGTCTTTGGAGGACCCGCCTCACATGGACCTGGTGCTCGTCCCTGGACCTGGAGAAGATAAGGATGTCATCCAGGTAGACGAACACAAAAAGGCCGATGAAATCCCGGAGGACGTCATTAATGAGGCGCTGAAAGACGGCAGGAGCGTTGGTCAGCCCGAACGGCATGACGAGATACTCAAAGTGGCCGTTCGGGGTACGGAAGGCTGTCTTCCATTCATCTCCCTCCCGGATCCGGACGAGGTGGTAAGCGCTGCGTAAATCCAGCTTGGTAAACCAGGTCGCCCCCTGGAGGGAGTGAAAGGCAGTGTCCATGAGGGGCAGGGTGTAACGGTCCCTCTCAGTGATGTCATTCAGCGCTCGGTAGTCTATGCAGGGGCGGAGGGATCCGTCCTTTTTCCCGACAAAGAAAAACCCTGCCCCCACGGGTGACGACGATGGGCGAATAATCCCAGCGCTCAGAGATTCCTTCAGGTATGTATTCATGGTCTCCTTCTCCGACGCCGACAGGCTGTAGAGCCGACCAGATGGCAGGGGAGCCCCCTGGCGGAGGTTGATGGCACAGTCATATGGTCGATGCGGGGGAAGAGACATAGCTTTCGATTTGCTAAATACCATACCCAGGTCGTGAAATTCTGGAGGCACCAGTGACAGGTCCGGAGGTGCTGTATCCGCCACAGGGGGAGCCGCGGATGGGGAGCAGGCAGCGGACTGAAGGCAGGTGCCCATACAGAAGGTACTCCATGCCGATACCCCAGCGGACCTCCAGTCCAGGACAGGATTGTGGAGGCGTAGCCAGGGATACCCCAGGATGACGGGCGACACAAAGTTGGGCAGGACGTAAAATACCATCTCCTCCCGGTGGTTCCCTGAGATGATGACTGGGACGGGCATGGTTTGGTGAGAAACTCTCCCAAGGGAGGCACGGGAGAGATGGACCAGGGAGATGGGGTGTTTTAATGCCTGACAGCGGATGCCCAATCGGGTTGCCAGGCCTTGTGAAATGAAGCTGCCCTCTGCGCCCGAATCCACCAGTGCGTGGGTGAGGTGCCCAGTGGGGTTGTGGCAAAAACGGATGGGCAGCTTTAATTGAGTGAGGGGACTTTGCCGATTGACGTCCGCGAGGCCCCCTACAGTGACTCGCGGACCCCGCCGTTTGGCTTTTGTGGGCAAAGCTCTATCGTGTGTTGACTGTCTCCGCAATACATGCAGAGACCCAACTCACGGCGGCGCTGTCTCTCTGCCGAGGAGAGCTTTGCCCAGCCCGTCACCATCGGCTCCGACTCCTCGGGGCACGATGGTGGCGGCGTCGCCAGGGGGCGAGCTTGGGGCAGGCGTAGCGGGACTCCCCGAGGGCGAGAAGCAGACGGCTTCCGTCCTGAGGAGCGCTCGCGCAGCCTGTTGTCCAAGCTGATAGCCAGTGAGGTTAGCTCCGCTAACGTTCCGGGGATATCCCGTCCAGCCAGTTCATCCCTTAGATCACTATTGAGGCTGCGGAGAAACAGGCCGCAGAGGGAGCGCTCCTCCCAACCCAATTCCTCCGCCGCTACCCGGTACTCGATGGCATAATCCGCGGCCGACCGGTTTCCCTGCTGGAGAGCGAGAAGCCGATCGACCTGGACCGCCTCGGAACGAGAATGATCGAACACCTCCAGGAAGCGCCTCACGAACTCGGCATAGGTGAGGGTGGCATAACTGGGTCTCGCCATGATAGCGTAGGCCCAAGTTAGAGCGCGCCCCTCCAGGAGGTTCCCTATGTAGCCGATTCGACTGTGATCTGAGGGAAAGTCTCCGGGCACACGGTCAAACACGGACTCGCACTGCATCACAAACCCCCGCGCTCCGCCGAGCCTTCCGCTAAAGCGAGCGGGGGTCGGAATTGGTGTGAGTCGGGCCGGTGCCACTGGAGCTGGCTGGACGGCCACCGGAACAGCAGGAGCTGCGCCACCCTGAGGAGCCGGGGGGAACGGCTGCTGGGGGTCCAGGCGGTCCAATCGGCCAGTGATAATTACTAATTGATTTAGGATGACCTGCTGTTGATAAGCAATTTGATCCACTCTAGCCTCGAGAGTGGTAAGCCGGTGTGCGAGCCCGCCGTCCGCCGAGCCGCTCTGCTGAAGCCGTACTGACATAATGCACGGCTCAGGAGACGCACACACACAGGCTTAGAGTAGTTCAAAGAGTTTATTAACAGCAGGGGAGAATGAGTGCGTGTCTGCGGGATGTAAATGTGTTGGTGATGGTGTCTGCTCCAGGCACAGAGGCAGGTGACCGTACAGCCGAGCAACCCTATGGAGAGAGCACAGGGAGAGGGTGACGGGCATACACCAACACAGGAGGAATTTATGGCGAGAGAAGGACTTACTTGGTGGGTCAGGACAGCTGGCACAACAAGGGGGTGAAGCCCGGAAGACAGCCACCTGGAGAGCTCCGTGCAGCAGCGAGGATTGGGCGATGGAGAGGAGATGTCCGCCGCTGGGAAATCCACCTGTGCACAGGGGAGAAGACTGAAGAGAAGAGGTAAGCGATCTTCTTACAAAAATGGTTACGCTGAAGGGAAGTATGCTCACAACGGTGAGGGACGAAGTCTGACGGCTTCAGGCCGAGCCTCCGGGCGAGACGGCCTTTATCCCTCGCCGCTGATGATGGTCAGGTGCGTGAGCAGGTGGCGCCGCTGATGAATGGCGCGGCGTGACACAAATGGCTCTTTGAGTGGTAAAGGTTGCCGACCCCTGACCTACACCCTTTCGGTTGTTCTTATGTGTCCTACATGTTTTTAATTGCTTTGACTGTATGTTTATTATCGAATAAAATTCACATTCATTCATTCAATCAGGCCTTACTGACATCCTACCTGAAACTTATTGTCCTCAGAAGTCTTCAAATGATGAAGTCATTCAGGCATCAGGAATTACATCTGTAGAAAAACAAAGAAGTTTAAAGTGACACTAGATGAGGAAAAAAGGCCAAAGTTACAAGAAAAAACTGCAGATTACTGAGAAAGTCATAAAATTTTGTGGAAAATGCCATTCAGAAGAATAAAGATGGAAATTTACATGGAAAAAAAATAAAAGAATAATTGCATTGGTTTTTGAAAAAAATGTCTCCAAACCAACTGCGATGACGTTTGTGGTGGTGGTGGTGGTGGGGGTAACAGTTTGCACATTTGCAGCTCAAGTAACTTAATTATCTAGTGACATCCTGTTTTTGTATTGAAGTGGATTACTAATCTCAAATCTTAACAAATGCATTAAATGTAGACTCTTGTGTATTATTAAAGAAAACAACAACAACAACAATTCACATGGAAGATCTGCTGTTTGTTGACACATCCCCACATTTGGCAGCAGGGTCCTGTTCACTGGTCCATTTTGCAGAGGCATCCATTGTGCTCCCTCCTCTGTTCTATGTAGACACGAGGGAGAATATACTGTATCACACAAAATGAGGATAGATTCAAAAAATATTAAAGAGGCCCTCTCTGAACTAAATAGCAACACTCTTTGTCTGTCAGGTGCTTAGGCCATGATGATGGGTCATCTTCAAGAACAAACTGGTCAGACTGGTGGTATATAGTTCCCTCATCATCTCCTCCTCTGTGACACACAGCACAACACAGCGCACAGCGCTACAGTGTGTCTCATGATGTTGGAGGAAAATAAAATCCTGCCACCTTCCAGCTCGCCGCATCTCACCTGAACTTAATTTTCCTCCACCATAGAAAATAAATTGTGCCTGTTGTGGAAATCCCCAAAAAGCTGTCATGTTTAGGTTTGATAAATTTGTCCACCGGAGCTCAGAGGAAAAACAACCTCCCGTCTTCCGTACAGGAGACGCTGTTATACACTCGTAAAAAACAAACAAACAAACAAAAAAAAAACAACAACACTTCATTTCAGCTCTACAGAGCTTTGGTCCATTTGTCAGCAGGTGAGTGTCAGTCTTATTTTAAAACTACAGTAGTTTAATTGCAGTGTTAATATGTTTACTCTGAGGCTGATGAACAGCTCAAATTGGAATTAATATTTCTACCGAGCCGATGCGTTTCTATGCTAATGCTATTTTAGCTGTTAACTCCCTCTGATGCAAATTCAGGTGTTTTTCACATGTTCACATTAACTTTAAGTGAAAGCAAGTTACTTTTAATGATCAATAAGAGTCATAGCTCGGTAAACAGACATACAGTATCTCACAAAAGTGAGTACACCCCTCACATTTTTGTAAATATTTTATTATACCTTTTCATGGGACAACACTGAAGATATGACATTTTGATACAATGTAAAGTAGTCAGTGTACAGCTTGTATAACAGTGTAAATTTGCTGTCCCCTCAAAATAGCTCAACACACAGCCATTAATGTCTAAACTGCTGGCAACAAAAGTGAGTACACCCCTAAGTGAAAATGTCCAAATTGTGCCTAGTTAGCCATTTTCCCTCCCCAGTGTCATGTGACTCATTATTGTTACAATGTCTCAGGTGTGAATGGGGAGCAGGTGTGTTAAATTTGGTGTTATCACTCTCACACTCTCTCATACTGGTCACTGGAAGTTCAACATGGCACCTTATGGCAAAGAACTCTCTGAGGATCTGAAAAAAAGAATTGTTGCTCTACATAAAGATGGCCTAGGCTATAAGAAGATTGCCAAGACCCTGAAACTGAGCTGCAGCACGGTGGTCTAGACCATACAGCGCTTTAACAGGACAGGTTCCACTCAGAATAGGCCTCATCATGGTCAACCAAAGAAGATGAGCGCACATGCTCAGTGTCATATCCAGAGGTTGTCTTTTGAAAATAGACGTATGAGTGCTGCCAGGATTGCTGCAGAGGTTGAAGGGGTGGAGGGTCAGCCTGTCAGTGCTCAGACCATACACCGCATACTGCATCAAATTGGTCCCAGAAGGAAGCCCCTTTTAAAGATGATGCACAAGAAAGCCTGCAAACAGTTTGCTGAAGACATGCAGACTAAGGACATGGATTCCTGGAACCATGTCCTGTGGTCTGATGAGACCAACATGAACTTATTTGGTTCAGATAGTGTCAAGCCTGTGTGGCGGCAACAAGGTGAAAAGTGTGTCTTGCCTACAGTCAAGCGTGGTGGTGGGAGTGTCATGGTTTGGGGCTACATGAGTGCTGCCAGCACTGGGGAGCTACAGTTCATTGAGGGAACCATGAATGCCAACATGTACTGTGACATACTGAAGCAGAGCATGATCCGCAGGGCAGTATTCCAACATGATAACCACCCCAAACACACCTCCAAGATGACCACTGCCTTGCTAAAGAAACTGAAGGTAAAGGTGATGGACTGACCAAGCATGTCTCCAGACCTAAACCCTATTGAGCATCTGTGGGGCATCCTCAAACAGAAGGTGGAGGAGTGCAAGGTCTCTAACATCCACCAGCTCCGTGATGTCATCGTGGAGGAGTGGAAGAGGATTCCAGTGGCAACCTGTGAAGCTCTACTGAACTCCATGCCCAAGAGAGTTAAGGCAGTGTTGGAAAATAATGGTGGCCACACAGAATATTGACACTTTGGGCACAATTTGGACATTTAAGCCACATTTCCACTATATAGTTCTGCGCTACTCTTTTCTTTTCTTTACTACTTGTTTCTCCTGCGGCTGCGCCTCCATCACAACTGCGGAAAGCCGAGTATTGCTGGGGTGGGCGGGATCGAGGTGGCGCTACACTGCTGACGTAGTAAAGAACGCGACCGACTCCTCAACAACACAGAAAAAAATAGCGGATTACGAGCCGAGGATTTCCACGGTTTTTAACACAATGAATATCTTTAACGAGACAAGAGAATTTTACAGGAGAAGACGACGTGGATTGAGACAACACACGTTGGAGCAGGAGAGGAGAATAGCGGTTGCCCAGGAGGAATCTGAAGCAGCTGCATATGAAGCAGAGAGCATTTCATTTGTTCAGTGTTCATGTGCATACATATGTCAAACGTGTTTTTTAAATAAAATGTTGTGCACTTTTAAACTACGTCGCCTCTGTTGTTCAAAACAGTTAAATGTTAACAGACGGTTAATTAAATGCTGAAACACCGGGGTAATTTAAAATAATGCAGAAGCTTAATCCTAAACCCCTTTAACTTACCAAATAATTTATAATATTATAAAAAAAAGCCAATCCAAATCTAGACCCATTTTGTGTATTGTGTAATAATGATACACTGATGATAAACTGACTTCCCAAAAAAAAGCAGCAGCTAGACAACACACTTTTGGTTTGATGGAATTGCCAATTGACCTTGGAATTATATGTGGAAACTTGTTATACTTCCAGTTAACTTTAACTTACAAAATAATTAAAAATATTATAAAAAAGCCAATCCAAATCTAGGCCCATTTTTTGTATTGTGTATCATTTGAGTATCATTGTACAATCTATTGTTATTTATAAGGGTTATCTGTTCAGTGGTGGCTAATTACACACTAAAACAATGTAGAAAATGACTGCAAAGAAAATGCTGCAGCTAGACAACTCACTTTTGGTTTGATGGAATTGCCAATTGACCTTGGAATTATATGTGGAAACTTGTTATACTTCCAGTTAACTTTAACTTACCAAATAATTTATAATATTATAAAAAAGCCAATCCAAATCTAGGCCCATTGTGTATCATTTGAGTATCATTTTTCCCATCTATTGTTATTTATAAGGGTTATCTGTTCAGTGGTGGCTAATTACACACTAAAACAACGTAGAAATGACTCCAAAAAAAAAATGCTGCAGCTAGACAACTCACTTTTGGTTTGATGGAATTGCCAATGAACCTAGAATTTTTATGATGAAACTTTTTTTAATCCTACTAAATACTGTGACATTGTCACACTGCCCAACACCAAATTATAATTTTCTTTTTCAAACCACAAGGTCACTTCCTTGTGGTAACGTATCGTCACTTCCTGTTTTGCTGTCTGCCTGTGTGGTTTGCTCTCCAGCTCTCGAGCCACTAACTATGGCTACTACCTCTCTTTCCTCTCCTCCTCTGGTGTGCTCTCTCTGTCAGATGTTTAGCTACACCTCTGCCTCTTTTAGTGATAACGGTAAATGTAATAAATGTTGTCTTTTTGAGGCGCTCGAGGCGAGGTTGTCTGATTTGGAATCCCGGCTCCGCTGCATTGAAACACCGTCTGCGCCAGTTAATCTCGACGGACGCCCATTAGCTGCAGCGGAGCTAGCTAGCTTAGGTTCCCCTGTCACCGGTTCCCCGGCTCTCCTCTGCAGCGAGGAGACTGGGTGGGTGACGGTGAGAAGGAAGCCTAGTCGCAAAGCCCCGGTTCACCACCAACCTGTTCACGTTTCTAATCGTTTTTCCCCGCTCAGCGACACACCCGCTGAGGAAAAAACTCTGATCATTGGCGACTCTGTAGTCAGAAACGTGAACCTAGAGACTCCAGCGGCCATAGTCACATGCATTCCTGGGGCCAGAACAGGCGACATCGAGTCAAATTTGAAAATGCTGGCTAAAAGTAACTGTAAATATTCCACAATTGTTATTCACGCCGGCATTAATGACATCCGTCTCCGGCAGTCGGAAGTCACGAAACTTAATATAGAATCGGTGTGTGACTTTGCAAAAACGATGTCTGCCACTGTAGTATTCTCTGGGCCCCTCCCCAATCTGACCAGTGATGACATGTTTAGTCGCTCGTCATCCTTGAACCGCTGGCTGTCTGTGTGGTGTCCTAAAAATGACGTGGGCTACATTGACAATTGGAGCTCTTTTTGGGGAAAACCTGGTCTTATGAGACGAGACAGCATTCATCCCACTTTGGATGGTGCTTCTCATTTATCTAACAATCTGGCATCTTTTTTATCCAAATTTCCAAAACCCTGACTACTCAGAGTTGGGACCAGGAAGCAGAGTCACAGTCTTACACGCCTCTCTGCAGCTCCTCTTCATCCGCCACCCCTCAGCTTAGCCCCTGTCTTCCCCATCAGAGAATCGTTGTCTGCTCCCTCCAAAGTAAATAAAAATATAATGTATAAGCATCCCAAAGTGATAAAGCAAAATATTGGTAAAACTCAAATTAAACATAAAGCCTCTAAATTGAATGATTTGGCCTCTGTTCCTCCTCATAATTTAAAAATTAAATGTGGTTTATTAAATATTAGGTCTCTAACTCCCAAGTCTCTGTTAGTCCATGATCTGTTAATTGATCATCAGATTGATTTAATTTCCCTTACAGAGACTTGGTTAGGACAAGAGGATTATGTTGGTTTAAATGAATCAACTCCCTCTGGTTATTTAAACTGTCAAAATCCCAGAAGATCTGGTCGTGGAGGAGGAGTAGCATCAATTTACCATTCCAAATTACTAGTTAATGTAAAGCAAAAAATATGTTATAATTCCTTTGAGGGCCTGGTCCTCAGTGTTGGGCACTTTAGCAATTCCAGGTTAAACCCAATTTTATTTGCCATAGTTTATCGTCCCCCATCAACCTATTCAGAATTTTTATCCGAATTTCCTGATTTCTTAGCTGATTTAGTGCTGAAATCTGATAGAATAATTATAGTAGGGGACTTTAATATACATGTGGATGTAGATAGTGACTGCCTTAAGTCACTGCCTTTTAATTCAATATTAGACTCGATTGGGTTTTCTCAGAAAGTAGGAAATTCTACTCATTACCTCCACCATACATTGGACCTTGTTCTGACATATGGCATAGAAATAGAAAATCTTGTAGTGTCTCCTCATAACCCTGTACTGTCAGACCATTGTCTGTTAACCTTTGATTTTACTATTTCTGACTATTTGGCTCCTAAAGAAAAATATTATCACAGTAGATGCCTCTCAGATGATGCTGTTTCCAAATTTATGCAGATTGTTTCCTCTATGCCATGTGTCAACACAACGGAAATAAGCTATAGACAGCTTGCTCCTTCTGTAATTGATAACATGGTGGATAGTGTTTCAGCTTCTCTGCATCAGGCTCTAGACTTGGTGGCCCCCTTAAAAAAGAAAAAGTCTAATCAGAGATTTTTAACTCCTTGGTTCAACACAGAAACTCGTAGCTTAAAACAGAAGACTCGTCAATTAGAAAGAAAATGGCGCTCTACTAATTTAGATGAAATCTATTTAGCTTGGAGAAATCATCTTTTAATTTATAAAAAATCTCTTAGAAAAGCTAGAACGAGTTATTACTCTGCATTAATAGAAGAGAACAAGAATAATCCCAGGTTTCTTTTCAGTACTGTAGCCAGGTTGACAAAGAGTCAGGACTCTGTCAATCCTAGCATTCCCTTAGAGCTTACTAGTCAGGACTTTATGAACTTTTTCAATAATAAAATTTCAGCCATCAGAGATAAAATCAATCAGATTCTTCCCACAGTTAACTTAAATACTGTAACTACTACAACTCCTTCTATTGATGTCTGTCTTGATGAGTTTACTCCAATCGACCTTTGTGAGTTAGACAAAATAGTTTCCTCATCCAAACCTTCAACTTGTCTTTTAGACCCTATTCCTACCAGGTTATTTAAAGAAGTCTTCCCACTTATTGGTAGCTTTATTCTTCATATAATCAATTCTTCATTAACTTTAGGCCATGTACCGCAGGCTTTTAAAACGGCTGTAATTAAACCCTTACTCAAAAAGCCAACGCTAGATCCAGGAGCTTTAGCTAACTATAGACCAATCTCTAATCTCCCTTTCATTTCAAAAATCTTAGAAAGAGTTGTTGCTACGCAATTATTTGACCACCTGCAGGGAAATGGTTTATTTGAGGAGTTTCAATCTGGGTTTAGAATCCATCATAGCACTGAAACAGCCTTAGCGAAGGTCACTAACGACCTCCTCATTGCATCTGATAATGGACTAGTTTCTGTACTTGTCCTTTTAGATCTTAGTGCAGCTTTTGATACTATTGATCATAATATTCTACTTGATAGATTAGAACACTATGTTGGACTTAATGGAACTTCGTTGCAGTGGTTTAGATCTTATTTATCTGATAGGTTCCAGTTTGTTCATGTAAATGATGAGTTTTCTCTCAGCTCAAAGCTTAGTCATGGAGTTCCACAGGGATCTGTGCTTGGCCCTACTCTTTTTAGTTTATATATGCTTCCGTTAGGCAACATTATTAGAAAGCACTGTATACATTTTCACGGTTATGCAGATGACACACAATTATACCTGTCAATGAAGCCAGATGATACTAATCAATTAGCCAAGTTAGAAGCCTGTCTTAAGGAAATCAAAGTTTGGATGACTTGTAATTTCCTGCTATTAAATTCAGATAAGACTGAAGTCATTCTTGTTGGTCCAAAAAACCTTAGAAATTCCTTTCCAAATCAAACTTTCAGTTTGGATGCAGTTACTCTTTCTCTTAATAGCTCTGTGAGGAACCTTGGAGTTATTTTTGATCAGGATTTGTCCTTCAATTCACATATTAAATTTGTTTCTAAGACTGCCTTCTATCATTTGCGTAATATTGCCAAGATTAGGAGCATCTTGTCTCAGAGTGATGCTGAGAAGCTGATCCACGCTTTTGTTAGCTCGAGATTAGATTATTGTAATTCTTTATTATCAGGCTGTCCTAAAACATCTTTAAAAAGTCTTCAGCTGATCCAAAATGCTGCAGCAAGAGTTTTAACAGGTACTAGAAAGAGAGATCATATCTCTCCGGTTCTGGCCTCCCTTCATTGGCTTCCCATAGAGTTTAGAATTAAGTTTAAAATCCTTCTTCTTACTTACAAAGCTCTAAACAATCAGGCTCCTTTTTATTTAAAAGATCTGATACTACCGTATCATCCTAACAGAGCACTACGCTCCCAAAATGCAGGTTTACTTGTAATACCTAGAATCTCCAAAAGTACAATGGGAGGCAGAGCCTTCAGTTATCAAGCTCCTCTCCTGTGGAATCAGCTGCCAATCTGGATTCGGGAGTCAGACTCGATCTCTGTTTTTAAGAATAGGGCTAAAACCTACCTTTTTGATATAGCCTACAATTAGGGAGGGATCATGTGTTTCTGAACCCTCCCTTAGTTATGCTGCTAATAGGTTTAGTCAGCCGGGGGACCTCCAGTAATGCACTGGGCCTCACTCCTTTCCTCACTCTCTATGAAATATTTTTTTTTTGCTGGTCATTAACATTTGTTTGTTCTCTCCCATAGATTGAGTCCCCATCGTGCTGTTTGCTCTCTACATGTCTGTTCTTTTCTTCTTCTCTGTCCCCTCACCCCCCAGCCAGTCGCAGCAGATGACTGCCCCTCCCTGAGCCTGGTTCTGCTGGAGGTTTCTTCCTGTTAAAAGGGAGTTTTTCCTCTCCACCGTCGCCAAGTGCTTGCTCACAGGGGATCGCCTGATTGCTGGGGTCTTTCTGCAACTGTGGGGGTCCTCCCTACAGTTGATAGTGCTATGAGATGACTGTTGTTGTGAAATGGCGCTATATAAATAAAGTTGAATTGAATTGAATTGAATTGAAACCAAAGATCACCATGGATCTATTGAATCACAATAGCATAGGTTTATCCTATTCATGTCAACGTTTACAACATCGAAAATGTTATATTTGGGTTTACATGTATGGGTATTTTCACTTTATATTATACTAGACTGCTTATAATTTATTGGAATTCTCAGAATTTGGAATGCCGATATAACATTCAATTCACATGTACTTACCTTTTACCTAATTTGACTTTTACCTTTATCAGTGTCTACTGCTGAATGTAAATTACACCTGTGCAACTGCTTACAATTTTACTTAAAAACTGTACCCAATGTAGAGCAATGGATACAGCAGTGGTAATATTTATTAAATTTAACAATAACAATTACATTACCATTAAAAATCTTGACACCTTTATGGCTGAACAGCAGGATTAGGGTCATATGAGGCAATGGAATGTGTATGTAATTATTCACCTTTATCATCCAGTGTTATAATATACAAACCACACTTTTATCCAAAAGACTAACATTTTATTACATTACAAATATTCCCAAAACATGTTAACAAATGGGGAGCTTTCAGTACTTCGACCAGACTGCCAAAATGGTTTAGGAAGGCTCCGTGGAAGGAAGCCGTCTCTGTCAGCTCATCCCTTCTTAATGCGGCTAACTGCAGGTGTCTTTCACGCTGTTCATGCTGTCGTTGATGCTGTTCGAGCATCCTTTCATGGATCCGCATCTCCTCAGCATGATTCTGGGCCATCAGTGATGCAAGGTCTGCAATGTTGTTGGACCTTTTCAGCTTGCCTATATGAAAGACAGAAGTCATTGTATTTAGATAACACCGGATCAAAACATGTCAGAAAAAATATTATGGAATTAAACTGTTGAAAGCCTGTGGTGGGATGCTTCGTTGCTGTATTTAAGCTCAACTGTCATGTTGCTGCCCCTCAGTAGAGTGGACTATAAGCAACTTCTGTGGTGATGTGGTTAGGCCCCCCTTCATTTCAAAAAGGATTAATTGTAAAAAGTATTTTGATTTAATGGGTTATTTTTAAAAGAATTTCTTTGTACTGTGGCCTCATAAATCAGAATGGGTTAATAGTGTTAGCTGACTTGAAGAATTTCAATCAAGCATTTTGATTTGAAGTCGGTACATGTGCTCCTTTTTTTTTGTGAAAATACAACAGTATTTCCACCACCAACACATCTACAACACTGGGCCACTGTGGCTATGAACACCCCTGAATCTAGTATTTTTATAAACGTAGAAAGACATTTTAAATTCCTTATTATGCGTCTATAGAAAATAACAATCACATATAAAAACAACCGGGTGGTAATTTTCAGTTTGTTGTGCCTTACCAGCACTTGACCGGGAGATGCCGGGGCAGTCCAGTGAGGCGGACCCCAAGGGATTTGAAAACTGTGTATAGAAGGAAAAAACACACAATAAAGCTCACAAACAAAGTGCAACATGTACCACAAACACAAAACTTTTTAACCAGAATACAATAAGATAAGATAAGATAAGATAAGCCTTTATTAGTCCCACAACGGGGAAATTCCAGGATTGCAACAGCACAGGGATAGCAACACTCAGAGCAACAATCAGAAGGCAAGAAAAAAAACAAGCAAGCAAGAGCAGCTAATATACATATGTACATATTACTATAAAATATATATACACACACACACACACAGACACACAGTGCAGAGCATTGTAGCTGGATGGAATAAATATATGAATATATGAACACACAGTGCAGAGCATTGTAGCTAGATGGAATAAATATGTAAATATATAAACACCCACAGTACGGAGCATTGCAGCTAGGTGGAATAAATATGCAAGTATATAAACACACACAGTGCGGAGCAATGTAGCTAGATGGAATAATATGTAGATACATAAAAACACAGTGCGGAGCATTGTAGCTAAATGGAATAAATATGTAAATATATAAACACACACAGTGCAGAGCATTGTTGCTAGATGGGATGAAACAGCATAACCGTCTACTTAGTTATCCTACATGGTATGATTATGTGCCCATACATATTCTCACCCTCCATAGCGACCGGTATGTTCCTAGTTGTATGCCGGAGGGGACCATTGTGTAAGTCTATTGCATCTTTTGCATTCAAAAAACTATTAGTTTGTTACGTCTTTTTGCTATCTCTGCGAGCAGCCCTGCTTAGGTTGTACAGTCTGACAGCCGTTGGTAGGAAGGACCTACGAAACCTCTCGGTTGTGCACCTGGGATGATGTAGTCTGCTGCTAAATGAGCTCCTCAGTGCATCCAGTATGTCCTGCATAGGGTGGAACTCGGACTCCAGCAGAGATGACAGTTTAGCCACCGTCCTTCTCTCTCCTATCTCCTCCATCGGATCAAGGCGCTGCCCCAGGACAGAGCTAGCTTTCTTAATCAGTTTGTTCAGTCTCTTCCTATCGGCTGCAGTAATGCCACTGCCCCAGCAGACCACTCCAAAAGTGATGGCTGATGCCACCACCGTGTCATAGAATGACTTCAGCAGCGCCCCTTGTACACCAAAAGACCTGAGTCTCCTCAGCAGGAACAGCCTGCGCTGTCCCTTCTTGTAGAGTGCGTCAGTATTGTGTGACCAGTCTAGTTTATTGTTCAGATGAATACCCAGGTACTTATAGGATGTCACCAAATTGTCACCACAATAAGCTTACGTCAGCGTTTTGTTCACGTGAATACTGAAATAAAAGCGCGATTCAGCAGCTTGATGCGAGGTAGCAGCAAGGTACAGAGGTAGCTAGCTATTAGCGGGCTAGCCATCACCACAATTGCCCACAATCAAACAACTTTCTTTATTGCTTAAATAAAGTGCGCTTTTGACCGAAAGGCAAGAAGACGGACAATAACAAAACAACACTCACCGTCACCGTTTTCCAATTCCGTGGCCGTGTCGAGTCCAAATTCTCTGCCATTAGCAGGCCGGACACTTCCTGGTATATTTTTTCATTGTGAGTTGCCCCACCAACTCGCTCTGGATGTAGTCATCGGCTATGAGGGACAGAAAAGTCCGCACCTCCTCGTTTGTTCATGGAATAAACTTGCGCGTGGACATCGTTATATGAGAACACAATTGTGAATCCAGTCACTGCAGTTACTCGCTGAAATTACAAATGGCGGTCGTGTAGTTTCAACAGAAAACAAAACGGACACGTTTGGTGACGTTACGCCCTGACCAATCAGCGTTTAGCAGTCGATTGACATAAAATCACACCTCGCTTTTCGCTCGGCTGTACCCTGCCTCTGAACAGGCACGAAAATCGTAACGGTTAAACCGTGAGGACTTGGGTGGAAATGGCGAAAAACCGAAACAAGTAAAAAAAAGTAAAGCCCAGGTGACTGCTGGCAACTCACTTTTGTTGCCAGCAGTTTAGACATTAATGGCTGTGTGTTGAGTTATTTTGAGAGAACATCAAATTTACACTGTTATACAAGCTGTACACTGACTGCTTTAGATTGTATCAAAGTGTCATATCTTCAGTGTTGTCCCATGAAAAGATATAATAAAATATTTACAGAAATGTGAGGGGTGTACTCACTTTTGTGAGATACTGTATGTGTAACTCATGGCAAAATTTTATTGGGATCAAAAGATAATTTTGCTCTTACCATTCATTTCAATAGAGATTTTTTTTTTTTTTTTCAATTTAAGGTCCCATATGCAGCGATCTGTATAAAAAAAAATCTGGATAGCTCATGCCCCATTAGCGAGTACAGAGCCGAGTGGAGTCGGGCGGGCCACTGATCTCCAGAAAAACTGGATGGATCACTGGTGGTCAGAAGTGAAACCCTTGGCTGGCCACGTTTACCTCAATAAGTTCCCCCAAAATTAACAGATTTTGAACTTCTTGGTATGGAGACACAGCTTATAATTTTGCTTAAGTGAGCTGGGAAAGCTGTCAGACAGACAGCAAAGCAAGCCCAAATAAGCAACTACACGTTAAAAAAAACAGCCCCAAAATCCGCAACCCACGACTGACAAGATTTGCAAGCGACTTTAGAAAAAAACAAGCCAAAAGTCACTTATAATAAGCGGACTTGGCAACTATGGAGCCACAGGGAACTCTTGCCAGATGAAAACCGTTTTAACACCACAGAAGAAGAACTAGCCTATCCATTAGCTTGTTAGCTGTTAGCTCCGTTAGCGCTCTGGGAGTTTGTTTGTTTTTTTTCAAACTTTTTTTATTGAACTAACCATGAAACAATAAAATAAAATAAAAACAAGGAATAAACAAGAAGGAAATGACATCTTCACATATTCCTGCTGTTTGACTAAAACACAATATATCTACCACCTTAACTGAAGGCTCAAAAAGACATGACCAATAGAAGCCAGATAATATTTTCCATTTATATTTACCTTTTAAGCCTAACTGAGAGAATAAAGGAAGGAAATAAAATAGGAGCAAAAAAGAGGAATTTCCCTTCAGTAAATATGAAGGGGTCTATAATAAATTGAATTTAGAAATGGCAGCACAAAGTTTAAGATAAGATAAGATAAGCTTTTATTAGTCCCACAATGGGGAAATTCCAGGATTGCAACAGCACAGGGATAGCAACACTCAGAGCAATAATTTAGAAGATACGGCAGATATAAATAAGAGCAGTGGATATACATACATACCCATATACGTATATACTGTATATATATATATATATATATATATATAGTATATACAAAGTGTGGAGCATTGTAGCAAGATGGAATAAACAGCATAACCATCTACTTAGTTATCCTACATAGTATGAATATGTACCCATACATATTGTCACCCTCCGTAGCGACCGATACTGTCCTAGTTGTATATACTGGAGGGGACCATTGTGTAAGTCTATTGCGTCTTTTGCATTCAATACTATTAGGTTGTCACGTTTTTTTTGCTATCTCTGCGAGCAGCCCTGCTTAAGTTATACAGTCTGACAGCCGTAGGTAGGAAGGACCTGCGAAACCTCTCGGTTGCGCACCTAGGATGATGTAGTCTGCTGCTAAATGAGCTCCTCAGTGCGTTCAGTATGTCCTGCATAGGGTGGGACTCGGACTCCAGCAGAGATGACAGTTTAGCCACCATCCTTCTCTCTCCTATCTCCTCCACTGGGTCAGGGCACTGCCCCAGGACAGAGCTAGCTTTCTTGATCAGTTTGTTCAGTCTCTTCCTATCGGCTGCTGTAATGCCACTGCCCCAGCAGACCACTCCAAAAGTGATGGCTGATGCCACCACCGTGTCGTAGAATGTCTTCAGCAGTGCCCCTTGTACACCAAAAGACCTAAGTCTCCTCAGTAGGAACAGCATGCGCTGTCCCTTCTTATAGAGTGCGTCGGTATTGTGTGACCAGTCTAGTTTATTGTTCAGATGAACACCCAGGTACTTGTAGGATGTCACCATCTCAATGTCTGTTCCCTGGATGTTTACTGGTGCTGTGAGGGGTTGTCCTTGCCTGCAACAGTCCACCACCAGCTCCTTAGTTTTCCTCGCGTTGATCTGGAGGCAGTTCCTATGTCCCCAGTCCACAAAGTCCTGGATAAGCCCTCTGTACTCAGCTTCATCTCTGTTGGAGATGAGGCCGACGATCGCAGAGTCGTCAGAGAACTTCTGTAGATAGCAGTGTGTTGTGTTGTGTGAGAAGTCCACAGTATAAAGGGTGAACAGGAAGGGAGCCAAAACCGTTCCCTGGGGGGCCCCCGTGCTACTGATGATCATGTCGGACACACAGTCCTAGGTTCTCACAAACTGTGGCCGGTTAGTGAGGTAGTCCAGGATCCATGATGAAAGGTGCTGGTCCACCCCTGCGGACAGCAGCTTGTCCTTCAGGATCATCGGTTGGATAGTGTTGAAAGCACTGGAGAAGTCAAAGAACATGATCCTCACCGTATTCCCGGGCTTCTCCAGGTGGGACAGAGAACGGTGAAGGAGGAAGATCACTGCATCCTCCACCCCAATGCCATGCTGGTAGGCGAACTGGAGTGGATACATCGCTGGTCCCACCAGGGGGCGGAGTTGAGCAAGGAGCAGTCTCTCCAGGGTCTTCATCATGTGAGACGTCAGGGCCACTGGTCTGTAGCTGTTCAGGTCTTTGGGGCGGGAGGTCTTTGGTACAGGTACCACACAAGATGTTTTCCACAACTGTGGTACCCTCCCCAGCTTCAGGCTCCAGTTGAAGATGAGCTCCACAATCCCACACAGCTGATCAGCACAGGACTTGAGGAGCTTTGCGCTGATGCCGTCCGGTCCCGATGCCTTCCTCGCCTTGATCTTTCTCAGCTCCGTCCTCACCTGGGTCTTAGTGAGGGTCAGGTTGGGGGGCTGTGTGTTGGGAGTGGGGGGTTGTTGGTGGAGTGGGGTGTGGGCAGCAGGACTCGATGTCTTTAGAGGCAGCAGTGGTTGTTGTGCAGTCGGGGGGGGAGGGCGGTTGGTCAAACCTATTAAAAAACACGTTCAGATTGTTCGCCCACTCCCTGCCCCCCATGGCCTGGGAGGAGGTATTCTGGAGCCCAGAAGTGGTTTTAAGGTTTCTCCAGACCCCACCGATGTCGCTCTGTTGCAGCTTGTCCTCCATCTTCTTCCTGAAGCTGTCTTTGCCTTCTCTGATCTTCCTTCTCAGCTCCCTCTGTACAGACTTCAGCATCTCCCTGTTCCCCGACCTGAAGATCCTCTTCTTCTCTCTCAGAAGTGTCTTTATCTCAGGGTTGATCCAGGGTTTGTTGTTTGAGCAACACCGTATGGTCTTGGTGGGTACGGTGTTGTCCATACAGAAGCTGATGTAGTCTGTGATGGTGTGAGTGAGGCCATCGATGTCCTCACCATGTGGATCGCAGAGCTGCTCCCAGGCAGTGATTTCAAAGCAGTCCTTTAGAGCGTCCATTGCCTCCTCAGACCATAACTTCACTGTGCGCTTGGCCGGAGGTTGTCTGTGCACTAGGGGTTTGTAAACCGGCAGGAGATGAACCAAGTTGTGACCCGATCTCCCGAGTGGGGGGAGTTGTGATGAGGTGTACGCCTCCTTAGTGTTTGCGTAGAATAAGTCCAGTGTTTTATTGTCTCTAGTGTGGCATGTGACATACTGGGTGATGTGGGTAGAATGGGAGACAGTGAAATATGGTTGAAATCGCCTGAGATGAGGAGAAGAGCATCTGGGTGTTCTGTCTGCAGCCTGCCAGTTACTGACTGGATGACGTCACGTGCTGTCCCAGCGTTCGCTGTCGGATTTGCATAAATAACAATGCAGATCACGTGTGAGTATTCCCTCGGAAGATATGTAGGCCGCATGCTAACAGCTAGCAACTCAATGTCTTTGCTACAGTGCTGTTCCTTAACCGTGATATAACTTAACGTTTTCTTGCCTTCTGATTGTTGCTCTGAGTGTTGCTATCCCTGTGCTGTTGCAATCCTGGAATTTCCCCGTTGTGGGACTAATAAAGGCTTATCTTATCTTATCTTATATGTCCCGGTCTGCACCAGTTGTTATTGACGTACATCATCACCCCACCGTCCCATGCTTTTCCACTGTCCGGTGTTCGGTCTGCCCGTATTGCGTGGAAACCCTCCAGTTCAATGTTAGCATCTGCTGCTAGTCCTGTTAGCCACGTCTCTGAGAATAGGAACAGGCTACACTCCCGGTATATGCTATCGTAGTGGGAGATAGCCGCTAGTTCATCTGTCTTTCCGAGTATCGATCGTACATTCCCCATAATGACAGATGGGAGGGCGGGTCTGTACCTTATATTCCTTGCCCGCCGTCTTACACCAGCACGACACCCACGTCGTTTTCGTCTTAATTCTCCCGGTATGTCGAGTTTTTTCGTTAGCATCATGGGCCGGATGAGTGCTAACAGTTGGTCCCTGTTATACTGCCTCCTGCCAGAAACAGTGGCTCCGTCCGCTGACTCAGGAGACATTTGGTCGATCTACGTGTTCGGATGGAATAAAGGTGACGCTGTATCATAAAGATTGGCAAGAGAGCCAGATAGTAACAGGAATAGGCAGAAATTGATCCACTGTTACAAAAATCAGCCTACTCGTGTGGCGCCGGAAGTCGTTTAATAGCAGAGGCTGTGTTAGTTTTTTCCAATGACTTACAGAACAGGACAAAATTATTTACAAATGAATCCCAGATTGGGAGGCTTTAGCATAGCAGCATTTATGAATATAAAATTTAGCAAATAATATAATATTGTTTATTAGAAATTCTATATTTTTATCTCTTATAAAGGCTCCATATCTCACCATGTTCCAGGAGAAGTTTTCCACTTTTACTAATTTAGAATTCAACCAATTATGTTCTTCCTTCCATAAATTCTGCACCACATCACAAAGATGAAATAAATGTTCTGTAGATTCCACAGATGATTTGCAAAAGCGACATTTATCCACTTCAAATTTGAACAATTTATTAATGCGTTCCTGTGAAGGGTAGATTTCATTGATTATTTTAAAATGAATTTCTTTGAATTTAGGAAGGATCGGGAATTTCAAAAATTTCATTTTAATTAGGCAAATTTCTTGTTTATTTAAGTTTTTTCAGTAATGTGTTCTTTTTGAGGATCCATAGCAAATCTCATCAATTAAGAGTTTTCGTAAAAATTGATTCTTTCATTTTTTGTCCAGAAAATTAATGCAATTAAATATTAAATTTTGTAATTTTGGGGTAGGAGTGTTCTCTAAATTAGTCTGATCAAATTAATCATCACTACTGGGATATTTTCAGTCACTTTCTTATAGCCATCAGGGAAACAGACAATTTTATATTTATTTCTAAATTCATCATAACTTAAAATATTACCCTTATGATTCATCAAATGCACAATAGACCAAATTTGTTTTTCCCTCCAGGTTTCTATGAATATAGATTTCCTTCTGCAAAGAACCACTCTGTTATTCCACAAAGGAACATTATGTGAACTAAAATTGTGTTTATAAACCATTTTCCAGTAAAACAAGACCTGTTGATGGAAGGCAGAAAGTTTAACAGGTAACTTGGAAATTTTGAAGTCACATTTTAGTAAAAACTTTATACCTTCCAATTTTTTGAAAATGAATGTTGATAACAAGAACCAGATGTCTTCATTCTATTTTAAAAAGGGCTGAAGCCACCTGAGCTTCAGAACTCCATTCATGGTTTCAAAATCAAGACCTTTTATTCCTCCTTCATTGTAGCTTTAGATCATGTCTGCTTTCCTAATATAATGAGGTTTATTTTTCCAGATAAAATTAAAAATTAGGTTATTTCTTTTATAGTGCTTTTGGTTAGGGGTAGAGAATATGTTGGGTAGATCAGTCTAGAAATTAATTCAGTTTTTGTCAATAAAGATCTACCAAATAATGTTAAATCTCTCTGTAACCAATTATTAAGGATTCTTTTAGCTTTCACAATAGGCTTCTGAATATTATCACTTCCAGTTTCTAAATTTTTTGATATATATATATTCCTAAGTATCATATTTCTTTCTTCACTGGAATATTATACAATGTGTCTTCAGAGCTGTCATGGATACTTAATAATTCACATTTATTAATATTTAAATGTAGGCCTGAGGCCTGGGAGAATGATTTTATAACCTCCAATGCAACAGGTATTTGTGCCTTATTTTTCAGAAAGAGTGTCATGTCATCTGTTAGCTGACTAATTACTAATGTTTTCCTATCTATAGTAATACCTTCCACATTGGAATTTGCCACCAGAATGGACAACAATTCTGCAACCGTGATGAATAACAGAGGAGACAAACTGCATCCTATTATTCCTTTTCCTCTTTTGAATCTAGGACAAGGACCTTCAGGAAGGGAAACACTGCTATTAATGTCTGTGTGGAGCATCTTAATGATATTCAAAAAGTATTCACTAAACCCAAAATGTCCCGAAGTGTCATAAATGAAAGGATGTTCCACAGAGTCAAAAGCTTTTTGAAAATCTAAGAACACAATGTAGGCATCCTCTTTAATTAGATCGCTGTAATCAGTGAGGTCCAGAACCATTATTATGAATTGATCTACCTTTCAAGAAACCAGATTGTGAATTACTAATGATTTTTGAGAGCCCTATTTTTAATCTCGACACTAGAGCCATAGTCAGGATTTTATAATCTGTATTAAGGAGAGCAATTGGTCTTAAAGCGAGGTAGTCGGATCCAGGAAAAAAAAAATTTTTGCTTGCATGGAAAGAAAATCCTATCTATAGTCATTATAGACACATATAGCGCGATTGTCTGCGAGTGTGAATGACCTGTTCCATGAGCAAATGTATGTTTTTTGGTCCGTGGCTGACTACATCGCCATATTAGCCAGGATACTCGCTCGGTACTCGATACGGCTGGCTCTCCGGCAGTGGCCCCAAGAAGTAAACAAATGCCGGGACGCTTGAATTCTTTCGTCCCAAAAATATCATTTTTGAATATTAATTACAGCTAAACGGGAGCAGTTTCAATGCTGAAATTTCACATACAAATCCTAATATATGTGTTCTATACACCATCGGCTTTTGGGTATCCGACTACCTCACTTTAAGTTAGTTAACATTTTTTTTTATCTTTGTCAGGTTTAGGTATTAATTTTATTATACCTTGTTTCATCGTTATCATTAGTTCTTTGTTGATAATACTTTCTTCAATTGCATCGAAAAGTAACCTTTTAATTTCTTCCCAAAAATATTTATAAAAATTAGCTGTTAATCCATTTGGCCCAGGTTAACAGTTTAAAGCGATTTTTTTAATAACCCCATCTAGATCCGCTATTTTAACTTCTCATCACAGAGCTTTTTAAAATTATCATCAGTTTTTGGAATTGCTTTTCCAATCATTACCTCCGCCAAGGAGGTTATGTTTTCATCAGCGTTGGTTTGTCTGTCTGTCTGTCTGTCTGTCTGTTTGTTTGTTAGCAAGATAACTCAAAAAGTTATGGATGGATTTTCATGAAATATTCAGAGATTGTCAGAAATGGGGTATCCTACAGATGATTAGATTTTGGTGGTGATCCGGATCACCGGGGGAACTGTAGCGCTTGGCGGAGGTCTGCGCTCTCCGAGTGCTTTTCTAGTTTTAAAAAATTGTTCTGAGTGTTTTACAGTATAAGAAGAAGAATACATGTTACTGTAGAAATTATACATTTCTCTGGCTATCTTTTTCGGGTTAGTAAATTCCTGCCCATCAACCAATATACAAGAAATTGCATTTTTTTTTCTTACCTAAGTTTTTCCAGCCTGTTAAAGTTTGATAATTTTTTTCCCCTTTCTCAATCCACTTGGCCCTGGACCTAATAAATGCATCCTGTGCTTTGTTGAGATCGAGCTGGTCTAACTGGGTCTGTAGATTAGAAATTTCTACCTTATCCTCTTCTGACCAATTCAATTTAGAGTAATATTTAAACAATTTTCACCAATGTATTTTCCTTCTCTCTTTTTCAAATTCTAGTTTTTTACTAAAAGAGAGAGAAAATTTTCTAATGGAAAACTTTAGAAATTCCCATTTTTGATTGTGGGATGTTAACAGATGTGAGTTGAATTTCCAACAGTCTTTATACCTTTTTGATTGAGTCTGGTAAGATATTGCCAAACTAGTAATACAGTGATCACTTAAAGGACTCATAGAAATATCAGTTTTAGATGTGTGTGTAATTAAAGAGGTTGATATCAACCAATAATCAATTCTTGATTTAGCACCTCCATTGGGTTTAGTCCAGGTGAATTGTTTTATATTAGGGCTACTGGTTCTCCAGACATCTATTAAGCCATTTAGATTCATAACACTTTCCACAATTGGGTTTGGATGATATTGGGAATATTTTGAGGGCCGTCTATCAAGCCAATCATCTGTAGCCATGTTAAAATCACCACCTGCGACTATATAGTCCATAGGATAGATCAGTTTTAACTCCTCCATAACATTAGTAATTTGGTAGAGCAAATTTCTATTTTTGGGTTCATTGTTGTGTCCATAAACATTAACCAGAATAAAAATGTCTTTTTCTATTTTTAAGGTGCAGGCTACCCAGTGACCTTTATTGTCAGTCTTCTCTGGAAGAATTTCCCCAGGACATTGGTGCAAACATATTGCTACTCCAGCTGATCTACTAGATCCATGACTAAGAAGGATTTTGTCTCCCCATTGTTGGGACCAAAACTTTACATCAGCTTTATCCAAATGAGTTTCTTGAAGAAAGAAACAATTTGACCTTTGCTCCTTACAAAAAAGAAAAACTGCTTTCCGTTTGAGTCTTTGAGGCCCCTTGCATTAAAGGATGAACATAAAAGGAACATTAAAATAGTATCAATGAACTAATAATAAAAGAAAAAAAAGTTGCCAATAAAAACGCTTTCCCCAAAAACAGTTAAGGAGGAAATAGAAATGGCTGTGAATGTCCCATGTTTAGAACAATCTCTTTGCCTGACATCTAAGTCAAATTATGATACTCATCCTGCTCCTTTAGGCCTCTCTTTGATGCGCTTGCCATTGATGTAGCTGTATGGACCTCGGAAGCATGCTGTCTTCCCCTCTTTTCTAGCCTGCTCGATTTTCGGCCACATCGCTTGTCTGGACAACCAGTCCACCCGTGTTAGCTCCTTTCTGCAGCTTCTCTGCATCAGACTCTAGACTTGGTGGCCCCCTTAAAAAAGAAAAATTCTAATCAGAGATTTCTAACTCCTTGGTTCAACACAGAAACTCGTAGCTTAAAACAGAAGACTCGTCAATTAGAAAGAAAATGGCGCTCCACTAATTTAGATGAAATCTATTTAGCTTGGAGAAATCATCTTTTAATTTATAAAAAATCTCTTAGAAAAGCTAGAACGAGTTATTACTCTGCATTAATAGAAGAGAACAAGAATAATCCCAGGTTTCTTTTCAGTACTGTAGCCAGGTTGACAAAGAGTCAGGACTCTGTCAATCCTAGCATTCCCTTAGAGCTTACTAGTCAGGACTTTATGAACTTTTTCAATAATAAAATTTCAGCCATCAGAGATAAAATCAATCAGATTCTTCCCACAGTTAACTTAAATACTGTAACTACTACAACTCCTTCTATTGATGGCTGTCTTGATGAGTTTACTCCAATCGACCTTTGTGAGTTAGACAAAATAGTTTCCTCATCCAAACCTTCAACTTGTCTTTTAGACCCTATTCCTACCAGGTTATTTAAAGAAGTCTTCCCACTTATTGGTAGCCTTATTCTTCATATAATCAATTCTTCATTAACTTTAGGCCATGTACCGCAGGCTTTTAAAACGGCTGTAATTAAACCCTTACTCAAAAAGCCAACGCTAGATCCAGGAGCTTTAGCTAACTATAGACCAATCTCTAATCTCCCTTTCATTTCAAAAATCTTAGAAAGAGTTGTTGCTACGCAATTATTTGACCACCTGCAGGGAAATGGTTTACTTGAAGAGTTTCAGTCTGGGTTTAGAATCCATCATAGTACTGAAACAGCCTTAGCGAAGGTCACTAACGACCTCCTCATTGCATCTGGTAATGGACTAGTTTCTGTACTTGTCCTTTTAGACCTTAGTGCAGCTTTTGATACTATCGATCATAATATTCTACTTGATAGATTAGAACACTATGTTGGACTTAATGGAACTTTGTTGCAGTGGTTTAGATCTTATTTATCTGATAGGTTCCAGTTTGTTCATGTAAATAATGAGTTTTCTTTCAACTCAAAGCTCAGTCATGGAGTTCCACAGGGATCTGTGCTAGGCCCTACTCTTTTTAGTTTATATATGCTTCCGTTAGGCAACATTATTAGAAAGCACTGTATACATTTTCATTGTTATGCTGATGACACACAATTATACCTGTCAATGAAGCCAGATGATAGTAATCAATTAGTCAAGTTAGAAGCCTGTCTTAAGGAAATCAAAGCTTGGATGACTTGTAATTTCCTGCTATTAAATTCAGATAAGACTGAAGTCATTCTTGTTGGTCCAAAAAACCTTAGAAATTCCTTTCCAAATCAAACTTTCAGTTTGGATGTGGTTACTCTTTCTCTTAATAGCTCTGTGAGGAACCTTGGAGTTATTTTTGATCAGGATTTGTCCTTCAATTCACATATTAAATTTGTTTCTAAGACTGCCTTCTATCATTTGCGTAATATTGCCAAGATTAGGAGCATCTTGTCTGAGAGTGATGCTGAGAAACTGATCCACGCTTTTGTTAGCTCGAGATTAGATTATTGTAATTCTTTATTATCAGGCTGTCCTAAAACATCTTTAAAAAGTCTTCAGCTGATCCAAAATGCTGCAGCAAGAGTTTTAACAGGTACTAGAAAGAGAGATCATATCTCTCCGGTTCTGGCCTCCCTTCATTGGCTTCCCATAGAGTTTAGAATTAAGTTTAAAATCCTTCTTCTTACTTACAAAGCTCTAAACAGTCAGGCTCCTTTTTATTTAAAAGATCTGATACTACCGTATTATCCTAACAGAGCACTACGCTCCCAAAATGCAGGATTACTTGTAATACCTAGAATCTCCAAAAGTACAATGGGAGGCAGAGCCTTCAGTTATCAAGCTCCTCTCCTGTGGAATCAGCTGCCATTCTGGATTCGGGAGTCAGACTCGATCTCTGTTTTTAAGAATAGGGCTAAAACCTACCTTTTTGATATAGCCTACAATTAGGGAGGGATCATGTGTTTCTGAACCCTCCCTTAGTTATGCTGCTAATAGGTTTAGTCAGCCAGGGGACCTCCAGTAATGCACTGGGCCTCACTCCTTTTCTCACTCTCAATGAAATATTTTTTTTGCTGGTCATTAACATTTGTTTGTTCTCTCCCATAGATTGAGTCCCCATCATGCTGTTTGCTCTCTACATGTCTGTTCTTTTCTTCTTCTCTATCCCCTCACCCCTCAGCCAGTCACAGCAGATGATTGCCCCTCCCTGAGCCTGGTTCTGCTGGAGGTTTCTTCCTGTTAAAAGGGAGTTTTTCCTCTCCACCGTCGCCAAGTGCTTGCTCACAGGGGATCGCCTGATTGCTGGGGTCTTTCTGCAACTGTGGGGGTTCCCCCTACAGTTGATAGTGCTATGAGATGACTGTTGTTGTGAAATGGCGCAATATAAATAAAGTTGAATTGAATTGAATTGAATTCCTCTCTGCACACCACAGATGACTTGTTTCGCTTCCATATTTCATCTCGGATGATTCTTTTGGTGAAGAGAATAATGATCGGTCGATGTCTATTCTCCATCAATCTTCCCACTCTGTGAACAATGTCCACAGCATTCTCCATTTTCTCAGACAGGTCAGGAGCTGTTTTGCATAACAGCTTGACGGTATATTCTCTGAGATTCTCATGCACCACTTCGTTTTTGCCTCTAATGCGAAGGTTCCATCTTCTTCTGTATCTTTCTTGTTCCACCAGTCTTTCTTTAAAGTCTTCTTTTTCTTTTTGGAGGATGTCGACTTTTTGCTCCAAAGTTTTGATTTTAGTCTTGCATTTTTCTATGTCTTTTGAGTTGAGTTGTGTCATCTTAGCTATTGAAGCTAACATCGCACTGTGCTGTTGTAATTGTGAGCCGAGGTCGGACATGCGGTCATCAAGCATCAAGACGTTGACCAAGTTGACTTATGGCAGATAAGATATCTTTTAAAATGTTGCAGTCGTTTACATCGGGTATACCTTTTGCTTTTTTATCCTGTTGGTTCTTCTCTGGGGTGTTTGTAGGCGTCATGTTGTCTCTGCCCCGCTTAGCCGTAGAGCAGACATCTTCCGTTAGCATAGCATTGTCATGTTCGGCTGCATTTTCTGAATTCTTAAAAGGGAGGGATTTTACCCCTTGAGGCTTCTTCGTGTTTTTCATCATGTTGTTCTTTGAGTTTCCTTTACTGTAAATTTTTAAAAATGGAGTAGGAGCATGTTAAAAACAAAAATATTCGGGACGGCGTTTGAAGCTTCAGATGAACGCAACCTCACCTCTAGCCATTACACCCGAGGACCAGAGCTGCAGTGTACTTCCGTGTTATTTTGCTCAAGTCAGTCTCGAGTGGGTGGTATCGAGCGTAACATCACTGCCTGTGAGGTCCTGTTGGTGCGCTCCTCTAAATAAGAAATGAGGGAAGTCTCCACATTTTGTGCTTTGCTGACGATGGGCATCTGGGTTGACGTTTCTGCTGTGTCAGCAGTCCATTGGCTGTGAGCGCTGTTGTGCGGTGGCGTTGCTCTGCTCTGCTCGGGTCAGCTCTCCCTTGTTCAGGGAGGCAGTTCAAGTCGCTGAGCATCCTTGTGTGCTGTGGGTGTGGATTAAGCCATTTTTCTGCTTCCACCAGCTTTTGTGCCTTCGTGGACGAGCCGCTGTCCCTCCCAGGTCCAACCGTGTGGGCGAACCATGGTGCTCCAGCATGTCTGCTGTTCCCAATTGTCTTTCATCAGCAGTCTGATGCTGCTGTCATGGAAAATGTTTTTTTTTTTTTTTGCTTTAGGTGATCAGCACCGCGGTGTGCAGCTCGTTTTTTGCAACCGCCACTCGCTCCCAGATCTGCTGTCTTGTCTCCATTTCCACACTGCTGCTTTTTTCTGTCTATGTGACAGCTCGTCTATTGTGACATTTGGTCTGGTTTTATCCGTCCTGTTCGATCTTGTCCGTTTTGACCTGCCTGTCTTTGTACATTCTTGTTGTCCTTTTTTTTAAATCTATTTAAAACTTTATAAGGACACGAGAAAAACAGAACACTAAGCAGTGCTTTGTTTTATCCCATTAATTGGGTTTATTTTATTTTGTTTGTAAATTTGTTTATTATATATTCGTCTTTTTTATGGTTAACAACTTTGCTTTTATTGCCCTTAGTTTTAGTCTTGATGGTGGAACATTGAACAAATGTCTTTGGTTGCAGGACAGCAGCTGTGGGCCTGAGGTGTGGCGGCTGGCTCCCCCTGGTGGTTCCACTTCAGACTCAGACTCAGAATCAGAATCAGATTTATTGCCATTGTTCATGTAGTACACAAACCAGGAATTTGTCTCGGTGCAATGCTGCAACATTAAAAATGATAAAATAAAATAAATAAACTATACATGCAATAAAGTGTAGAATAAGAATGAGTAATACTAGTCAGCAGTTTTAAATATATTAGCGAGCAGCAGATATTGTGGAGAACCATATAGTGCAGTCGGTAATGCAAAAAGAAAACAGTGATGATTGACATGAGTCTGGTTGAGCTGCTGTACATAGTGCACGAGAGTCAATAAGTCAGAATCAGAATCAGATTTATTGCCATTGTTCATGTAGTACACAAACTAGGAATTTGTCTCGGTGCAATGCTGCAACATTAAACATGATAAAATAAAAGAAATAAACTATACATGCAATAAAGTGTAGAATAAGAATGAGTAATACTAGTCAGCAGTTTAAATATATTAGCGAGCAGCAGATAATGTGGAGAACCATATAGTGCAGTCGGTAATGCAAGAAGAAAACAGTGATGATTGACATGAGTCTGGTTGAGCTGCTGTACATAGTGCACGAGAGTCAATAAGTCACTTAGTGTTCAGCAGTCTGATGGCAGAGGGGAAGAAGCTGTTCAGGTGACGGGAGGTTTTAGTCTGAATGGACCGAAGTCTTCTACCTGAGGGGAGAGGGGCAAACAGTACGTGACCAGGGTGTGAAGGATCGGCTATGATCCGGCCAGCAGGCCTCCGGGTCCTGGAGATGTGCAGATCCTGGAGAGATGGGAGCTTGCAGCCGATCACCTTCTCAGCAGTGCGCACGACGCGCTGCAGCCTTAGTCTGTCCCTAGCAGTGGCTCCTGCGTACCACACAGTTATGGAGGTGGTGAGGATGGACTCGATGATGGCTGTGTAGAACTGCACTAACATCTTGGTGGGTAGTTTGAGCTTCCTCAGCTGCCGCAGGAAGAACATCCTCTGCTGGGCCTTTTTGATGAGGGAGCTGATGGTTGGCTCCCACTTGAGGTCCCTGGTGATGGTGGTGCCTAGGAAGCGGAAGGAATCAGCAGTGGTGATGGGAGAGCCTGTGAGGGTGAGGGGGGGCAGAGGGGTTGTGACTTTCCTGAAGTCCACAATCATCTCCACTGTCTTCAGAGCGTTCAGCTGCAGGTTGTTGTTGTTGCACCAGGACGCCAGCTTGGCCACCTCTCTCCTGTAGGCGGACTCGTCGCCGTTGGAGATGAGCCCGATGAGGGTGGTGTCGTCCGCAAACTTGATCAGCTTGACAGACTGGTGGCTGGAGGTGCAGGAGTTGGTATAAAGGGAGAAGAGTAGGGGGGAAAGTACACAGCCCTGGGGTGATCTGGTGCTGATGCTAACAGAGTCTGAGACAGTCTTTCCCAGCCGCACATGCTGCCTCCGGTCCGTCAGGAAGTCGGTGATCCACCTGCAGAGGGAGTCAGGCACGTTGAGCAGGGACAGCTTGTCCCGGGGCAGAGTGGGGCGGATGGTGTTGAATGCAGAGCTGAAGTCCACAAACAGGATCCTGGCGTAGGTTCCCGGGGAGTCCAGGTGCTGCAGGATGGAGTGGAGGGCCAGGTTGACTGCGTCGTCTACAGACCTGTTGGCTCGGTAGGCAAACTGCAGCGGGTCCAGGAGGGGAGTGGTGATGGACTTGAGGTGGGGCAGGACCAGGCGCTCAAAGGACTTCATGACTACAGAGGTGAGCGCTACAGGTCTGTAGTCGTTAAGTCCAGTGATCCGTGGCTTCTTGGGGACAGGGATGATGGTGGAGGATTTGAGGCAGGTCGGCACGTGGCATAGCTTAAGGGAGGTGTTAAAAATGTCTGTGAAGACAGGAGCCAGCTCTTTCGCACAGTGTCTCAGGGTGGAGGGAGACACGCCGTCTGGACCGGGGGCCTTGCGCGGGTTCAGTCTGGAGAACTGTTTGAGCACGTCCTGCTCACTGATGACAAGGGCAGGGGGGGAGGGGGGGGGGCGCCTTTGATGAAGTAGGGACCGTGGAGGCTGTGGAGCTGGAGGGAGGGGGGGAGTTGGACACAGCTGACGAGGTGTCAAAACGGGCATAGTGGTGGGACAGTCTTTGACAAAGGGCTTTGTCATCCTGACCTTTAGGAGCCTGAGGCCGGTAATTGGTGATTTGCCTCAGTCCTCTCCACACAGAAGCCGAGTCGTTAGCAGTGAACTGCTGCTGGAGTCTCTCAGAATACACAGATTTAGCTCTCCTCGGCTCTCTGTTAAACCGATATTTAACCTCTCTGTAGCGGTCCCTGTCTCCACTTTTCAGCGCTGCTTCCTTGTCCTTCCTGATCTGTCTGAGCTTATCAGTGAACCAGGGCTTGTCATTGGAGTACCTCACCCTGGTGCGCGATGGAAGAATGCTCTCCTCACAAAAGTGGATATATGAGTTCACAGTGTCCGTGTACTCATCCAAATCATGGGTGGCTCCTTTAAACATGCCCCAGTCAGTTATTTCCATGCACGTTTCCAGCTTCTCCTCAGCTTCACTGGTCCATTTCTTCGTAGTGCTCACAACAGGTTTAGTGAGCTTCAGTCTCTGTCTGTAAGTGGGAATGAGGTGGACCATCACGTGATCAGATAGTTCGAGCGCAGCGCGGGGAACAGCGCGGTACGCGTACTTAACTGTCCTTAAGTCACTTAAGGCCCTTTTCCACTATCCTCACTTGGCCCTACACCGCACCACTCAGCCCGCTTTAGGCGCTTTTCTACTAGCCCCAGCACCGGTTAAGCAGGTACTTTTTTCGTACCTGATCCAGGGCAGGGTCTAACCGGGCCGAGTAGGGCTGAGTATGGCTGTGATATGACTTTAAGAGACCGGTCGCCGCTGATTGGTCAGGTTGTAACGTCATGAAAGCGACTTTTTCTGCTGAATTTACTCCACGACCGCCATTTGTAATTGTTCAGCAGTGAGCACAGTGCGCCCCTTTAATACGGTATATTATATTAATATACTGTATAATATACTTATATAATAATATACTCCTAATATTATATATTAGGAGGTGCGCAATTTTCTTTCTATATTAGGCCACGATCGCATCCAGCGCGAGTTGGACGGATCTACTTGAAATGCAGGTGTCCGAGCAGATGGCTTCTCAAGGGCACATCCGTACTGCCAAACAGTGTCGGGAGAAGTTGAAAAAGCTGAAAAGCGATTACCGAGCAGTGAAGGACCACATTGCTCCAAGTTCAGCGGATGGAAGGAGTGGAAGTGGTTCGCTGAGAGACATTGGGCTCCACACGGTCACGGTCACGGCCCTTGGAAACCGTGGATGGTGAGTGTTTATTTGATATTGCGCATCTGTTCGCCACTTGATCCTTTCTGTGCCAAGCTCACTGTTTTTAAGAAATAGGAAGGTTGTTAGATTGTGGGTAACTGTTGTTACTGAGGCTTGCGTATTGTTTTGCAGCCAACTGCAGATTCACGCTTGCTTTGTGTTAAGTATTAGCGCGAACAAAACGCTGAATTACGCTTATTGTATTCCGGTTAAAAACTTGAGAGTGTTGTGTACATGTTGCACTTTGGTGTTAAGTTTTAAATTGCGTGCATTTTCTTTCTAGAATCGCATTTCATATCACAGGGGTCACCTCAGTGGAGATGACTGACACAGCGGACTCTCCTGGCGCTGCGTCTGCGTGTGCGTCTGGCTGAGCGCCAGCTGGATCAGCTCCACATCACCAGCTCCATCTGGATCACGTTCAAGTGCCGGTAAGGCACAATAACCACGATTTTTTTTTGGGTTGAAACAGGTCCAGCAGCGGAAACCAGGGTCGAAAATCCATCCATCCATCCATCTTCTACCGCTTAATCCTTTACAGGTCGCGGGGGGGCTGGAGCCTAACAAGTTATGTACCAAATTGATTAATGCAATTTCCTGTAGCTGCATATTAATTAATTGAAAATGTCTTTTTAAATGTACAAAAAGGTTATTCTTTGGTCTTCACTTATCGGTGTTCCACAACCATTTTTAGGTGTGGTGATTGGTGCTGTTGTAACTCCTGTTTTAGACAAACAAAGCTCATGAACTGCCGTTGAAATCAACATGCTTCATTGAAATGCTTTGCGTCAGCTGACTGTATTAACCCATTCAGATTTCTGTGGCCACACTACAAGCAACTAGTTTAAACATTACCCATCCATCCATCCATATTCTTAATCTTAATCCTTTTTAGTTTTGCAGGGGGGCTGCAGCCGAAGACAGCACCCTGCGTGTTGCAAAATCTGCTCTACTGAGGGGCAGCAACATGACAGTTCAGCTTATATACAGCAATGAAGCATAATATAATAGTGACATTCCACCACAGACTTTCACCTGTGTAATTCCATAATATATGTAGTGATCCAGCTTTAACGACCATGCCTTTCTGTCTTTCCATCTAGGCAAGACGAAAACAGACAACTCCCATCGCTGACCTTACATTAGCGATGGTCAACATGCATGACGAAGAGATGCGGCTCTTGGAACGGCAACATGACCAGTGGCAAGAATCAGGAGTACATGCAGCATTTGCGACAGGTGGCCGCAGATGTGCGGGCAGATGCGCATGAAGCCCTGGAACAGGACGCTGCGTTACGAAGGGAAGAGCTCGCAGAGATGTCATCGCCCAGTCTGTTTTTTTGTTTGTAAATTTTGCTTCTGGAATAAAATTGTATTGTTTGCATCAAAAGTCTGGTTTATCTGTTATGACACCGTATGAGAAAAGCCAATAATTACATACACATTCCATTCTCTGTTCACTCCACATGCTGCTGTTCATCAGGTCAGGTGTATAGCCTTCTAATGGTAATTTAATTTTTAACAACACAACGAAACGTAATGTCTTGGTAGTTTTTTTTTTTTTATTTTAAACAAATTTGCAATGCTGAATCCATTTCTCTTGAACGGTACATTTTTTAGGTTATAAGCTGTTGTACAGGTGTGCTTGAACTTCTAGACACTGCTAAAGGTAAGTACGTGTAAGTTGAATGTTGCATCACCAGTCAAAATTTAATAAATTAAGAAGGAATCTAGCAAAAATTTGGCACTAATAACAGTAGACAAATCGGACAAGGATACACAACTGTGTTTTTGTTGCACACAACTGTTGTTACCAACAAGTGCAAAATTTATATTCCCTTTTCCCAAAAATTAAAAATCAATTTGTAAGTAAAAGTGGGAGACCACTTCCGGTTATGGCTGCCACGTAGGACGGACGTGTCTCGCTCTGCTCTGCTCCTGGAGAAAAAAAATCGGCAAATAACTCTCTCATTTGGGACAGAACGTATCTCAGCATTTGGGCGAGGATATGTCGGCGAAGCCTAAGGCTGGAAAACCAGGAAAAGGAAAAAGCGAGCCGCCGAAACAGTCCAGATTAACGGACTTTCAGGTCTGTGACGCAGCAAACATAACTCCATATATGGCGGAGGAGGCTGGCAACGGTGCGATGTCTGAGCGGGGAGGCGCAGATGCGCTGATGGCTGCCATGAGTTCAATGAGAGCGGACTTTTCCTCTAGATTTGATGGGATTATGACAGCGTTGGAAGGAATAAGAAAGGAATTGGGTGACTGTGTAGAACGAACGGCGCAGATGGAGCTCCGTCTCGCTAGTGCTGAAGATGACGTCACCCGTCTTCAATTAAAGGTGCGCACTTTGGAAAAAAAAAATAAATCTCTGGAAGATAATATTTTGGATTTGGAATCTCGGTCAAGACAGAATAATTTGAGGCTGGTGGGTCTTCCAGAGGAATCAGAAGGTCGGGACGTATGTTCCTTTCTGGAAAAGTGGATTCCGGAGGTGCTGGGCAGCGAGGAGTTGCAGTCAGCAGTGGTTCTGGAAAAAGCACATCGTATTGGCCCACGGAGAGATAAGGGACCGCCGAGGACCTTAATTATGAAGTTTCTTAGCAACAGAGACAGGATGAAGATCTTCAACGCTGCACGTGCTAAAGGAGAGATTAAACACCAGGACCAGCAGGTGCGGTTCTACCCAGATTTGGCCACAGGAATCCAGCAATTGAGGAAGCAGTTTGATCCCGTACGTAAGGAGCTGCGCAACCTTGGGATTCGTCATGGTGTAATCTATCCTGCGAGACTGCTGACCACGTACGAGGGCAGAACCCACATCTTCAAGACCCCAGAGGAGGCGCAGGAGTTCATCAAGAAGATCAAAGAAGAAGAAGAGACTGGTGGGAGCTAAGCATGAACAAAATATAAGGTAGAATAATTAAGCATTTGCACAGGCATCTGACTGACTTGAAGTAAATAGTAAGTTTACAAAATATAGATTGCATTATATATTAAAAAAACAAAACAAAAACAAAACAAACAAAAAAAAAACTATGATGTACAAAGTTGTTAAAAATTTTGGAGTTAAGTTGGAAAACTACAGAGGAGAGTTAATGATACGTCATTAAAAGCAGTAGAGTTAGGGTGATTGGGAGGATGAAGAAGGAGTGGCTTAGGCTGTTCCCCGTGGGTGTGGAACGGTCGATGGCTATATCGGGAGACAGAATTTTTCTTTTGATTTTGGGGGGTTTGCCACAAGTGTGGGAAGGGGAAATTTGTTTGTGTGTAGTTTGTAGGATGAATGTTCAACCACTCATGTTTTTGCTTCTCTGTATGAGCATGTTTACACTGCAAGGTAATCCCAAACTCTCTATTGATCATGGACCAAAGTGTTAATCTTAATTTAACTTCATGGAATTGCAGAGGTCTACAAAATTTAAAAAAACTTAAACAAGTTATGAATAAAATAAAGGACATGGGTTCAAGAATTGTGTTTTTACAAGAAACTCATCTGATAGAGGAGGATGTTAAAAGAATTAGGAGTAGATGGCAGGGAAGTGTATTCACCTCTTCATTTTCATCCCGAGCCAGGGGAGTTATGACTCTCATACATAAATCAGTTCCTTTTCAAGTGAAAAATGTAATTGGAGACAAATTTGGAAGATATGTAATCATTCAAGGTTCTTTGCTATTAGAAAATATAAATCTTGTGAACTTATATGGTCCCAATATAGATGATCAGAAGTTCTTTGCTAATTTATTTCTCATCTTATCATCACTTACAGGGCAACATATAATAGCAGGGGATTTTAATTGTACATTGAATCCAGGTGTGGATAGATCAACAGGACTGGATTGTACGCACATTGGATGTAGGATGACTATTAATCATTTTATGAAAGAATTGAGATTGTTAGACATATGGAGAGAAATGAAACCACAAGTTAAAGCCTATTCTTGTTATTCCAGTACCTACAAGACATTCTCACGTATTGATTATTTTTTGATTTCCACAGAATTAAGGTCCAAGATTCAAAACTGCTTTTATGATAACATCGTGATCTCTGATCATGCACCCTGTTGTCTAATATATGTAGATAAAAAATTGACAAAGGAATCAGGCAGATGGCAATTTCAGCATAAATGGCTTCAGGATGAGGAATTTGTCAAGTATATAGAAAAACAGATAGACGAGTTCTTTGACATCAATACTACACAAACATCAGCATGTGTAAAGTGGGAGGCTTTCAAAGCTTTTATTAGGGGACATATTATTAGTTATACAGGATCAAAATCTAAGAAGACTCGAGAGGAGAGAGCTAAATTGGAACATAAAATAAAAAGTCTTCAGGAAAAAGTGTATGCAGGAAGAGATCCAAGGTTGGAGAATGAATTACTGATTTTGAGAGCTGAATACGACAAAAAATCAGCGAATAGAGCTGCCTCGAGTCTTCTAAGATTGAAACAATCTTTTTATGAACAAGGTGAAAAATCAGGAAAATTATTAGCATGGCAGATTAAACAATTGGAAATTAAAACACCAATAACCAGTATTATAAGTAATGGACAGGTAGTTATAGATCCTTTAGAAATTAATAGAGCCTTTAGAGATTACTATGAAAAATTATATGATACCAAAAATGAACCTGATTTAACAAAACTAAATGGGTTTTTGAACAAACTATCTATACCGTGTATTCCAAATGAAAACAGGGAGATATTGGAGTCTAAAATTAGTCAAGAAGAAGTTGGGCTAGCCATTGATAATATGAAATCAGGAAAAAGTGCAGGACCAGATGGTCTTCCAGTTGACCTTTATAAAAAATTTAAGAATAAATTAATAAAACCTTTTTTGGAAATGGTTTTAGAAGCATTTCAAAATAATAATTTACCATCATACATAAATAATGCCTTAATTATACTGCTGCCAAAACCAGGTAAGCCCTCTAATAAATGTGAAAATATGAGACCAATAAGCCTATTAAACGCCGACCTTAAGATAATCTGTAAAATTTTAGCAAGACGAATACAAGAAATTTTACCAAATATTATTAATCGAGATCAGAATGGCTTTATAAAGGGTAGACAAGGCTTCCATAATGTAAGAAGACTATTTAATATTATTTATTTTAATAAAGAAGCACCGGATACAGCTCTCCTATCATTGGACGCCGAAAAGGCCTTTGATAGAGTTGAATGGCCCTTTCTTTTTGAAGTCCTACAAAGGTTTGGACTTGGAAATAATTTTATAAAATGGGTTCAAATAATATACAATAATGCTACAGCAGAAATCCTAACAAATAACAATATTTCAAAACCAATAAAAATCAATAGAGGATGTCGACAAGGCTGTCCACTTTCACCTTTACTGTTTACTATGGCAATTGAACCTTTAGCGATAGCGATACGTTTACATTCACAAATATATGGAATTAAAGTTGGACCAACAGAACATAAAATCTCCCTGTACGCCGATGATATAATTTTGTTTATGTCGAATCTAAAAAAATCAATTCCAACCTTGTTGAATTTAATAAAGAATTTTGGGGAAATATCAGGATATAAAATAAATAAAACTAAATCTTCAATATTAATGCTAAATGAGACCCAGAGAAATTACCCAGCCCCTGAGGTATATCAATTCAATGTTGTAAATCAGTTTAAATATTTAGGAATCCAAATTATGCCTAAGCTAGAATCAGTCGCCAGTGTCAACTATGAAGCCTTAATGTCAGATATCAATGAGTTAACTCAGAGATGGATGTCACTACCAATGTCGATGATCGGGAGAATCAATATACTTAAAAGTAATATTTTACCTAAAATACTTTATTTATTTCAATACATTCCCTTATCACCACCTTTAGATCTATTCTCAAGAATAAAAAAAAAGTTAGTGGAATTTATATGGAACAACAGGAGGGCTAGATTACGTTTGTCTTTATTATATTTACCATTTGATCGTGGAGGTCTGAAATGTCCAAATTTTATGTTGTATTATTGGTCGGCACAACTGAGGTCTATGACATATTATTTTTCATCAAATGATCTCCCTCACTGGACTGAAATGGAATCATACAATTTACCTTTACCTCTTCCCATATTCATATACTCAGATTCGGCAAAAAAATTACAAAAACAAGTTAAAAATCCATTTGTAAAGCATATGATCAAAATATGGTGTGAAGCTAAAAACTATTTAAAAGAACCACAGTTATTGTCACAATTTAGTCCAATATGGGGTAATCAATATTTTAAACCAGGGAGAGCGGACGCTGTATTTAAAGTATGGAATTTAAAAGGGATACAAAAGATTCAGGATTTATATTTGCCATGTGCAGACAACATAATGTCTTTTGAAGAGCTGAGGATCAAATTTAATCTCAATAGAACACATTTTTTTAAATATCTTCAACTTAGAAACTTTATTCGATCAAATCAAAATAAAGCTCTCACTCGACCTATTTATTCATCCTTGGAAAAAATGATGATGAAAGATAGTAAAAGAAAGGGTATTATTTCAGAGTTTTATAACTCATTGACACTATCTTCAAGTGAAAATTCACTGAAAAGATTAAACTACTGGAAAGAAGATCTGCAAATTGAAATTTCAGAGGAACAATGGGAATTGGCTTGTACAGAAGCTCAAACCAAATCAATAAATGCACGCCTTAAATTGATACATTTCAAATGGTTAATGCGGATGTATGTTACACCGGAGGAGTTAAATAGATACAACAAAAATATACCAGATACATGCACAAAATGCATGGAAAGTAAAGGAACTCTATTTCATTGTTTATGGGAATGTAGATTAATAAGAATGTTTTGGGAAGAGGTGAGGGTAACAATTGAAAAAATAATCTCAAAACAAATCATATTGAATCCTAAACTGTTTTTGTTGGGTCTGTACCCAGAAAAGCATAATTTTAATAAAAGTGAAAGAACATTCATAGACCTCAGTTTGCTTAATGCCAAAAAATGTATTGCACTATTGTGGAAAAAGACTCACAGACCAGATGTGACTCAGTGGTTAAGACAGATGTTAACAAACCTTCCATTAGAAAGAATAACATATATACTGAAATCAAAGGAAATTGTGTTTGAGAATATATGGAGACCTTTTATTGATTATGTAAAAAATTTAAACATAACTCTTGAAGAAGAAGGTGAATGATGTGTGTGGACCTTGTAAATTCCAAACTGGTGAACATAATATGTATATTTATGTATTGGATTGTCTAGACTAAACAGAGGAGCATTGTTGAAGACTTGATTTTGTTGGTGGTTGTTGGTGTTTTTAGTGCATTTTTTTTTTTGTAGTACTTTAGTGTTAGTGTTTGATTGTTTGTATCATGTTTGTTAAAAAAAAAAAAGGTTCAATAAAGATATTGTGGAAAAAAAAAAAAAAAAAAGTGGGAGACCTTTACATGGGAAAATATGACATGTATCAGCACATGATTTATAGTTCAATTTGCATTTCCACCTAAGCAAAAGTGGCTTGTCGAGCTGGATTTTTGTGAAGATGGCCTGTGCGGTGTTTCTGCATGTAATTACATACCTGTCAAGTGATACGGTTTCGCCGTATTTTAATACGGGGAAAATGCAGTTGTAGCAAATACGGGCGTATTGCCATTTCTGTACGCCAAAGAGAAAAATATACGGGAAAAAAATTTGAGAGTGTGGGGAGGAACACGTCGTGTGTGACCCCCACAGCGTACGGGGCTGTCAGAGCGCTCAGCGTGAGCAATTATCACAACAGAAGTGTGGACTCATCATTAGGCTGATGGCTTCGCACCTTCTTAACAGATAAGCGTTATGAACAAGAGGACAGGTAGATGGACCATGCACAACATTTTATTTACAAAAAACATTTTTGAAATATGTATGCACATACATGTGGACAAAATAGACAAGTATTGCATCACGTATTATATTGTAACATGCAGCTTGACGTCCCACCGGGAGGTTTGAACTCACGTCTCCCGCTCCGGAGTCCCGCACTCTACCTGTGTCACCAATAGGGTCAACCCGCTTGTCAAGCCAAGTAGGGTGCTTATATTGAGTTTACTACAATATCACCACCCTGCTCCTCTGCTCTCTGTGCCGCTGCCACCACTGGTTCATCTACTGCATCATCCAATGTAGTGTCAAACATCTCTCCATGACTCTCACACAGATTGTGCAGAGCACAACAAGTCAGCACCATAGATTTAACCAGTTTCATGTCACAGTCATTCCTCTCTCCTTCTCTCCTCGTCATCAGCCATGTTTGTTGTGGAGGATTCAGTCGCGTGTGTTTCACGTCACGAGGGTGTGGCGCCGCCTGCTGTTCAACAAATCCCACCCACAGCAGGTGTGCCAGCAGGTGCGCCAGCAGTAGTTGAAAAGCAACTGAGGCTGAACCGAACCGAAGTGAGTAGAGCCGGGTTTTCAAACCGGGGCTGAGTGGGGCTAGTGGAAAAGGGCCTTTAGTGTTCAGCAGTCTGATGGCAGAGGGGAAGAAGCTGTTCATGTGACGGGAGGTTTTAGTCTGAATGGACCGAAGTCTTCTACCTGAGGGGAGAGGGGCAAGCAGTACGTGACCAGGGTGTGAAGGATCGGCTATGATCCGGCCAGCACACCTCCGGGTCCTGGAGATGTACAGATCCTGGAGAGATGGGAGCTTGCAGCCGATCACCTTCTCCGCAGTGCGCACGATGCGCTGCAGCCTTAGTCTGTCCCTGGCGGTGGCTCCTGCGTACCACACAGTTATGGAGGTGGTGAGGATGGACTCGATGATGGCTGTGTAGAACTGCACTAACATCTTGGTGGGTAGCTTGAGCTTCCTCAGCTGCCGCAGGAAGAACATCCTCTGCTGGGCCTTTTTGATGAGGGAGCTGATGGTCGGCTCCCACTTGAGGTCCCTGGTGATGGTGGTGCCTAGGAAGCGGAAGGAATCCGCAGTGGTGATGGGAGAGCCTGTGAGGGTGAGGGGGGGGCAGAGGGGTTGTGACTTTCCTGAAGTCCACAATCATCTCCACTGTCTTCAGAGCGTTCAGCTGCAGGTTGTTGTTGTTGCACCAGGACGCCAGCTGGGCCACCTCTCTCCTGTAGGCGGACTCGTCGCCATTGGAGATGAGCCCGATGAGGGTGGTGTCGTCCGCAAACTTGATCAGCTTGACAGACTGGTGGCTGGAGGTGCAGGAGTTGGTATAAAGGGAGAAGAGTAGGGGGGAAAGTACACAGCCCTGGGGTGATCTGGTGCTGATGCTAACAGAGTCTGAGACAGTCTTTCCCAGCCGCACATGCTGCCTCCGGTCCGTCAGGAAGTCGGTGATCCACCTGCAGAGGGAGTCAGGCACGTTGAGCAGGGACAGCTTGTCCCGGGGCAGAGTGGGGCGGATGGTGTTGAATGCAGAGCTGAAGTCCACAAACAGGATCCTGGCGTAGGTTCCCGGGGAGTCCAGGTGCTGCAGGATGGAGTGGAGGGCCAGGTTGACTGCGTCGTCTACAGACCTGTTGGCTCGGTAGGCAAACTGCAGCGGGTCCAGGAGGGGAGTAATGATGGACTTGAGGTGGGGCAGGACCAGGCGCTCAAAGGACTTCATGACTACAGAGGTGAGCGCTACAGGTCTGTAGTCGTTAAGTCCAGTGATTCGTGGCTTCTTGGGGACAGGGATGATGGTGGAGGATTTGAGGCAGGTTGGCACGTGGCATAGCTTAAGGGAGGTGTTAAAAATGTCTGTGAAGACAGGAGCCAGCTCTTTCGCACAGTGTCTCAGTGTGGAGGGAGACACGCCGTCCGGACTGGGGGCCTTGCGCGGGTTCAGTCTGGAGAATTGTCTGAGCAAGTCCTGCTCACTGATGACAAGGGCAGGGGGGGAGGAGGTGGGGGCCGCCTTTGATGAAGTAGAGACCGTGGAGGCTGTGGAGCTGGAGGGAGGGGGGGAGTTGGACACAGCTGACGAGGTGTCAAAACGGGCATAGTGTTGGGACAGTCTTTGACAAAGGGCTTTGTCATCCTGACCTTTAGGAGCCTGAGGCCGATAATTGGTGATTTGCCTCAGTCCTCTCCACACAGAAGCCGAGTCGTTAGCAGTGAACTGCTGCTGGAGTCTCTCAGAATACACAGATTTAGCTCTCCTCAGCTCTCTGTTAAACCGATATTTAACCTCTCTGTAGCGGTCCCTGTCTCCACTTTTCAGCGCTGCTTCCTTGTCCTTCCTGATCTGTCTGAGCTTATCAGTGAACCAGGGCTTGTCATTGGAGTACCTCACCCTGGTGCGCGATGGAAGAATGCTCTCCTCACAAAAGTGGATATATGAGTTCACAGTGTCCGTGTACTCATCCAAATCATGGGTGGCTCCTTTAAACATGCCCCAGTCAGTTATTTCCATGCACGTTTCCAGCTTCTCCTCAGCTTCACTGGTCCATTTCTTCGTAGTGCTCACAACAGGTTTAGTGAGCTTCAGTCTCTGTCTGTAAGTGGGAATGAGGTGGACCATCACGTGATCAGATAGTTCGAGCGCAGCGCGGGGAACAGCGCGGTACGCGTCCTTAACTGTCCTTAAGTCACTTAAGGCCCTTTTCCACTAGCCTCACTTGGCCCTACACCGCACCACTCAGCCCGCTTTAGGCGCTTTTCTACTAGCCCCAGCTCCGGTTAAGCAGGTACTTTTTTCGTACCTGATCCAGGGCAGGGTCTAACCGGGCCGAGTAGGGCTGAGTATGGCTGTGATATGACTTTAAGAGAACGGTCGCCGCTGATTGGTCAGGTTGTAACGTCATGAAAGCGACTTTTTCTACTGAATTTACTCCACGACCCCCATTTGTAATTGTTCAGCAGTGAGCACAGTGCGCCCCTTTAATACAGTATATTATATTAATATACTGTATAATATACTTATATAATAATATACTCCTTATATTATATATTAGGAGGTGCGCAATTTTCTTTCTATATTAGGCCACGATCGCATCCAGCGCGAGTTGGACGGATCTACTTGAAATGCAGGTGTCCGAGCAGATGGCTTCTCAAGGGCACATCCGTACTGCCAAACAGTGTCGGGAGAAGCTGAAAAAGCTGAAAAGCGATTACCGAGCAGTGAAGGACCACATTGCTCCAAGTTCAGCGGATGGAAGGAGTGGAAGTGGTTCGCTGAGAGACATTGGGCTCCACACGGTCACGGTCACGGCCCTTGGAAACCGTGGATGGTGAGTGTTTATTTGATATTGCGCATCTGTTCGCCACTTGATCCGTTCTGTGCCAAGCTCACTGTTTTTAAGAAATAGGAAGGTTGTTAGATTGTGGGTAACTGTTGTTACTGAGGCTTGCGTATTGTTTTGCAGCCAACTGCAGATTCACGCTTGCTTTGTGTTAAGTATTAGCGCGAACAAAACGCTGAATTACACTTATTGTATTCCGGTTAAAAACTTGAGAGTGTTGTGTACATGTTGCCCTTTGGTGTTAAGTTTTAAATTGCGTGCATTTTCTTTCTAGAATCGCATTTCATATCACAGGGGTCCACCTCAGTTGAGATGACTGACACAGCGGACTCTCCTGGCGCTGCGTCTGCGTCTGCGTCTGGCTGAGCGCCAGCTGGATCAGCTCCACATCACCAGCTCCATCTGGATCACGTTCAAGTGCCGGTAAGGCACAATAACCACGATTTTTTTTTTGGGTTGAAACAGGTCCAGCAGCGGAAACCAGGGTCGAAAATCCATCCATCCATCCATCTTCTACCGCTTAATCCTTTACAGGTCGCGGGGGGGCTGGAGCCTAACAAGTTATGTACCAAATTGATTAATGCAATTTCCTGTAGCTGCATATTAATTAATTGAAAATGTCTTTTTAAATGTACAAAAAGGTTATTCTTTGGTCTTCACTTATCGGTGTTCCACAACCATTTTTAGGTGTGGTGATTGGTGCTGTTGTAACTCCTGTTTTAGACAAACAAAGCTCATGAACTGCCGTTGAAATCAACATGCTTCATTGAAATGCTTTGCGTCAGCTGACTGTATTAACCCATTCAGATTTCTGCGGCCACACTACAAGCAACTAGTTTAAACATTACCCATCCATCCATATTCTTAATCTTAATCCTTTTTAGTTTTGCAGGGGGGCTGCAGCTGAAGACAGCACCCTGCGTGTTGCAAAATCTGCTCTACTGAGGGGCAGCAACATGACAGTTCAGCTTATATACAGCAATGAAGCATAATATAATAGTGACATTCCACCACAGACTTTCACCTGTGTAATTCCATAATATATGTAGTGATCCAGCTTTAACGACCATGCCTTTCTGTCTTTCCATCTAGGCAAGACGAAAACAGACAACTCCCATCGCTGACCTTACATTAGCGATGGTCAACATGCACTGTCTGAGCACGTCCTGCTCACTGATGACAAGGGCAGGGGGGGAGGGGGGGTGCCTTTGATGAAGTAGGGACCTTGGAGGCAGTGGAGCTGGGGGGAGGGGGGGAGTTGGACACAGCTGACGAGGTGTCAAAACGGGCATAATGTTGGGACAGTCTTTGACAAAGGGCTTTGTCATCCTGACCTTTAGGAGCCTGAGGCCGATAGTTGGTGATTTGCCTCAGTCCTCTCCACACAGAAGCAGAGTCATTAGCAGTGAACTGCTGCTGGAGTCTCTCAGAATACACAGATTTAGCTCTCCTCAGCTCTATGTTAAACCGATATTTAACCTCCCTGTAGCAGTCCCTGTCTCCACTTTTCAACGCTGCTTCCTTCTCCTTCCTGATCTGTCTGAGCTTAGCAGTGAACCAGGGCTTGTCATTTGAGTACCTCACCCTGGTGCGCAATGGAAGAATGCTCTCCTCACAAAAGTGGATATATGAGTTCACAGTGTCCGTGTACTCATTCAGATCATGCGTGGCTCCCTCTGCACTCCCTCTGCAGTGCAGCAACTGCTTGTCTAGTTGCAGTTCAGTCACTTGGTGTTGAGTTGAAAACCCTTTTTTGTCCCCTGTTCCGGCTAGCCTCCCGGTCAGCCCCAGCCCTGGTCCTTGGCATTTTGTTTGCTTAGTAGAAATTTATTTTAAGTTAAAACTCATTGTCGGCAACAAGCTGTTATTATGGTCTTAATTAACTTATGATTGCTTTCTTTTTTTAATTGTTTAATAAAAATGATTGTTATTAATGGAATCACGTCTACGGCTCCGTGTGTGCAACGAACCTGTGTGACCTTTTAGGTCTTGTGTTGTAGAAACTATTTCCTGGGGCGAAATTCCCCAGGTGGCACTGTCGTGCTTTTTGTTAAAACCCACTGCCCTGCCACAGTAACATACTGCACAGATGCTCACATCTGCTGTACATTAGTGACGACCACGATACGGTTGATTTCAAACATCATCTCCGTCTGTATTTTCCTTCCCTCAGGTCGCTCATCCTTCCATCCGCTCCCAGCTGCTCGACTACATCTACGGTTTCCTCCTGCCTGTACTTGCTCCCGCTCTCCACAAGGTGTCGTACTTTATTACTGTTGGCTGCTACTTCCTGTAGGTCAGGGGTCGGTCATCTCTGCTGAGCAAAATCCGCAGAGAACTGTGAAACACATTATTGATAAGTTTGCTCTTTATTTCTTATGAATCTGATGGTTATTACTGGCCTGTGAATGTGAGTAATAGGAGAGGTTTTATATCTTAAAAATACAGATTTTTTTTTTTGTCAAAAACTTCCTAGTTTTCCAGTGAATTTGCAACTGTTTCTTTGTACATTTATGGGATTTTTTTTAATATCTGCTATTATCAGGCCTGACAACATGCAACTTCACCTTTTTCTTGTAAATTTGCTGCTGTTTATGCAAAGCTTTTGTGACTTTATGTGTAAGTGTGCAAAGTAAATTTATTTTTGCAAATTTTTGATTTTTTTTTTTAACTTAAGATTTCTATTTTGTCACAAATGGGCTTTTTTCTCTCTTAAATTTTCAACTTTTTCATATAAATGTGTGACCGATTGCTATTTTTTTGAGTTATTATTCATAATTAAAGGCTTTTTTCCTGTAAATTTGTAGATTTATTTCAGTAAATACATTTATTTTTCTTTTCTAAAGTTTGCATCTTTTTCATTTTAAATGACATTTGCCTCTTTTCGTTTTTAACTTTTCCTGTAAATTTGTGATTTTTGTCATGCAGTTTTGCAAGTTTTTAAATTTCATATTTTTGAGTTTAAAAACTTTTAGTGTAAATTAGCGATGTTACAGTAAATTTAGCATCTCAGATTTGCCAACCTTTTCCTTGTAATGTGGTGGATTTCCTCATAAAATTGTAACTTCATTCTTGTAAATGTGTGACTTCATTTTCCTAAGTTTCCTCCACTGATCACCACCTTGCAAATTATAATTTAATTATACAGAATAAAAATTTAAACAGCATCCAGATCAATGTTCTAGATTTACTAAAAAAGGTTGCACATTTTGTTGTGTCTCTATTTATGGAAAAGTCGAGGTGACGTTTTATGTATTTTATTAGAACACGGAACCAGGAATACAGGAGTCTCTCCACTACTGAGAGCCACAGCGAAAGAGACAAGATGGCTCCCGCTGTGGCCTCTGATACTCCAGGTGACACCACCCCCCAAAGACGGGGCGTCACCCCCTTATTGCACAGGGCACCGCCATATACAGACGTGAACAAAATTGTTGGTACCCCTCTGTTAATGAAAGAAAAACCCACAATGGTCACAGCAATAATTTGAATCTGACAAAAGTGGTAATAAATAAAAATTCTATGAAAATTAACCAATGAAAATCAGACAATGCTTTTGAATTGTGGTTCAACAGAATTACTTTAAAAAACAAACTCATGAAACAGGCCTGGACAAAAATGATGGTACCCCTAGAAAAGATTGAAAATAATGTGACCATAGGGACATGTTCAACCAAGATGTGTCCTCTAATTAACATCACAGGTGTCTACAAACTTGTAATCAGTCAGTCGGCCTATTTAAAGGGTGACAAGTAGTCACTGTGCTGTTTGGTGACATGGTGTGTACCACACTAAACATGGACCAGAGGAAGCAAAGGAGAGAGTTGTCTCAGGAGATTAGAAAGAAAATTATAGACAAGCATGTTAAAGGTAAAGGCTATAAGATCATCTCCAAGCAGCTTGATGTTCCTGTGACTACAGTTGCACATATTATTCAGAAATTTAAGATCCACGGGACTGTAGCCAACCTCCCTTGACGTGGCCGCAGGAGGAGATGGATAATACAAATGGTCACAAAAGAGCCCAAAACAACCTCTAAACACATTCATGGTGAACTCCAAGGTCAAGGTACATCAGTGTCAGATCGCACCATCCGTCATTGTTTGAGCCAAAGTGGACTTCATGGGAGACGACCAAGGAGGACACCACTGTTGAAAATAAATCATAAAAAAGCCAGACTGGAATTTACCAAACTGCATGTTGACAAGCCACAAAGCTTCTGGGAGAATGTCCTATGGACAGACGAGACAAAACTGGAACTTTTTGGCAAGGCACATCAGCTCTATGTTCACAGACGCAAAAATGAAGCTCAAGACTATCAAGGTATTCTAGAGAGAAATGTGCTGCCCAGTGTCAGACAGCTTGGTCTCAGTCGCAGGTCATGGGTCTTGCAACAGGATAATGACCCTAAACACACAACTAAAAACACTCAAGAATGGCTAAGAGCCAAACATTGGACTATTCTAAAGTGGCCTTCTATGAGCCCTGATCTAAATCCTATTGAACATCTGTGGAAGGAGCTGAAACATGCCATCTGGAGAAGGCCCCCTTCAAACCTGAGACAAGTGGAGCAGTTTGCTCATGAGGAGTCGGCCAAAATACCTGCTGAGAGGTGTAGAAGTCTTATTGATAGTTACAGAAATCGTTTGATTACAGTGATTGCCTCAAAAGGTTGTGCAACAAAATATTAAGTTAAGGGTACCATCATTTTTGTCCAGGCCTGTTTCATGAGTTTGTTTTTTAAAATAATTCTGTTGAAGCACAATTCAAAAGCATTGTCTGATTTTCATTGGTTAATTTTCATAGAATTTTTTTTATTACCACTTTTGTCAGATTCAAGTTATTTCTGTGACCACTGTGGGTTTTTCTTTCATAAACAGTGAGGTACCAACAATTTTGTCCACGTGTGTATATATATATATATATATACTCTCCAACATAACCCCCCCTTTGAAAAATTCAATCATACAAGTAGCCCCCCCACAAACACCCGACTCACCCTTTAACATATAACATCAAAGCCTATCCATTCACACCACTCCGGCCCGGTGGACCCACCGCCATAGAGATAAACAGTCCTGCAATAAAAGAAAAGGGGCCACACACTAAAATAAATTAATCCTGTTGTATGCACACACAGATATATACATAATGAACATTCCACCTAATGGCGGTACCCAGACTCCACTTAACAATAAATACACTGAAAGACACAGACAGTGCACATATTCAACTACACACGACATGGTGGTCATTATCATTAGCAGCCTGTACACAATTTCCAAAACTCCCAAATAATCAATTAAATAAATTACTACCTTTTGGTACAAAATCATTAAAATTAACAAACTTCATAAATATCCCCTTTTTCTTCTTTTTTTTTTCTTAGCACAATAGTAAATCAAACAAATTTCACATGACGGATAATAGTTTACTGAATTAGCAAATCACTTCAGACCCAAATACATTAGACACACCATACGCTTAGGACACCAAACAGTCAACCCAGGTTTCCCGTAGGCTCCCCTCTGGAGCATCTGTCTCTCGGCGCACTCCCAGGAGCATCTCCGCTTTCTCGTCACCAGAGACGGGCTGCACTGGCACTTAAACCTCCCTTCACACCGCAGCTCGTTCGGGTGCCGTCTCGACCTATCAGAAAGTTCCAGGTACCCGTCGTCGCCAGTCGCCACCACTCGCAGGCCACCCTCCTCATCTTTCTGTTCTCTTGACCTGCGAACCCGTCCTAGCCGAGACTCAACGCTAGGGCGCACGTCATCGCCCACCCCCCAGTGGAGTACTCAAAGCCTTCCTACTTCTGCAACGTTGTCTCCTGCTACCCAGATGGCTCTGCAGCGTTCCACTCATCCTGCTCGAGCCTCTCTTCTTACAGACACCGTCAAACCCGACGCCCTTTGGTCCTGCCCCGGTAATTTCCATTTGCTGCGTCGGCGCGGCACTGGCAGCGCCCTGCTCTACATCGGTATTCGGTCAGCCGCTGGAGACTCTCTGTACCTGCTCTCTGGAACCATCCACCTCCGCGGGTGCTAATCCATGTCGTTCAGACTCCCTGTCAAGGGAAACCGGAACCCTGGCACGGAGTGCCTCCCGTGGTGGTGTACTCTGGTGTCGGTCACAGCCCATTTCACCCGGACTGGGCCAGCCTAAGTCCCACACTTCTTCGCTGTTTGCCACGTAAAATGGCTGGTCCCATAGCCCACCACCTGACCACTCCTTGACTCCGCCACAGGTGACAGAGAAACCCAGCCTGTAGAACATGTCACAGCCCATCAGGTTGTTGCCATTCCGGGACACCATGAACTCGGCTGCGTACATAGAGGCCGACTGGTACCTCACAGACAACCACACCGAGCCCACAATGTCCAACGGGTTATTCACGCATCCATAACAGGCTACGTCTGTCCTACTTACAGCATCATGGGGGAAGAATTTCTTCACCGTCGCCAAATTTAAAATGGAGACCGCCGACCCCGTGCCCAGCAGGAGTGGGACAGTTTTCCCATCCAGCACAATCCCACACGCGATGCGCCCGTCTGTGTTCGGGGAAATTTTGTGGACCACCGTAGGCGTCTTCCTGGCCGACAACTCTTTTCCCAGTCTACAGTCCTCCTTCTCGAAATTTCTGCAGACCATGGCCAAGTGGTGAGACAAACCAGACCGTCCACAATGTTTGCCCCTCGCTGTGCACGCCCGTGACCTGTAGCGGTGCCCGGCGGATCCACAGCCGTAACATCTCAGCGTACCTTGGGCGGACCTAATCTTCACGATGGCGGCATATTCATCGTCACTGCCATTCTCCAGATCCAGGGCCAGTGCCTGCCACTGTGTCTCATTCCTGGGTAGAGCGTCCATATTACCGAGTTCAGGAGGCTTGATTCATACCTGAGCAGCCTGCAACTTTTTTCCTCATTAATCTCCAACTTTTCTTGTCAACCTGAAACATTTTTCTCATTAATTTGCAACTTTTTTCATGTAAATTTGTAGCTTTTTTCTTATTAATCTGCAATTTTTTCTTGTAAATTGAAAAAAAATCTTATCAATTTGAAACTTTTTCTTAATCTTCAACTTTTTTCTTGTAAATTTGAAACTTTTTTACATTAATTTCAAACTTTTTCTCATTTACTTGAAACTTTTTTCATTAATTTGTACCTTTATTCATGTAAATTTACAACATTTTTCTCATTAATTTGCAACATTTTTCATGTAAATTTGTAGCTTTTTCTCATTAATTTGCAGCTTTTTCTTATAAATTTGCAACCTTTTCTCATTAATCGGCAATTTTTTCTTGTAAATCTGAAAAAAAAAATTCTCGTTAATTTGCAGGTTTTTCTCATTAATCTGCAACTCTTTTCCTTGTTAATTTGCAAATTTTTCTTCTTAATTTGCAACTATTTTTCATTAATCTACAATTTTTTCTTGTAAATTTGAAACTTTTTTACATTAATTTTAAACTTTTTCTCATAAATCTGCAATTTTCTTGTAAATTTGAAACTTTTGTCATTAATTTTCAGGGTTTTTTTATAAATTTGCAAATTTTCTCAATAATCTGCAATTTTTTCTTGTAAATTTGAAACCCTTTTTCACATTAATGTGAAACTTTTTCTCTTTGCAACTTTTTTCTTGTAAATCTGCAACTTTTTCTCATTTTTAAATGTGTAATTTTTCTTGAAGAAAGATGCTGATTTATCAGAAAAAAGTTGGATATTTACACGACAAAAATCACAGTCATGATAAAAAAGTTGAAAATTTAGAGGAAAAAGAGCCAAAGTCCCAAGAGACCTAGAAATAAACATTGTCATTAAAACAAAGATTTTTTTGTTTTGTTTTGTTTTGTTTTTGGCCAAAAATTGCATGAAATTGCTCTTTATTGTTCCTAGAGGTTGTCAACACACACATTCAGTAGTGTCTGCTCTAATAGCTTTCTAGTGATAGATAGATAGATAGATAGATAGATAGATAGATAGATGTACTTTATTGATCCCAAACTGGGAAATTACAGTATAACAGCAGCATGACAGTTGACAACCAAACAACAGAAACACACACATGAATGACAAAGGGATTACCCATGGAAAGTAAAAACTAGCACGACTATAAAACCTATATACATCATAGCTGAATATATGATGACCCATATAAACACATGAATCATCCCATTGCACAAAGAAGGGCTATCAGGAGCAGAGTGAAATGTGATGTACCAGTCAGTCTGTAAGATGCAGTGTGGCAGCATAGCTATGCCAGAATACAACATCATAGTGAGTTATTGTACAGTGAAATTGCATGTGGCAGGAAAGCTTTCCTGTACCTGGCGTTCGACAATGAAGCTATAGTAGTCTACTGGAGAAAGTGCTTCGCTGTCTATCTAGTGTGTGGTGGAGGGGGTGATCAGGATTTTCCATGATAGATTGCAGTTTTATTAGTGTTCTCCTCTCCATCACTGTCTCAAAGGTCTCCGGTCTGAGACCAATTGCAGAGCCAGCCCTCTTGATAATCTTGTCAAGTCTGTTGGTATCTCTAGCCCTGATACTGCTACCCCAACAGACCGCAACAAAGAAGATGGCGCTGGCGACAACAGTCTGGTAGAAAAGCTCCAACATCCTGCTGCACACGTTGAAGGATCTCAGCTTTCTCAGGAAGTAGAGTGCTCATCCCCTTCTTGTGTGCAGCATCGGTGTTGGATCTCCAGTCCAACCCGCTGCTGATCCTGACACCCAGATATTTGTAGTCCTTAATCACTCCCACATCCTCCCCGATAATCTGCAGTGGCTAAGAAGGAGCCTTCCTCTTCCTGAAGTCAATCACCATCTCTCTGGTCTTGCTGACATTCAACCTCAGGTGATTCTGCTCCATCCACTCCACAAATCTGTCTACCAGTGTGTTGTACTCCCCCTCCTCTCCTCCTCTGATACACCCCACAACAGCTGAATTTTTGCAGGTGGCATGACTCAGTGTTGTACTGAAAGTCAGTGGTGTATAATGTAAAAAGAAAAGGAGACAGCACAGTCCCCTGTGGCGCTCCCGTATCACTAGCCACCACTCCAGACAAGACACTGCCCAGCCTGACAAACTGTGATCTGCCTGTCAGGTAGTCAGTAATCCAGGAGATCACAGAGCTGTCAACCCCCATCACCCGCAGCTTATCACCCAGCAGCGGTGGCTGGATGGTGTTAAAGGCACTGGAGAAATCAAAAAAAGTGATTCTCACAGTATCTCCTCCACCATCCAGGTGCAGATGGGCTCGTTTGGTGAAAATGTCTGAACTATTCTAAATCACAAATTAATGAGAAAAAGTTGCAAATTTGCAGGAGAGAAAAGTCACAATTTTTTTTTTTTTTGTACTTATTTTGTACCCGTAGGTAGATTTGTTTTGCAGTCTGGTGACAAGCCACCAGCTGCCGGTCGCTGCGTGCGCAAGCGCTCCATATCCCTAACCTGCATGTTTTTGGCATGTGGGAGGAAACCGGAGAAATCCCGGAGTAAACCCACGCAACACGGGGAGAACATGCAAACTCCACACAGATCACTGTTGGTCGGGGGCAGGGATCGAACCCACGATCCCCGCGATCCCCCGGCCGAGGGTAAACTGTGCTGCCACAGTGCTAACCACAAATTTTGAGAAGACGTTGCAAATTGTCAAGAAAAAAGTTTAAAATTTACAAGAAAAATGTGCAAGTTTGCAAGAGAAAAATCACAAATTAATAAGAAAAAAAGTTGGAAATCTATGAGAGAGATGAAAATTTACAGAGGGAAAAAATGACAAACTTACAAGGAAAAAAAATTCAGGAGAAAATAGCTGCAAATTTTCTAAGTCTGAAAGTAACGCCATTGTGGTTTCATCCATCGCTTTCCCTGTGGTCTGTATCCCCTCCTCTTCCTCCTCAGGTATCTGATTCCTTGCAGCCACCTGAGCAGGAAGCAGCGCTGCTTCTTAATGCAGAAGGACTGCTGCTCCTCCAGTGTCTCCTCTTTCCTGCTCCTCCTGCGTTTCTGGTGCCCCGGAGATCTCCACAACACTCAGTCGGAGCACATCCACTGGCCCAAAGGAGCAGGTGGGTGTAACAAACAGATACAGTAGTAAATACCCTGTAAAAAATACAGATAATCAGTAGAATTCTCTCTCTCGTGTGTCAGATGTGTCAGTGTCAGACAGCGTTGGTTACTGTCGCGGTTCAGACTTTCTGATGGACGTAAACTACCTCCATTACCTCCGGGATGGCCGCCAAGCCATCTCCGTCTCCACCAGGTGAGTTTCTGACCGTTGCTCAGCCTCTTCACCACTGCTGACCTGGAGGACATCATGGTAGGGGAAGGAGTTGAGGGTCCAAAACTGTAACGCTGTAAACCACTGTGGGAATGAGGGTTGAAAATGGTTGTATTGTGTAGTAGTGCCATCTTCTGGCCAATAGGCAGTATTGCATGTATAATCAGGGGAAGAATACATGATAATTTCCCCATCTTCTTCACAAATAGTTCTATATGTTATCATGAGATATCTCATTTCACTGCTGGGGGGACAGTAAACAGACTACATCTCTAGAGTAAATATTTATGGGCACACTGTAAGTTTTACTGCAGAAGTACTTGTGGGGAGCGTGAAATAACAAGACTGAATCATTTCTCAGTTCAGGTTTTAATGTTGTGTTCACATCCCCAGCTATCTCTCAAGAACAGAAGAGGGAGAGCTGGGTCAAAACCTTCTCTTTTATACACACAAGGACAAAGGAAGAATCACATATCACCGTCAAAACCCCCTATTGACAATAACTCTCCCCCCGCGCCCTTCAGTCCTCCGCCTGGGCTCCAGGAGGTCAGGAAGTCCTTTCAGCTCCTTATCGCCGTACCTCCGTCTTCTTGTTGTTATCCACAGGCGGTCCAGACATATTGTCCCCTCTAAGACGTTAGGTCAATCCACACATGCAATCCCAAGCATCCCATAGTGCTTATACATATGTAGGTAAAAATACATGAGCTACAGTACTGACTGCATAATGTGTGAGGAAATAACTTCAGTAAATATTGTGCCAGTGTGTCCGACGCTCCACAGATCACAGATACAACTCTGGTTATTGGAACAAACAAAACTGCATGAAAATGTACTTTTTTCCTCTAAATTTTCAACTTTTTTCCTCATAAATTTGCTACTTTTTTCCTGTAAATTTACAGCTTTTTTAAATCAGAAATTTGCTTCTTTTGTTCTCCTAAATCTGAAAATATTTCTTCTCAAAAATGTAAATTTTTTTCCATAAATTTGTAATTTTTGTTTGTAAATTTGCAGTTTTTTTTCCTGCTGTTTTTTTTAATTTATATTTTTTTATTGAGAGATTAAAGGAGTGATCCATGGTTGTATGCAGTAGAATTCTCATATTTTTGTTTCTACAACCAGAACAGAACAGTGTCTCTGTATAAAGAAATAGCTAAAATATACAAGAAAAGGGAAAAGAAAATTGGTTCAAAATAAACAGACTCATATACAAGCACATGGAAGCCTACTTATTTTATATACCCATATATATGTACCCATATAAGATAAGATAAGATAAGATAAGATAAGCCTTTATTCGTCCCACAACGGGGAAATTCCAGGATTGCAACAGCACAGGGATAGCAACGCTCAGAGCAACAATCAGAAGGCAAGAAAAAAAACAAGCAAGCAAGAGCAGCTAATATACATATGTACATATTACTATAAAATATATATATACACACACACACACACACACAGACACACAGTGCAGAGCACTGTAGCTGGATGGAATAAATATATGAATATATGAACACACAGTGCAGAGCATTGTAGCTAGATGGAATAAATATGTAAATATATAAACACCCACAGTACGAAGCATTGCAGCTAGGTGGAATAAATATGCAAGTATATAAACACACACAGTGCGGAGCAATGTAGCTAGATGGAATAATATATAGATATATAAAAACACAGTGCGGAGCATTGTAGCTAGATGGAATAAATATATAGATATATAAATATAAACACACCCAGTGCTGAGCATTGTAGCTAGATGGAATAAATATGTAAATATATAAACACACACAGTGCAGAGCATTGTTGCTAGGTGGGATGAAACAGCATAACCGTCTATTTAGTTATCCTACATGGTATGATATGTAAACAGAGGGCCAATAGAAGAAATGTCACACAAAGGGGGGTGGTGAAATGGGGGAGGGAATTAGATAGTAAATGAAAAAATATTTGCAACTAGAGCTCAATCAAAAGATGGGGTTTTAAAGAGTAAAAGTAATTGATGAAAGGGTTCCATTTTTCAAAAAACTTAGCTGAGGAGCCTTTTACTGTCAGATTTATCTTTTCTACCTTAAGAAAGGACAGAACATCCTTAAGCCACAAAGAGCTGGATGGAGGTTTAGGCGACTTCCAAAGGAGTAGGATACGACGTCTAGCTAGAAGGGAGGTAAAAGCAAGTAATTGTAATTGAGATTATGTAAATGGAATTGGAGCATGTGGGACTCCAAATGTGGCAATCAAAGGGTCCATCTTAACTTTAATTGCTAGAACCTTGGACAGTCATGAGGAAGTGACTCCAATATTTATACAATCTGGGACAAAAAAAGAACATGTGACTCAAATTCCAGGGTGAGGCTTGACATCTGTCACATTGGTCCCTGATATCAGGATAAATTCATGATAGTGGAGACTTGGAGAGATGGACTGTATTCAATATCTTAAACTGTAGAAGCTGAAGCCAAGCACAAGGTGAAACTGAACATCTACCAAGGACGACTTTATCCCACCACCAATCAGACAAAACGGTACCAAGCTCCTGCTCCCATGCAGTTTGATTTTTGACGACCAACTGAGTATCAAATGCCATAAGTGTATCATAAATTTTAGAAATAAGCGATATTTGATTAAGTTTAAGGGTCAAAAGGTCATGCTAAGGTTGACTAGCCGGGAGGTGAGGATAGCAGGAAAAAAGAGTTGAGCCACAGTGCCTAATGTAGAAATAGAGGAATAAGTGGGATGGAGGTAAATTGAAATTGGAAGCTAAATCAGAAAAGGTGGCAAATAAACCATCCTTGTAAAGATCTCTGAAGGTTTTAATACCATGATTATGCCATTGATGAAAAGAGAAAATGGTAAGTGAGGAAAAAAATAGATGATTTTTCAGTATGGGCATCATACTAGAGGGTGATAAAACCTTGCAATGATGTCTAAACTGGAACCAGATTTTCAGATTAGACAGTACCATTGGGTTCTTTGTGGAATTGGAGAGGTTGATGGTTCACCTACCCATGAGCATTTAAGTCTTGGTCATGGAGATGAGTTTCCTGAAGAAACACTATATCAGCTTTGAAGCGCTGAAGATGGGAAAACACCTTTGGCTGCTTGACCGGATTATTCAGTCCTTTAACATTCTAACTTAAAAATGTAATTGAGGAACCACCTTCTAACTTTTGCAAACTAACAGACATCTAATGAAATATCACTTTTTCACACAGGGCCATGTAGGTTTGGATTTTTTTTTACCCTTAATAATAAACACCTTCATTTAAAAACTGCATTTTGTGTTTACTTGTGTTATCTTTGTCTAATATTTTAAATTTGTTTGATGATCTGAAACATTTAAGTGTGACAAACATACAAAAAATGAGAAATCAGGAAGGGGACAAACACTTTTTCACACCACTGTATTCTGCTCTATTAAATCTATGAAACTTTTCAAAGTCTGAATGTGTCCTTGTGAACTTCAAACGTTTGCAGTGTCTTTCTGAATATTTAGCCAATCTACACAGCCACTGTTGAAGAATGCATTACTGTAAAAAGGAGGCTGAAACTTTCTGCTTCTAAATCCAAATGTTTCGACTGTTTAGTCTTGTTTTGTAATCTTTATTTTTCTTCCACTTTTCTCCCAGGAACTCCTTGAGCAGCACATGGATCAGATGAGATTTAGTCAGACACAGAAGTTGTGAAAAGAATTCATGATCACTAATACACCATTTTGATAATATTTAACGTGATGAGGCATAATTCCTGTGGTCACCAAGCATGACACCCTCCATTCCCTGGCTGCACCTAGAAATCCTGTCCATAAAAATTATGAACAGGATCGGTGACAAAGGGCAGCCCTGGCGGAGTCCAACTCTCACTGGGAATGAGTCCGACCAAGTGTTAGCAATACAAACCAAACTCTCACAATGGTCGTACAGAGACCGAATAGCTCATAACAACAAGCCTGATACCCCATACTCCCAAATCACCCCCCACAAAAAACCACGAGGGACGCGGTCAAATGCCTCCCCCAAGTCCACAAAACACATGTAAACTGGTTGGGCAAACTCCCACGAACCCTCGAGAATTCTCAAGAGGGTAAAGAGCTGGTCCGATGTGCCACGGCCAGGATGAAAACCACATTGCTCCTTCTGAATCCGAGGTTCGACCAACGGCCAGACTCTCCTCTCCAGTACCTTGGCATAGACCTCCTCAGGGAGGCTGAGGAGTGTGATCCCTCTAAAGTTGGAGCTCTTGCTTCTACAGCTCTTGCTGGGACGGTTTGCCGCTGAGTGTGAAGCAGCTGGGATGAGAATCAGCTCCTCCAAGTCCGAGTCCATGGTCCTCAGCCAGAAAAAGGTGGATTGTCCTCTCTTGGTTGGGGACAGGCTCCTGCCCCAAGTGGAGGAGTTTAAGTATCTTGGGGTCTTATTCACGAGTGAGGGAAAAATGGAGCGAGAGGTCGACAGATGGATTGGAGCAGCATCTGCAGTGATGCGGACGTTGTACCGGTCTGTTGTGGTGAAGAGGGAGCTGAGTTCTAAGGCAAAGCTGTCGATTTACCAGTCAATCTACATTCCTACTCTCACCTATGGTCACGAGCTTTGGGTAATGACCGAAAGAATGAGATCGCGGATACAAGCGGCTGAAATGAGCTTTCTCCGTAGGATTGCTGGACTCACTCTCAGAGACAGGGTGAGGAGCTCAGTCGTCCGGGAGAGGCTCAGAGTAGAACCACTGCTCCTCCACATTGAAAGGAGTCAGTTGAGGTGGTATGGGCATCTGATTAGGATGCCTTCCACTTGAGGTGTTTCGGGCACATCCCACTGGGAGGAGACCCCAGGGCAGACCCAGGACTCGCTGGAGAGACTATACCTCCCGGCTGGTCTGGGAACGCCTTGGTATCCTCTCTGAAGAGCTGGAGCAGGTGGGTGGGGAGAGGGAAGTCTGGGCTTCTCTGCTTGAACTGCTGCCTCCGCGACCCAGACCTCCGGAAAAACGGTAGAAGATGGATGGATGAGGCATAATTAACCCCTTACACTCCGGTCAATTTCCCTAAAAACGCCAAAAAATAACATGCCCAAAGTAAATCGAAAGCTGTTCTTCAACCCTTTGCAGCATCTTCATAGGGTTGGTCTCATTTAAAAGAAAACACTTTGAATTTTTTTGGCAAAACAGTCATAATCTCTCTAAGTGCTCCGGTCACTGAGTTACAGTCATCTAAACATACTGAACTTGAAGAAAATAAATTTGGCCTGGGTGTTTTTTTGGATACAAATGCTTGCAGATAACACACAGCTTCAGATCCGGGCTGGAAAATGCAACAGAAATGTAGAACCAAGTGTTATCCAGCTGAGGTCAAAATTTTGTAACAATACCACAAAAAATGAATATATTACACAGCTTTTTCCTCAGGTAGTTCCCAGGCGTTTTTGAACTGTGCCAAATTGTGCCAAATGGCACAGTTTGGAAAAACGTCTGTAACTTTTGAATGATTCAATATAGAAGCTTGTTCTTGGGCTATAATGAAAGCTGACACTCAGGGCTGTGTGTGTGTGCATGTGTGTGTGGGGTGTTCCCCCCCCCTCGCTACAGAGGACGGACATCGGCCATCGCTACATGACGGATTAGACTCATGTGGCGATGTGGTGACTGCGGCGCAGTCACCACGGCTCCCCCCCCCCCTCGCTACAAAAGAATAGCGGGGGGGGGCGTTCACGGTCCGGACGCGGCGAACGAACCATGTACCGCGGCGCACGCACTTCGGACTTCGTGCGCTGCACAGTTGTAATTTACCGATCGGTCAAAAGTCATTTTTGATTACAATTTTCAGGGATAAAGAATAATTTAGCTTATAACACCTTACCTCTTCACAGCAGCAGTGTCCTGGCGAACTTCTCTTCCTCATTGTCAGACAAACGCGACGCTGGTCCGCTCGTGGTTCTGGTCTCGCGACCCGGTCAAAACATAATTCCATGATTGCGGTTTTGGCGAATGATTTACGACCTTCGTCATCGGCCTCCGTCGGTCTATGATGACCATGGAAGAGAATCCTAAATGTCTATTCTGCTCCAATTAAAAAAAAAAAAAAGCACCGCCTGTGACTGAAGAGGCCGATGTGCGAATGGCTGTCCCTGTCACACAGGTAGCACTTGTGGGTGGTCTCCGTGCTGCTGGGTCTGTGACGGTTCTTCCTGCGGGTCCTTTTTTTATCTGCTGCAGCAGTCTCTCTTCACCCAGCCTTACAAAAAACAGCTCGCGAACTTCTCTGCTTCAATTGGCTCACTGCATTCACAGCTTTGGTAGGTGGGTCCTTCTTGCTAGGTTTTCAGTCATTGGTTCTTCAAGGTTTCAGAAACCCAATTCAAGGCTCTTATTAGTCGAATGAGAGGTCAATCAGATGAACTAATCTGTTTGCGGCTGTGTCTACAGTGGAAGAACGGAAATGCAGCTTTTATTTTCAGTGTGCGCTTGGACGCAGCTCCATCATGTGTCCTAGAGCGCACGAGGGCGCACGAGAGCGCCCTCGTGTGCTCTGGGCCGCAGAGACTTGTCCGCCCGGGGTACAATGGAGTGCAAGAGGTTAAAGGCAGTGTTCCAGCAGTTTAGACGGAGCTTCATCACAGATCTACATGTGATTCAAAGAACTCTGGAGTCATGTTTTCATCCATTTTATTGGTCAGTTCCATCATTATAGAAAATCACAGTTTCACACAGTGATGAACGAGATTAAAGTCCAACAGGTAACCAGACACCAGCTGATCTTTGACGCCTTCAAAAACTTGAAAGTCAAACAGAAAAATAGTTTTTTTTCAAAGTCTGACAACTTTCTGGCAGAAAACAGTGAAAAGAAACGTTTAAATGACTGAAATTCTAATGATTAATTTATTTCTCCCAACAATCCAGACTGACCAAAAACTGCATCAACTCTTTTGTTCTTGTTAACTACATTCAGTCAGATTTGCAGAAGATCAGCAGCTCTATTAATGCAACATTAGTGAGAATAGCTGAGAAAACAACCAGGATTTTTGAACATATTTTTATTATTATTTAAAAGTAAATCAATGAAAAAAATGTCATCTTTGTTTGTGATGGTTAAACTGTTAAAATCAGTGTTTGTCCACATTTATTACTTTAGTTCCTCTGAAGGATTCTTGATTGTGAACAAATGTGTTTCCTCTGTTTTTATTATTAAAATGAGTTCAGAGAAAATCAGAATAAATGTCCCCTTCCTGCTGTTAATCAATGGTTGTACAGATTAATAATGCCACTTTATAAGAAAAAGGTTCACATTTATGAGAAAAAAAATTAAGTTGAAGAAAAACTTTAAAGTCACAAATTTAAAAAAGTCTCATATTTATGAGACAGAAATGTAAAAGAAAGAAGGTGGTAATTTAAGAGTAAAATACACACATTTATGAGGCAAAAAAGTTGTAGAAGAAAATGACCAGTTTCAACAGGAAAAAAGAGCATGTCCTTTTAGCTTTATAGTGAGGCTGAAATATGTTTGAAGAGATAAATAGACTGACTTCACTGAATGTTTCCAGTTTTGATTTCATGTAAAATCAGTTTTCTACTAACTGTGATTGATGGGAGTGATCACTAGAGGAGCAGAGTTTTTACCTCCATCATTCAGACAGGGACTGAAGTATGGGAGGAGTTTGTGGTTGAAGGAGCAGCCAGTGAAGGAGTAGATCAGAGCTGCAGCATCTACATCATAAAAGGAGACCAGACTCTCCTCGTAGTCCACAAACACCCCCACCTTCTCAGGACCAGACTGGAGATGGAGACGGACTGAAGGGCTTTCAGCAGCTCTATATTCATTTCCATTTCTCAACACTACAGTCCAGCATCCATTCTGAGGTTTTGCTTTGATTTTTCCCTTCCTGTTGATCGACTCTCTGGCCACTCCTAAATCCCACTCAGTCTTTCCTTTAACCTGAACCTCAAAGTAAAATCTGCCTGAAGAGAAACTCTGATTTCCTAAAACACAGACACACTCAGAAAATCTCTTTGGATTGTCTGGTAGATTCTTCCACTCATCACCACATTTCACTTGTTTTCCATCATCAGACAGGATAAGCCACTTATTTGCTGTATCAGGATCCAGAGTCACATCCACTGCATACTGCTGGACCCTCTTCAGCTCAGCCTCCATCAGCTTCTTCATCTGTTTTCTGATCGTCTCCTCCAGCTGAGCCACAGCTCTCACCACAGTCCCCTCATATGATGGTGGACAGACTCTGACCTCTGTCCAGTCCTTGGTGGGTGGAGAAGCTTTCAGGGAGGAGCAGCTTTGGAGGAGGTGGAGGTGGTCTTCAGACTTTAGGAGCTGCTCCACCTCAGAGCTCCTCTTCATCAGCTCAGAGACTTCCTGTTCCAGATCTTTGATGGAGTCTTCAGCCTGTTTCTCTGTTGTTTTCAGTTTGTCTTCTATTTCCTTGATGAACACGTTCAGGTGTCTCTCAACAGACTCCTTCAGAGCAGTGAAGACCTGAACACCTTCTGCTTCCTCTCCGTCTGCAGCATATTTACTCTTCTTCACCGACTCTTTGTTCTCCTCAATCTTCAGTCGTCTCTTCTGGATCATCTGCTGCATTTCAGCCTCTGTCTTGCCCAGCTCTGCCTTCTTTCCTTCACATTCTTCTCTCAGAGGAACAACCTCATGGGTCTTGTGGTTTGAGTATGAGCAGAGAATGCAGATACATGTCTGCTCGGTCTTACAGAACAACTCCAGAGGTTTATCATGCTTCATACACATCCTACCTTCCAGGTTCTCCACAGGATCCATCACTAGATGTTTCTTCAGACGATTCACTGTCAGATGAGGCTCCAGGTGAGTCTCACAGTAGGAGATCAGACACACCAGGCAGGACTTCAGGGCCTTCAGTTTGGTTCCAGTGCAGACGTCACAGAGAACTTCTCCTGGTTTGGCAGCTTGTTGCTCTGAGCTGCTGCTGCTGGATTTCTGTTGAGATTCACGTCTGAACTGTGAAACCATCTCAAAGATGAAGGTGTTGATATGGAGTTCAGGCCTCATGTTGAATTTCTTTTCACACATGGGACACTGGCAGCTGTTACCATCATCCCAGTGCTGAGTTATGCAGTTTTTACAGAAGTTGTGTCCACATGGTATGGCGACTGGATCAGTCAAGACATCCAGACAGATGGAGCACAGGAAGTGATCTTCAGATGGCAGATTGGCGGCAGCAGACATGATTGAACTCTGAGGGAGAAACAGAATAATTTGCTGTAGAATAAAAACATTAACTAAAGTTCTAGTATTGTTTTCCTGTCATATCCATCCTGTTCTTATCAAACATGTTTCTAATAATCAGGTCAGTGTATGTACAGTAATTCACATGAGACCAAAGATCACATTCAGACTTTAACATCTTTGTTTCTGACAGATTTTTAACAGTATCTCATTGTAATTTTCATTAAAAAAATTCAGATCTAAAACTATTGGCACCCCTACATTTCTTTTAGATAACACACCAGTTCACCCTGATAATTGCTGTAATTACAAATGTGTTGGTCTGTTCATGTTGATTTCTGTTGTTAATATTGGAACAATATGGAAAATTAGAGGAATAAAAACTCAAATGTGAGACATTCCCCACAGAACTCTAAAAATGGTCTCAACACAGTTATTGACACTCTCAAATGAACATTTGGTAGCACACATCTGTTGGAAGAAACACCTGAATCAGTCACTTCCTGTAACAATCACTGAGTTTCTGACACCTCTCTGCTGGAGTTGATCTCAGGATACAAATACGATAAAATCAGTCAAAACAAAGTGATATAATTTGTGTTGTGAGGAACAAAAAAAAAAAACTAAAAATTTTGTTATGTTTATTGCTGATTTAGTAGCAGTTGATTATATCTGTATATCTCCTTAATTACTTTGGTCAGTTAAAGTTGTTTTAAATGTGATGCAGAGATTTGGCCTTAAAAATACATTTACATTTACAAGTTTAAGAATGTTTAACAGTATAAACATTGTACATGTAAAAAACTGATAAAAAAATGAATGAAAAATTGATTCTTGTTTAAGTGAGTGTAAAACTAATGACATTTTAGGATTTTTTTTTCTATTTTTATCTGCTGACAAAGCTGCTTTTCTTTTGTATTTCCTTTGATTGTTTCACAATAAAAGCCTCCCTGTGTCATCACCCGCAGCTCACGGGCTTCCACCTCAGCTGCGCGCACACCTGCTCCTCGTTAGTGCGCAGCTATTTATTCCATCCTGCCCTGAGCTGCAGCCTGGAGCCGTCTGTCTCCCTGCGTACTCAACTCAGCAGCATCCTTTCCTTCAGGCCTGCTGACTACTCTCCTAGACACGTAAGCTGTCTGTAATTGCCTTACCTTCTCCTGTCAGCCTGTGGATTCCTCGGCGGCGGACTCACTCCCCCTCGTCTCGCCACTCCTCTACCTTGCTGCATCATCACGGAGGCACAGCAGGACGCTGTCTCACACGCTTGGGACCTTGCCAACGCCAGCCACCGTGTCACTACAAGTAAGCACAGAACACTCTCACTCTTCTGTGTCGTTGCCCAGCTAATCGCTGCTCTTCTCTCGTTATAGGGTTGCCTGGCCATACAGCCTGCTGCTCTGTCCTGACCTGCATCCTCCACCCACATCACACTCGCATCTCGCATACACGCATCCATACACAAACACTGTTGTTAATAAAGCTTTCAAATCTGCCTGAGCCTGCGTGCGTGTTTCCTGGGCCGAACAATATGTCAGTACGGCTCCAGCAAAGCGGCCCAGCGGACAGCGGGCTCGCACACCATTTTTCCACCCTTGAGGCTCGGGTGGATATGATAGCTCATCAACAGCAGGTGATATTAAACCAACTGACCTTAATTACTAACCGGTTAGACCGCCTGGACCCTCCGCGGGCTTTCCCTCAGGGTCCTCTTGGCGTTGCGGCTCCGGTTGCCTCCACAGCTGGCCAGCCTAGCTCGGGAGCGCCAACCCGCCTCACACCCATTCCAACCCCTGCTCGCTTCAACGGGAGACTCAGTGGAGCGAAGGGGTTTATCCTGCAGTGTGAGTCGGTGTTTCTGCGCGTTCCCGGGGATTTTCCCTCAGACCATAGCCGAATTGGGTACATGGCTAATCTTCTCGAGGGGCGAGCGTTAGCTTGGGCTTACGCTGTAATGACGAAGCCCAGCTGCGCAAACCTCTCGTATGACCGGTTCGTGCAGGACTTTTTAGAAGTCTTTGATCATTCCCGTCTCGACAGCATCCTCGCTGATCGGCTCCTTAGTCTCCAACAGGGAGGCCGGTCAGCAGCGGAATACGCGGTCGACTTCCGGGTGGCAGTGGAGGAAGTGGGCTGAGGAGAGGCTTCTCTCTGCAGCATTTTCCTCCGTAGCCTCAATTCTGGTCTGAGGGATGAGCTAGCCGGTCGGGATCTCCCAGGGCGACTCTCTGAGCTGATCTCGCTCACGATTAGCCTGGACAACAGGCTACGTGAGCGGGCTGTGGAGTGGAAGTCTGACAGCCGCTCGTGCGGAGCTTCCCTCCGCCCAGCTCAGTCGCGCCCCCTGGCGTTACCGGCTCCGGAGTCCGCCGATGAACCAGAGGCCATGGCCATCGGGCGCACTAGGCTCCCTCTAGCGGAGAGACAACGCCGGCGGGAACGGGGTCTCTGCATGTATTGCGGAGATGACCGGCATCCCGTGGAGCTGTGCCCGATTAAGCCAAATGGGGAGGTCCGCGAGTCACTGTAGGGGGTCTCGCGGACTCTAACCAGCCTAATCCCCTATCTTCATGCACACTGCCCATACGTTTCTGCCACAACTCCATTGGGCATTCCACTCACGCACTGGTGGATTCTGGGGCAGAGCAGAATTTCATCTCTAAAACTGCTGCCTACCCCCCTGAACTTGGTGACACTCTCACGCTCTTCCCTGGGTACAGTTACACACCGCACTAAGCCAGTTCCCATCATCATCTCCGGCAACCACCAGGAGGATCTGACCCTCTACGTCCTGCCCTCCTTGTCGGACCGTGTCATTCTGGGTTACCCCTGGCTGCGGCTGCATAACCCTGTCCTGGATTGGAGAACCGGCAGCATCCTGTCCTGGAGCACCTTCTGCCTGGGCACCTGCCTCCAGTCGGCGGCTTGTGCTCCATCCTCTCCTCGGCCGGCTCCAGTTTCTGAGCCCCCGGACCTGACTCTAGTGCCGCAGGAGTTCCATGACTTGGGGGCAGCATTCAGTAAGTCCAGAGCCTTGTCCCTTCCTCCGCATCGACCATACGACTAACGATTAACGAGCCCCCGGGCGATTAACATCCGCCCGGGGGCTCCCTTGCCGTCTGGCCGCCTATACAGTCTCTCTGCACCGGAACACGAGGCGATGGACACCTACATTAAGGAGTCACTCAGCGCTGGGATCATCCGCCCCTCCTCGTCCCCACTGGGCGCGGGTTTCTTCTTCGTGGGTAAGAAGGATGGGTCCCTAAGCCTCTGTATCGACTTCAGAGCGCTTAATGACATCACTATAAAGGACCGCTACACACTGCCGCTCATGGACACTGCCTTCCACTCCCTCCAGGGGGCGACCTGGTTCACCAAGCTTGACCTCCGCAGCGCTTACCATCTCGTTAGGATCCGGGAGGAAGATGAATGGAAGACAGCCTTTAGGACACCCAGCGGCCACTTCAAATATCTCGTGATGCCATTCGGGCTCACCAACGCACCTGCCGTCTTGCAGCGTCTCATTAACGACGTTCTGTGGGACTTCCTGGGAGTATTCGTCTTCGTTTATCTCGACGACATACTCATCTTCTCCAGATTACGGGAGGAGCACCAGGCCCATGTGAGGTGGGTCCTGCAATGTCTGCTGGAGAATCGCTTGTTTATAAAGGCCGAAAGGTGTGAATTCTACGCCTGGAGCACCTCCTTCCTGGGGTTCGTGATCTCCCATAATCAGATCCTCCCCGACCCCGCTAAGGTTAAAGCGGTGGTCGAGTGGCCCACGCCTACCTCCAGGAAGCAGGTGCAGCAGTTCATTGGGTTCGCGAACTTCTACCGGCGCTTTGTTCCCAACTACAGCGCCATCGTCTCCCCACTGACCCGCCTCACGTCATCGAAAGTGCCCTTTCAGTGGTCAGAGGAAGCGGCCACCGCCTTCAAGACTCTCCAGGCGGAGTTCTCGTCCTCCCAGGTCCTGACCCAGGTTGATCCCGCACTTCAGTGTCTGGTGGAGGTCGACGCGTCCGACACGGGGGTGGGAGCGGTGCTCTCCCAGCGATCACCGGTGGATGGTGTCAAGCGGCCCTGCGCCTTTTTCTCCAGGAAGCTATCTGCGGCAGAGCGCAACTATGACGTCGGCGACAGGGAGCTCCTTGCGGTCAAGCTCGCACTACAGGAGTGGCGTCTCTGGTTAGAGGGGGCAGCCCAGCCCTTTGTGGTCTGGACGGACCATAAAAATCTCGAGTACTTGAGGTCAGCGAGGCGCCTGAATGCCCGCCAGGCGCGCTGGTCACTATTTTTTACTCGCTTCAACTTTACCATCACGTACCGTCCAGGCTCGAAGAATGGGTTGCCCGATGCCCTGTCCAGACAGTTCGCCCCAGAAGGTCCGGAGAAGTCCGAACATACCATCCTGCCCGATTCGTGCATCGTGGGGGCGATTGCCTGGTCCACCAAGGACAAGATTCTGAAGGCTCAGGAGGCAGAGCCGGATCCTGGCGGGGGGCCGGAGAGGAAGCTCTATGTTCCTTCGGCGGTTCGGGGTGAAGTGATCCACTGGGCCCATACCTCCAAACTCTCCTGTCACCCAGGCATCACCCGCCTGGTGAGTTGGCTGCAACGCTCGTTTTGGTGGCCGGGTCTCCAGAAGGACGTGACCAACTATGTCCGGGCCTGTCCCCAGTGCGCTATCGGCAAGTCCCAGAACTCTCCACCTGCGGGTCTACTCCAGCCCCTGCCGGTCCCGGGCAGGCCCTGGTCACACATCGCCCTTGACTTCGTCACCGGACTCCCTGTCTCTAACACCTATGACACGGTTCTGTCTATTGTGGACAGATTCTCCAAAGCCGCCCATTTTGTGCCTCTTCGGGGTCTCCCTTTGGCACGTGAGATGGCCAATTTTCTGGTCCAGCATGTCGTCAGGCTGCATGGGATCCCGCTGGACGTGGTCTCGGACCGGGGTCCGCAGTTTGTCTCCCAGGTTTGGAGGAGCTTTTGCAGCGCCTTGGGGGCTACAGTCAGTCTCTCCTCTGGTTACCACCCCCAGTCTAACGGGCAGTGCGAGCGCACGAACCAGGAGTCAGAGGCCGCCCTGCGCTGTGTAACATCCTCTAATGCTTCGTCCTGGAGCTCCTACCTAACCTGGGTGGAATACGCCCATAACTCGGCCCGGTCCACTGCTACTGGGGTGTCGCCTTTTGAAGCGTCCTTGGGGTACGACCCCCCCGTTTTTCCTGAGCAGGAGGGTGAGCTAGCCATCCCTTCCATCCAGGCGCACATCAGGCGCTGCCGGAGTGTGTGGACCAAGACCAAGGACGCGCTTTTACGCACAGCGGCATGCAACAGCTCCACTGCCAATCGCCACAGAAGGCCGGCTCCTGCCTACCAGGTGGGTCAGCGGGTTTGGCTTTCGTCCCAGGACATCAACCTGAAGGGTGAGAAGAAGAAGTTGGCACCGAGGTTCCTCGGCCCCTTCACAATTTCTAAAATCATCAACCCGGTGGCTGCGCGTTAGGCCCTCCCCCCTCCCTTCGTGTGTGTCCCACCTTCCACGTTTCCAAGATCAAGTCTGTCCTTTCCAATTCACTCTGCCCTCCTCCTAGGTCTCCTCCTGCGCCTAGGATGATCGACGGTGACCCGGCGTGGGGTGTTACTGCCATCCTGGACTCCCGGCGTCGGGGTCGTGGGCTGCAATATCTGGTGAATTGGGAAGGTTATGGTCCGGAGTGGAGATCCTGGGTGCACTCTTCGTGGGTGTTGGATCAAGATCTCATCGCGGAGTTCCACCGGACACACCCAGGTAAGCCAGCGCCAGGAGGCACTGGTAGCGGGGGGAGTACTGTCATCACCCGCAGCTCACAGGCTTCCACCTCAGCTGCACGCACACCTGCTCCTCGTTAGTGCACAGCTATTTATTCCGTCCTGCCCTGAGCTGCAGCCTGGAGCCGTCTGTCTCCCTGCGTACTCAACTCAGCAGCATCCTTTCCTTCAGGCCTGCTGACTACTCTCCTAGACATGTAAGCTGTCTGTAATTGCCTTACCTTCTCCTGTCAGCCTTCCCCTGTGCACAGGTGGATTCCTCGGCAGCGGACTCACTCCCCTTCGTCTCGCTGCTCCTCTACCTTGCTGCATCATCCCGGACACACAGCAGGACGCTGTCTCCCAGTCTTGGGACCTTGCCAACGCCAGCCACCGCGTCACTACAAGTAAGCACAGAACACTCTCACTCTTCTGTGTCGTTGCCCAGCTAATCACTGCTCTCCTCTCCTTATAGGGTTGCCTGGCCATACGGCGTGCTGCTCTGTCCTGACCTGCATCCTCCACCCACATCACACTCGCATCTCGCATACACGCATCCACACACAAACACTGTTTGTGTATCCCTGCACTACCAGGGATTTTGGAATGTGTTACTGTTGAGATTGACCAAGATAAAACAAAAAATCTAATTATAAGTTGTATATATAGAACGCCGGGAACTTGCATTGAGACATTCAGAGATAAATTAGTCGAGCTGTACAATAATATTACTAGTAAGAAAATGGTAGTAATTTGTGGAGATTTCAATATTGATTTATTAAATCCACACCAACAAAATGTAGTTACAGAGTTCATGAACTCTATGTACAGCATGAGTCTATATCCCACAATAACACATCCCAGTAGAATCACAGTTCACACTGCTACACTTATTGACAACCTGTTTGTTAATATTATTGATAAGAAAATAGAAAGTGGATTATTGATAAATGATATAAGTGACCACTTGCCAACCTTTGCACTTATCCATGGCCAAACGGGGGCCAAAACAGAAAAAAATTTAAAATCGTTGAGATACAAATCACCAAATGCAATTAGTTCTTTTAAAGAGGACTTGCTGAAGCAAGACTGGACAGAAGTCTATGTATCAGATGTAAATGAAGCCTATGACACATTTATAAACATTGTAACCATTCTTTATGAAAAAAATTGTCCATTAGTAAAAAAAAAGCTTAAACATAAATTTGCCGATAAGCCATGGTTAACCAAAGGATTACAAAAGGCGTGTAAAAAGAAAAATTTATTATATAAAGCTTTCCTAAAGAAAAGGACAAAAGAAGCAGAGCAGCGGTATAAAACATACAAAAATAAGTTAACATATATAATAAGATGTAGTAAGAGAGACTATTACAGTAAAGAACTGGAGAAAAACAGAGACAATATTAAAAATACATGGACAATACTTAACAGTATTCTTGGAAATAAAAGCAGAAATACAAGCTACCCAACCGATTTTTCAAAAAATAATAAAACGACTCAGAGTGTGAATGCAGCTTCACCTGCAGATGAATTTAATAACTATTTTGTTAACATTGGTCCTAATTTGGCTCGAGAAATACCCATTACGGCGCCTACAGGTGATACAATAAGCAATAACACTGCTATAAAAGACTCCATTTTCATAAAGAACACAGACGAGAGAGAGGTCATTGAAATTGTTAAATCGGTTAAAAGTAAAACATCTACGGACTGCGATGGTATTGACATGCTCTTAGTCAAAACTATTATTGAATGCTTAGTGAAACCACTGACGTATATCTGTAACCTGTCTCTCCAAACAGGTATATTTCCCAATGCAATGAAAATAGCTAAAGTAATTCCGATATACAAGACGGGTGACAGAGGGGAATTCTCAAACTATAGACCAATTTCACTATTGCCACAATTTTCCAAGATACTTGAAAAAATATTCTATGAGAGAATTGACAACTTCATACTGAAGAATAATTTATTGTGTGAGCAGCAATATGGGTTCAGACACAAGAGGACAACTGCATTTGCTCTAATGGAATTTATAGAAAAAATATCAGCTGCCATTGAAAATAAAGAGTATTCAGTTGGGGTATTCCTGGATCTTAAAAAAAGCATTTGATACAGTGGATCATAATTTATTATTAAAGAAACTACAAAATTGTGGTATTAGAGGGGTAGCACTGTCCTGGTTAAGTAGTTACTTAAAGAATAGATATCAGTATGTATGTGTTGGTAACAAAAACTCACAGTTACTGAAGGTTACTTGTGGAGTCCCACAGGGTTCAGTTTTGGGGCCATTGTTATTCAATATGTATATAAATGATATATGTAAAGTTTCAGAAAAAATGGACTTAATATTGTTTGCCGATGACACTAATCTATTATGCAGTGGAAGCAATTTGGAACAACTTCTGGATACACTCGGAAACAAATTAGGAAAGCTTAAACTGTGGTTTGATTCAAACAAATTAACGCTCAATTTAAGTAAGACAAAATTTATAGTCTTTAACAACCATCACAACAACTCAGTATCTAAACTCAGTGTAAATGGTGTAGAGATTGAAAGGGTATCTGAAACTAAATTTCTTGGAGTAATAATTGATAATAAACTGTTTTGGAAGTTACATATTAATTATATTAAAGGTAAAATATCCAAATCAATTGCAATACTACACAGAGTGAAATATTTGCTGAATCAACCCACACTATATACCTTGTATCATTCATTAATACTCCCATACATGACATATTGTAATGAAGTATGGGGAAATACATATAAAACAAACATATATCCAGTCTTTATGCTTCAGAAGAGAGCTATTAGAATAATAAACAAAGCTGCTTACAGGGAACCAACAAACCCACTTTTTCTTAAATTAAAAGCTCTCAAGTTGAAAGATCTGGTTGACTTTAAAACTGCAATAATAATGTTTAAAGTGAAGAATCTATCACTGCCCGCAAATATCCAAAAGTTGTTCCAAATAAGGGAGAAACAATATCATTTCAGAGGAACATGTATATTTCAAAAACCTTCAGTGAGAACTACCACCAAGCAACACTGTGTTTCAGTGCAAGGAGTCAGATTATGGAACGATTTTGGACCTGAATTAAAATCATGTACAACGCTTGGACAATTTAAACAAAAGCTAAAGGAAGAAATACTCCAAACATATATACAAGATGACATGTAAAATCACATAAGGATTGTCATATCCAACCTGTGTTGTGTTGTAGCTTAGTTTTTTTGTCACATTTTGTCTTAGCTTCATTCTGAATTGTAATCGCTCTTGTTTTGTTTTGTTTTTTTTTTCTTTTGAATTCTTGGATGGAACATGGGTGGGCAATAAAAGCTGCGGTTTCAGCCATCACCCATTTCGGATAACTTATGCTGAACTGTATAATCAGAGGAGTTATTGTCTAATTTGACCTTGTTGGATTTTCTTTCCCCCTTTGTTATATTATTCAGTTTCTTTTAACCTGTACTATCCGAAATAAAGATTTATTCATTCATTCATTCATTCATTCACTGTTGTTAATAAAGCTTTCAAATCTGCCTGAGCCTGCGTGAGTGTTTCCTGGGCTGAACAATATGTCACCCTGTGGTTTTCAGTTTTACTGTGAAACAATAAAGGAAACAGACTGGTTAATGGACCATTTGCTGCAGTCTGTTTCTGACATGAGGAAGGCTGAATTCTGACTAAAGTCCAACAATCATGGAGGTTTTCAGAGATTTTCAAAGTCCTGAGAAGTGACCCAGGGAGACGATTTCAAACAGCAGCTCCATGTTTCCGCAGTGGATCTGTGGCCCAGTGACCATATTTCTACTGGGACCAGTGTGACTGTGCTGAGTCAGCATGAAGAGAGTGAAGTGTAGAAACAGGAGATGTTAGACTCACCAGTGTTTGTAGAGAAAAACCTGATGGACTCAGCTGAATCTTCTCTCAGAGACAAACAGGACGTCTGAGCTGCTGCTCTCACACACTTTCACTTTCATTTCTGTAAAGCGACACTGAAAACTGGTGTTTCTGGTTTGATCCACCTCATTCCTGCAGCTCTGTCTGTCAGAGTTTGATTCCTCCTCTGAGGAACGTTAAACTCCTCTGATAAAAATCAAACATGTTTAACAGAGGTAATAAAGTGGTGAGATCAGGTTGATAGAATCACACTGGAGTTTAGAAGCCCTAAAGTCCTGAATAGAAACAAAGTTCACATTAATGATGTTAAATATACAGGGGCGGTCCTGGGTCACATGGTGCCCTAGGGCAAAGACAACATTTGGTGCCTCCCTCTACATTGAAACATCTCTGATAACAAAGTAGAAATAAACCAAAGCAGATTTAGAGCTTTAATGATGCTGTGACCTTTGACCTTTTAACCCCAAACCCACAGCCACAGGTGCTAGTCCCAAGGTCAACCTGTGTACCAAGTTTGGTGAGCCTAGCTTCATCGGTTCTCCAGTTAGAGTGCAGACAGTCAGACAGACGGAGACAACCTCCGTAATTAGTCAGTTACAATAAAGAGAGTAATTATTACCTAATGTAACTGTTGAGAAAATACTGATTGTTCACAAATCTGTGCTTGTTCATCATCAAAGTTGTTACAGCTGTTGTTTCTTTTTTAGTGGAAAAATCATATGAAATTTGAATTTGTTTTATTTTATTTTCCTTCCGTCAGCATTAAGAGTTCATGGAGAATTTAAAGGTTTAATCATGAATCATATTTTGTCAATCGTCAAAAGACCTTTAAATATTCAAAGTTTTTATACTAAAAAGAAGAATTTCTTTCAACATGTCCCTGTTTATAAAGTAATAAATTTGTATGTTTCAAGGAAAATTGTGACTTTTTGTGTTTTTATTGAATTAACAAGTTGTCCAAACTTGAACCAGATGTTTTAGTGGATCAACTTTCACATTAACAAGAGTCACTGATTTCAAACTGAGTCACTGATTTCAAACTTTTCCGGTGGTGTACTTCCGGTGCTGCACTTGTAATGCTTGATATGAGCCGAGAATTTTAAGCAAAACCATCAAAATAAGGACTTCTGTTGGCTACCAACAAACGTGGGGAATACCCTTACGACCCAGTGCTGACCTGGTGAAGGTTCTGGCAGATCTGGCTCCGTTTCGCCCCGTTTCCGACCTCTAAAGGCTCGCCTCTGATGCTAACCCAGATGCTAACCCAGAGTAACTGCAGCAGTGAGAAGGTATTCTTTACATCTGGCCATCTGGAGCCGAGGAGAGAAGGATTTAAAAGGAGGACGAACCAACCGAGGCGGCGATTGGGAGCTTGGGCGCGGCGTTGGTGAGAGACGGGGGCCACCTGGATCCAGCAGGATAGTGGCCTGAACCGGTGCCCAATTGCGAGGCCCAGCCGAGGAACTACCAGACTGACGGCGATCGGTGACGGGGCCTAGAGGGGGCCTAGAGGAGAAGCCACCCAGCCGGACGACAGCGAGCGACGGTGATCAGCCACCGATCGGCGGAGGTGATCGGTGGATTAGAGCTGCGCCGGCGGAGTGCGACATAACTGACGGGGATGGGGCCCAGCGGAGGAGCCGCCTAGCCAGACGGCGACGAGTGGCTGTGATCGGTGGATTCCGGCTGCGCCGGCGGTGCACGACATAACTGGCCAGGTAGACGGAGGCAGGCGCCGGCGATAGACGGCGGTGATCTGCGGAGCTGAGCAGCGTCACTCGGCGGAGAAGCTGCGCAGGAGCGGCGGGTCCAGTAGCGACCGAGCTAGTTGAGGCCTAGCCGGATTCTCTGCTTATTTCTATCCACAGGTCAGTAAAATGCCACCCAAAAAAGAGGAAATGGAAGAAATTAAAAAAAACTCTGAACTTTGTGTTAGAAGAACTGGCCAAAGTGACTAGCCAGCAGGACAAAATATTAGACCTAATACAGGAGGTACAAGCCCTACATTCAATAATAAAAGAAAAAGACAAAAAAATTATGGACCTGGAGCAACACGGGCGTCTTTTGGAGCAACGCGTCGAGGATCTTGAACAAGGTTCTCGCATTGATGACATAGTTATAAGTGGACTAGACATCAGATATCAGTCGTACGCCCATGCCGCTACAGGACTGAGTGGTGAACATGCTTCCATAAGTGAATCAATGTCCTTAGAAAACCAAGTGCTTCAGTTCCTTAATGATAAAGACATTAAGGTAGAAGCCAATGCGATCTCAGCCTGTTATGCTTTACCGAAGAAAGATAACAAAACAAAGAAATCAATTGTGATGCGCTTTGTGAACAGGAGGGTGAAAAATGACATACTGAGGCAGGCCAAAAAACTAAAGGAAACTCAAGTTTACCTAAATGAACACCTGACAAAAAAAAACGCTGAATTAGCACGGCAGGCACGGATGCTAAAGAAACATAATAAGATACAGACAACCTGGACAAGAAATTGTAGAATTTGGATTAAACTAAATGGAACACCTGAGCAAGCAAAAAGTATAATGATCAGAGATGCTACTGACTTAGATAAATACAGATGAACACTGACTATGAAACACAGAGTGAGGAAACTCAAACTCTAAAAATATGCCACTATGCTGAACATAAACCACAAGAGATGGAGAATGATATTGATCCTGATAACCACTTTTTCAATAATATTCATAACCACTGTGAATATTACACTGAAAAGCAATTCAAAAGTCAAGTGCAATTAGATGGTAAACTGTCAATAATACACTTCAATAGCAGAAGTCTTAACAAAAACTTCTCACAGATTCAGGACTATTTAAAACAGCTAAACAGAAAATTCACAGCTATAGCAGTCTCTGAAACCTGGCTTAATGCAGACCAGGCTCCCCTGATGGCAATAGAGGGATATCAGATGTTTAACATTAACAGATCTCAAAAAAAGGGTGGTGGTGTTGCACTGTATATTGATGACCTATATACTGTAGATGTAAGCTTGTAAATGAAATGTCCTCAGCACTACCAGGGATTCTGGAATGTGTTACTGTTGAGATTGACCTAGACAAAACAAAAAATCTAATCATAAGCTGCATATACAGAACGCCGGGAACTTGCATTGAGACATTCAGAGATAAATTAGTCGAGCTGTACAATAATATTACTAGTAAGAAAATGGTAGCAATTTGTGGAGATTTCAATATTGATCTACTTAATCCACATCAACAAAATGTAGTCACAGAGTTCATGAACTCTATGTACAGCATGAGTCTATATCCCACAATAACACATCCCAGTAGAATCACAGCTCACTCTGCTACACTTATTGACAACCTGTTTGTCAATGTTCTCGACATGAAAATAGAAAGTGGATTATTGATAAATGATATAAGCGACCACTTGCCAATCTTTGCACTTATCCATGGCCACACGGGGCCCAACCCAGAAAAAATCTCAAAATCGTTCAGACACAAATCACCAAACGCAATCAGTTCTTTTAAAGAGGACTTGCTGAAGCAAGACTGGACAGAAGTCTATGTATCAGATGTAAATGAAGCCTATGACACATTTATAAACATTGTAACCACTCTTTATGAAAAAAACTGCCCATTAGTTAAAAAAAAGCTTAAACACAAATTTACTGACAAACCATGGCTAACCAAAGGACTACAAAAGGCGTGTAAAAAGAAAAATTTATTATATAAAGCTTTCATAAAGAAAAGGACAAAAGAAGCAGAGCAGCGGTATAAAACATACAAAAATAAGTTAACATATATAATAAGATGTAGTAAAAGAGACTATTACAGTAAAGAACTGGAAAAAAACAAAGACAATATTAAAAATACATGGACAATACTTAACAGTATTCTTGGAAATAAAAGCAGAAATACCAGCTACCCAACTAACATTCCAAAAAATAATAAATCGACTCCGAATGTGAATATAGCTTCACCTGCAGATGAATTTAATAATTTTTTTGTTAACATTGGACCTAAACTGGCCCGAGAAATACCCACTACGGTGCCAACAGGTGATTCAATATGCAATAACACTGCTGTAAAAGACACCATCTTCATAAAGAACACAGACGAAAGAGAGGTCATTGAAATTGTTAAATCGTTCAAAAGTAAAACATCTACTGACTGCGATGGTATTGATATGCTACTAGTCAAAACTGTTATCGAATGCATAGTGAAACCACTGACGTATATCTGTAACCTGTCTCTCCAATCAGGTATATTTCCCAATGCAATGAAAATAGCTAAAGTAATTCCGATTTACAAGACAGGCGACAGAGGGGAACTCTCCAACTACAGACCAATTTCACTATTACCGCAATTTTCCAAGATACTTGAAAAAATATTCTATGAGAGAATTGACAACTTCATACTGAAGAATGATTTATTGTGTGAGCAGCAATATGGGTTCAGACACAAAAGGACAACAGCATATGCCTTAATGGAATTTACAGAAAAAATAAAAATATCAACAAAAACTAATCAATTCTGACCAGTAGGAGGAAGCAGAGGATTAAAACACTGAAGCAGTTTGACTTTGTTTCTGTGTTAGTCTGGAAATGTGGGTTTAACTGGGTGAACTGCTGTTTGTTCAGGAATAACTGACTGACTCAGGGAAGAAAAATGAAAGTTCTCAGACTTTCTGTGGAATTATTTTTCATCACTGAGTCTAAGCTGGAACCACTTGAACACGACAAGCTTAGACTTTTCTGACATATTAAATGATAACAATTATTCACTATTAAGCACAAACTCCTTAATGTCAGAGTTTGAAGCTGAAACATAATAAAGGTCAATGTCTTTAATAAACTCTCCATGTTTGAACTATTAATGTGATTAATAAGGTAAAGTGGCTCTGATTATTGTAGTAATTATTTCTCATCAATAACCTCCAAACTGACAGGATCCAGTTAACCACACTGGTCACGTGACACAGATGAAACGTTGATGAAATGATTGACAAGAAAGTTTCAATAATTCCACTTGTCTTGTGTTCTTAGATGAACACAATTATTTAGTTCATCTTCTCAGTCCTCTCTGCTTTCTCTACCACAGTAGATCTGTTGGAAAAATGAATGTAGAGGATAATGAGCTGCTGTGAGACTGGCTGACAGATAAACAAGTCTTTGCTCATCATTGAAGGTCAGCAGCTGAAGTTTATCCTCCCTACTTTTTTGGAAGATTATATATTGTACAACAATATTATAATATATACTATTATACTGAAGGACTTAAAGACTTAATTCTATTAAAAAAAATCTGCTCAGCTTTGTGCATATTGTCCTCATGGAGCTAAATCTCACTTTGTTTTTCTTTTTATTATTATTATTATACTTGGACTATATTTGTTTTGTTAAATAAGTGTTTACATACATTTATATACTTTCTTTCTTGCATATAGTAAGATTTTACAAGTTGTTTTCTTCATTCGGATTTTGAATGAATCTTAAAGGACTGAATAATCCGGTCAAGCGGTCAAAAGTGTTTTCCCATCTTCAGCGCTTCAAAGCTGATATAGTGTTTCTTCCGGAAACTCATCTCTGTGACCAAGATCATTGGAGACTTAAATGCTCATGGGTAGGTGATATTTTTCATTCTTTTTTCAGCTCAAAAGCCAGAGGAGTAGCTATTTTAATTCATAAAAAAAAAAAAATCCTTCTCAACTTCTAAAATAATAACTGATAAAAATGGCAGATAGCCGATTACTGCAGGGAGCTTATTTCACACTCCCGTTTTATTGGTTAACATGTACGCTCCTAATTTGGACAGTCCGGACTTTGTGAATAGATTATTTAGTCCTCTCCCTTTCTTAGACACACATTTCCTAATTCTAGCTGGTGATCTTAATTGTGTTCTAAACCCGTCTTTAGACCGTTCTTCTCCTTCCTCACACAATCCTCGATGGCTAAATCAATATCTGAGTTTATGCACCAAAATGGGTTTGTCGACCCCTGGAGGTTTTTCAACCCACAAACCTGGGCAGATTCCTTCTTTTTTCAGGTGCATCAAACCTATTCTTCCGCCAGGTTCCAAACCTAAACTTCCGCCGGTTTCACCAATCACATTTGTCTAATTGGCACTGAAACGCTCAGTTTAACCAACCAAATGCATTGTTGCACTGCATTCACTTCCGTGTTTACAGTGAGTAGTGAATTTATAGTTTGCAGTGAGTAACGGAACACATCTGCAAACAGAGTGTGTGATTTAAAAAAAAAAAAAAAAACACTCACCCATGAGGTTTTTAACACCGTCCCTTCCTCCGTCTCCCCCAGCCTGCCCGTGGACGCCTCACCACGTCTCCGTCCTGACTCCGTGTGCGAAGCGCTGGGTTTGTGTTGAAAAACATGCACCTTTCTCAAAAGTACCCTGTTGCGGGAGCGCGCGGGAGGGGAGTAGATCCCATTACAGCGAGTGTTTGAACATCTTTAGAGGTAAAATCATTACTACATCTGGTCAATGAGCTTTAAAACTGAATCTCCATTGTGGACGGACAAACGCACCCCCCCTCCCACCACCGCGTCTTGTTGTAAATAAAAGGGTTGTGTGTGTGTAGACCGACATGCAGCAGACAGGTAGGCACGGAAAGACAGAGAATATTCTCTATTTTTTTTTTTTTTCAAAAAAACACAGACTCCAATAGCCAATACAGAGCAACAGAATAATTTATTTTTTCCTCTCTACTTGGTACCGAGTGGTTGGGCACCATAGGGAGTTTTCAAATGAAGGCGCTGCCAATAATTTTCAAATCTCTACTCTTTAACATGCATTCATTGCAATTTAGCGGTTGTAATGGATATTGTGTAAATGTTTGTATTTGCTGTTGCACAAGAGTTTTTCTGTATAGCAAAAGTTTCTGCTTAATTTACAAATCACTATACAGGCACATCTCAAAAAATTAGAATATCATGAAAAAGTTCAATATTTTTTGTCACTCATTTTAGAAAGTGAAACCTATGTATTATATAGATTCATTACACACAGAGAGTGAAATATTTCAAGTGTTTATTTATTTTAATTTTGATGATTATGGCTTACAGCTCATGAAAACCCCAAATTCAGTTTCTCAATAAAATAGAATATTACATAAAATTAATTTAAAAAAAATAGTTTTTTAATACAAATGTGGACCGACTGAAAAGTATGTCCATGTACACACTCAATACTTGGTCGAGGCTCCTTTTGGATTAATTACTGTATCAATGTTGCGTGGCAGGAGAGGTGGAGGAACCTGCTGGTGCATTATCTTGGTTCCGAAGAACAACACATCTTCTTTGGGCTGTGTGGCGGCAGTTCGCAGGAAGACGGGCTGGCTCTGATGGACAGTACTTTCGGTGACTATTCCACTGTCACCGAGAGGACGTATGAGTTTTTCAACCGTTGGCAGCGGGTGGGTGAGTCCACACAGTTAATCGTTTTGGAGCTATGTAGCTTAGCAAAGAAGTGCGCTTTTGGACCTATGGAGGAGGAGCTAGTGCGGGACAAGCTAGCTCACAGCACCAGCAGTATGTGGCTGAGGAACATGCTTAGGCTAACCAGGGAAACCTTGTCGTTGGAGGGTGTGCTGGACTTGGTCAAACAAAGAGAATCCATGACCCTGCAGAAGCTAATAGTCTCAGCTAGCGAGGTGCTGGCTACATGTGGTTTCCTGCCGAGATCGGCGGTCAGCATGCAAGCTAGGCCTTGAAACCGAGCTAAGAAGAAGAAGAGGTGGATGAAGGCATGTAGCAGAGCCCACACTTTGTCTCCTGGCCTAGTGGTGGCGGAGCCCAGCGACCTTGAACGAGTGTGTGTAGCTCGGGGAAAGGGCCGTTAAAGCAGTACATGCTTCAGCTTGATTGAGTCAACGTGCCCTTCATGGTGGACTCAGGGTCCGGGAGATTCATCTTGTGCTTGGCTACACTACAGAGGCTGTTTCCCACGAAAGTTATTAAAGGGGGGGGGGGCAGTGAAGATGTTTGGGTACGGTCATGTGGAGATTGAGATGGTGGGCACAGTGGAATTCTCGGTGACCTGTGGGTCGAAGACAGTGTCCAGATTCACTTTTCAGGTGGCACTCCAGGAGGCGGACCTATTGGGAATCGACCTGCTGGGGGAACTAGCTTTCTCTATAAGGGACCCGGAAGGCTCATCAGTGTTGACAGTCTGTCCAGATTGGCACCTCCGCTGGCCAGCATTGTTTAAGGGCCTGTGCCGTATTGGAGCTTTTCATCACCGCCCTCTCATCAATTAGAACGTGACACTGAAAATTCAGCCACTGCAACGACTCCCCCTCGCACCGCGGGATGAGATCTCAGCAGAGCTGTCCAAGCTACTGGAGTCTGGCATCATCGAGAAAGTGGATGCTGCGCCGTGGATCTCCAACCTGGTTGTGGCCAGAAAAAAAAGAGGGAGGTATCAGACCCTGCATTGATGTCAGGGTTGTGAACAAGGTGGTCATTCCAGACAAATATCCCCTCCCGACTATGGAGGAGCTCACGGCGATGTTCAGTGGGTCTCAGATGTTCACGAAGCTGGATCTCCACCAGGGATACCTGCAAGTACTGCTCCACCCGAACAGTAGAAACCTGATGGAGTATGTGACTCACATGGGGTTTTTTCGGTATACCTGGGTGCTGTTCGGACTGAGCTCTGCACCAAGCTGTTTTCAAAAAGTCATGTCAACCATGCTGGCTGGTCCCAAGGGCGTGGCGGCATACTTGGATGACATCGTGGGGCGTGGGGCGTTGCGGGATGAACACGACATGAGACTGGAGAGGATCCTGGGCACACTTCAAGAGCACGGGATTTTCCTGAAGGGCTAGAAGTGTATCTTTGCAGCAGACACCGTGGAGTTTGTGGGACTTTGGCTGACTGGTAGAGGACTGCAGCCGCTGCTCTCAAATGTGGAGGCGGTTCTACACATCCCAGACCCTTCCACACCCTCTCAGATCTCGTCGTTTCTGGGCATGGTCAATTTCTGTGAGCGGTTCATCCCTCACTATTCAGAGACAATTGAACCTCTCCGGGCTCTGTTGAAGCAGGATACGCTGTGGAAGTGGACCCCAGCCTGCTCAGCAGCGGTCGCAAAGTTAAAGCAGCAGCTCATCTCCCCGCCAGTGTTGGCTCATTTTGACCCCAATCAGATGACCATTGTGACATGCAATGCATCCAGTTCAGTGCTGGGAGCAGTCATGTCTCAGGTGCAGGATGGTATGGAGCGCCCAGTGGTGTTCGCGTCAAGAGCCCTCTCAGCGGCGGATAAAAAATATGTAGTAGGTTAGAGGTAGGCGTTGGCCTGCATCTGGGCATGTGAGAGATGGCACAGCTACCTCTACGGACACCACTTCACCTTAAAGACGGACCGTCGGGCGTTCACGACTTTGCTGGAGACATTGGGGTTGGGTCACAGGCCCTTGAGGATCCACAGGTGGTCTGAGAGGCTGAGAGCCTATACCTTTACAACCAAGTTCACCCCAGGCAAGGATAACATTGTGGCGGACCTCTTGTCTCGTGCCACAGTAAATTCCTCCCTATCGGACGACGGTGATGATGACTCACTCAAAGCGGACCTGATCCACGTGCTGCATGGAACGCTCCAAAAGATTGTGTCTCCCCAGGAATTCTAGGAGGAGTTGGAACGGGATCCAGTGATGGCGAAATTACGCTCGGCAATTAGAGAAGGTTGGCCAGCAGGGGTGCTGGGTGAGTTGGCACCCTATCACCGGGTATAGGATGAACTGAGCTGCTGGGATGAGGTGCGCGTGGCCAGAGGACATTGTGCCCTAATCCCGTCGTCCCTGAGGGCGCGTGTTCTGGTGATGCTGCACGAGGGCCACCTGGGGGTGGTTAAGGTGAAGCAGCGCAGTAGGGATTCTGTCTGGTGGCCAGGCATTGATAAGGACATCAAGGCCATGGTGAAACACTGCGTGCCATGCCTGGGGAGCGGCAAGACTGGTGGACCACCTCCCCTGCACCTACAGCCAGTACCATACCTGGGTGGACCTTGGAGGCATGTCGAGCTGGACATCTGTGGCAAACTGCATGCGGCTCCTTTGGAATAGCCGGTTTCTTGTCATGGCCTATGTCATGTTCTTGAAGTGGCTAGAAGTGCTCCCAGCCAGCTCTGTCACGACGGAAGTGGTCACAGGGTTCCTGGCCTCCCTGTTTGCTAGATGGGGGACCTCAAGCACGGTTACCATGGACAATGGCCCGCAATTTCTCTCCAGGGCTTTTGAAGAGTTTCTGAGCACCAGAGGTGTGGAACATGTTAAGACGGTGTTTTATCACCTGCAGGGAGGGGTTGAGCACTTCAATAAGACATTAAAGAATGGACTGAGAGCTCACTTGGTGGATGGCTTTGCATTCGCGGATGCTCTGAACAGCACGTTGCTGTACTATAGAGCATCTGTCCATGCCACAATGGGATGTTCTCCGGCGGCCCTCATGCTGGGACAGGAGTTACCTTTGCCGGTGACTTGGCTGAGACCAACAGTGATGGATTCTCAGGAGTACACCAGAGCAGTATGGAACCAGGTCATCAGATACTAATGTAGAATGAAGCGGAGGTTTAACAGGAAGCACATGGCAAGGGATCATGGACTGAAGGAAGCGGACCGGGTGTGGCTCAAACACCCTCTCCGCATCCATAAACTTCAACCGCTGTGAACGGGGCCACGACAAATCATGAGACAGCGGGGTCCGTACACATTTGTGTCATGGCTGCCAATTTGTCACACCTGTGTGCACACCTGGCTGTCATCATCCTCTGGCTATTTATACCGTCAGGTCCAGTGCTCTGTGCGGAGTCATCTGTTTCCTTCTCCAGAAACCTGCTACGCCAAGTCACTGAGCTTCCTAGCCTCGCTGTGCTTCTCCACGTCGGTTTCCCAGCCTCCTCCATTACCTGTCCGGGCCTGAGCCTCCTGGACTTTCCAGCTGTCAAGTAAGCTACCATCATACTTTCTCTCCTTGTCCGTTTCCCCTGTGCACAGGTGGAGATCCATGGCAGTGGACCCTTTCTCCCTGGCAGCGGACTCACCTGCTTCCCACACCAGCGTTCCGCTCCCCGCCTGCCCTGCGGGTACTATCTTCCTGGCAGTAGCTTCTGTGGTAACCTTGACGTCTCTCTACCACCTCTGACAGTAAGCACTGGACTATCTGGTGCTCATCTTGCCTGAATTGCATCTAACACTCCCTGTGTCTCTTCATAGGGTTCCCAGGTCGTATGGTGCTCTGCTCACCCCAGCTGACTCGTCTGCTCACACTACACACACTCAAATACACATACACGCACCCACTCATGTCCACTATATCCAATAATAGGTTAATTGTATCAGTCTTGAGTCATGTCTGCTCTGTGGGTCACTAAAACCATGTCAGTACGACAACGCCAAAGTGACCCAGCAGACAGCGCGCTAGCGCGCAGGGTGAACAGCTTGGAGGCTTGAGTTGATCAGTTAGCCTATCAACAGCAGGTTATGCTGACACAGTTAGCCCAGGTAACTGACAGGCTAGATCGTCTGGTTAGCCCACAGGGTTTCCCCTCAGTTTCCACTAGCTCCTTTGCTCCCGCTAGTTCTACCACTAGTTCCACCGCTAGTCAGCCTACTCCAGGCCCCGCATTTCGGCCTACTCCCGTCCCGACTCCCACCCGTTTTTGTGGCAAATTGGGGGAAGCCAGGGGGTTTCTTATGGAATGTGATATTGTGTTCCAACGGGTGCCGAGGGACTTTCCCACTGACCATAGCTGCATAGGTTATATGATTAATTTGTTAGAGGGACGGCCTTTGGTATGGGCGTATGCTATAATGGCGAGGGCTAATTAGACTTTGCTAACGTACGCTCAGTTTGTCAGCTGAATTTCAGGAGGTGTTCGGTCACTCTGACCTCGAGGATGTGCTTACCTCCCGGTTGTTGAATCTTCGGCAGGGGGCTAGAGCCGTCACCGATTACGACGTGGACTTCTGGGTCGTGGCCACGGAGGTTGGGTGGGAGGATGCCTCACTGTGTAGAATTTTTGTCAAAAGCCTAGGTCCTAGCCCATGGGATGAGCTAGCCCATGTGGATAAGCCCTCTACTCTGCATGAGCTAATATCCTTGGCTATTAGTATTGATAACAGACTAAGAGAGCGGGTGGCCGAACGGAGAACTTCCGGTCGCTCAGGCGGACAGTCTCGCTGCTCCCTACAGCCCCCCTGTTGGCCCTTCCATCTGCTGATTCCCCGGAAGACCAGGAACCTATGGTAGTGGGTGGTTTCAAACTATCGTCAGCGGAGAGACAGCGCCGCCGGGAGTTGGGATTGTGCATTTACTGTGGGAGCGAGAAACATGAGGTCGAGTCATGTCCCAAGCAGCCAAAAGGGGGAGTTCGTGCATCGCAGCAGGGGGACTCACGGACTCACCTCACAATAATCCCCTCTCCCATTTCATGATTCCTATTCATTTCAGTTATGGTCATAGAGAGACAAACACACATGCACTCATTGATTCAGGGGCCGAGCAGAGCTTTATTTCAGGGGAACTGGCAACCTGGTTGGGGCTTCCCATTCAGCTATTAGAAACCCCATTGAGACTTATTGCTCTGTCTAAAGCCCCTTTGGCCACAGTCACTCATCGGACCGCCCCAGTATCAGTTATTGTATCAGGCAATCATCAGGAAGAATTAAGGCTGTATGTTCTACCAGTGTCCTCCACCCTGGTTATTCTTGGCTATCCCTGGCTGCGCCTGCACAACCCCTCTATTGACTGGCGTTCTGGGTGTGTTGTTTCCTGGAGCTCATTCTGTTTGAGTGCCTGTTTGCAGTCCACTGTGTGCTCGCCTGCCGTGCTTCTGGGTGCACCTGCCTCTTCTCCTCCCGATTTGTCCAAGGTACCATCTGAATATCTCTCTTTCTTCCTGCCCTTCAGAGAGAACAGTCACTTTTTCTTCTGCTCCCTCTTTCACCCTCCTCCACCCTCCCTAACTGAGAATCCCAGCTTGCTGTCTTGTCTGCGTCGCTGTTCTTCTGGCTGAATCTTGATCCAAATGAAAAAAATGGATTTGGTGAGCGGCTTTAATAAAATTAACAACCTTTTACATAAATTTGGGCCAGGGGGAGCCCCTATGGAGAGACCCATGGATTGGAACACATGTGTCTGCATGATTCGACTGATGATGTGGAAACATCTATCTGGTTTGGCACGATCACAGGATTTTTCTGCTGATTGGCTCTGGAGTTTTCCTGGTGTATCGAAAATTTAACTAGAAGAGCTAATCAAAGCGGTCCCGGCGTTGCTGCTTCTTCAACAATTCGACTAGACGGGGGAGAGCACTAACTAACGGCAAGACTAACATGGAAATTACCATCTGGCATGCACTGTAGAGAGATGGACTCTGCCGGACATGCTTCCCATGTTTAGAAGGGAAACATCTGGAGTCGTTTTGGTGCCCTCCAAGAATGGATTTAAAGCCTATGTATGGAAATTATGAACACAGGATTGCAAGAGCTGTAAATTCTATGCTCTGAGTGATCTGTGTTATCAGACCTTGAATTCGGTGCCCTGTTGATTATGTTCCTCCTGGATTAAGACAAAACAGAAGATTGTGCTTCTCTTCATAAACATTCTGTTGTGCTGCAATCTGAACTCTCAAGGACAGTGACTGGCTCAGGAAATTTCCATCTGCCATGCCTCAAGGACATGCTTCCGAGTTTCAGACACTAAGACATAACATCTCGGCTGGGAGAGATTTGCTGCCTCCAGTAACTGATAAACACCCACCTGCATTCAACATACACGAACACACTGATTCACATATACTGAATTACATCCATTCATTCACTGATCCTCTCTGACTTTTGGTTCTGTTGTCTGCTAAATGTGCATTGAGGTTTTTTTTTCCTGCAATCAAAATTTCGCTCACTCACTGAGCGCCATTTTGATAAACATGTTTTTTTTCTCTCGCCTACTGTGTCATATCCCTTCCCTTTTTCTTTCTTTATGACTGGCGCCTATCGGCTGCCCCGGCATTGGATGCGCTCTGCAGAGCGTGCCCAAATGCCAAGTCACGTTTCGTTACCTTGTATTCATACATGTGTAATGACAATAAAGTTGAATCTCATCATCTCATCTCATCTCATATCATGACTTGGGGGCTGTCTTCAGCAAATCTCAGGCCCTTTCCCTCCCCCCTCACCGCCCATATGATTGTGCGATTAACCTCCGGGCCGGTGCTCCACTGCCATCTAGTAGACTTTACAACCTGTCTGCCCCAGAGCGCGCAGCTATGGACACTTACATCAAGGAGTCCTTGAGTTCGGGCATAATACGACCATCTTCATCGGCGGTGGGGGCAGGGGTTTTTTTTGTCGGGAAAAGGGATGGTTCTCTTAGGCCATGTATTGACTTTCGGGAACTTAACAATATAACCATCAAAGACAAGTACACTCTCCCGCTCATCAATTCTGCCTTTGATTCCCTCCAGGGGGCCTGTTGCTTCAAGAAGTTGGATCTGCGCAATGCCTGCCATCTGGTGCGGATCCGGGAGGGTGATGAGTGGGAGACGGCCTTCCGGACCCCTAGTGGGCATTTTGAATACCTGGTCATGTCGTTTGGGCTGACCAATGCCCCGGCTGTCTTCCAGCGATTGATTAATGATGTTCTGAGAGACTTTTTGGGCACCTTTGTATTTGTTTATTTGGATGATATTCTCATCTTTTCCCAGTCCATGGATGAACATCGTATGCATGTGAGGACGGTACTGCAGCGGCTGCTGGAAAACAAACTCTTTGTGAAGGTGGAGAAGTGTGAGTTCCATGTCTCCAGTACATCCTTCCTTGGCTTTATCATCGTCCACAACAAGACCATCACGACCCAGCAAAGGTAAAGGCGGTGGTGGAGTGGCCCACTTCCTCGTCCAGGAAGCAGCTTTTACAATTCCTGGGGTTCGCTAACTTTTACCACCGCTTTATTCAGGACTACAGTCGCATTGCTCTGCCACTAACCAATCTGACCTCAACCGAGGTACCTTTTTGGTGGACGGAGGAGGCGACTGCGGCCTTTTCCTCCTCTCCTATATTGATGCAGGTGGACCCTGCTCTCCAATGTCTGGTGGAAGTGGATGCATTGGATTTGGGGGTTGGAGCTGTCTTGTGCCAGTGACAGTTTGCTGCTGGCGGTCAAGCTCGCATTAGAGGAGTGGCGTCACTGGCTGGAGGGCGCTTCTCAGCCGTTCGTCATTTGGACCGACCACAAAAATCTGGAGTACCTCTGGACGGCCAAGCATCTGAACGCTTAACAGGCCCGCTGGTCTCTCTTCTTTGGACGCTTCAATTTCACCATTACCTACCGCCCCGGGTCAAAGAATACGAAACCGGATGCCCTGTCCCGTCAGTTTGCCCCGGAGATGGCAGAGATGACCGAACATCCAATTGTCCCCTCATCGTGTGTCGTGGGCACCCTCTCTTGGGGTATTAAGGACAGGGTCCTGAGTGCACAGGCTGACGAGGCCAACCCAGGCAGGGGGCCAGTGGGGAAGTTGTTTGTCCCATCGGCTGTTCGGGGGGAGGTCATTCAGTGGGGTCATGCGTCAAAGTTTGCGTGCCACCCGGGAAGGGTGCGCACGGTGGCTCTCCTGCAGAGGACGTTTTGGTGGCCTTCCCTCTAGAAGGACGTGGGAGACTACATCTGGGCCTGTCCCCAGTGTGCTGCTGGCAAGACATCCTCTTCTCCACCTGCCGGGCTGCTCCATCCCCTCCCCATCCCTAGCAGACCATGGTCCCACATGGCTTTGGACTTTGTCACCGGACTCCCTACATCCAATCAGTTCATGGCTATCCTCACACTGGTTGACAGATTCTCCAAGGATGCCCATTTCATCCCCTGCGGGGGTTACCCTCAGCTAAGGAGACAGCAGACCTTCTTGTCCAGCATGTGGTTAGGCTGCATGGTATCCCCCGGGACATCGTCTTTGATCGAGGGCCCCAGTTCGTTTCCAGAGTTTGGAGGTCTTTCTGCGCTGCGCTGGGGGCTACGGCAAGTCTGTCATCAGGCTACCATCCATAATCCAACGGGCAGTGTGAGCAAGCTAATCAGGAGTTGGAGGCGGTGCTGCGGTGCGTCGTGACCTTGAATCCATCATCATGGAGCACTCACCTCCCCTTGATTGAATATGCTCATAATACTTCTGTGTCCACTGCTACTGGCATGTCCCCCTTTGAAGCCTCGCTGGGTTATAATCCCCCACTGTTCCCTGAGGAGGGACATCGCTGTTTTCTCTGTTAGCGAACACTTGAAGTGTTGCCGGCGGCTCTGGAAGGCAACCAGGGCAGCACTACAGCGGACGGCTGAGTGCAACACTTTGGTGGCCAACCAGCGCAGGGTCCCAGCTCCCACCTACCGGGTAGGCCAACAGGTATGGTTGTCCACTAAACACATTAATCTGAAGGCTGAAAGAAAAAAGACGTTGCTACGGTTCATTGGACCTTTTCCCATTAGCCGGATTATCAACCCTGTCTCCATGCACCTAAATCTCCCCCCCTCCCTCCGCATCTTCCCGACCTTTCACGTTTCTCAGGTCAAGCCCGTCTGCTCCAGCCCTTTGTGTCCTCCTCCCAGGTCTCCACCTCCACCGATGGTGATCGACGGCAACCCGGCATGGCCAGTCACCGCCATCTTGGACGTTTGTCACCGGGGTCATGGCTTGCAGTACCTGGTGGACTGGGAGGGTTACGGGCCGGAGTGGAGATCCTGGGTATGTCCCTCCTTCGTGCTGGACAAGCAGCTCATCAGGGACTTCCATTGGACGCACCCAGAAAGGTTGGAACGACCGCCGAGAGGCGTGTTGTAGGGGAGGAGTACTGTCATGGCTGTCAATTTGTCACACCTGTGCGCACACCTGCCTGTCATCATCCTCTGGCTATTTATACCATCAGGTCCAGTGCTCTGTGCGGAGTCGTCTGTTTCCTTCTCCAGAAACCTGCTACGCCAAATCACCGAGCTTCCTAGCCTCACTGTGCTTCTCCACATCGGCTTCCCAGCCTCCTCCATTACCTGTCCAGGCCTGTGCCTCCTGGACTTTCCAGCTGCCAAGTAAGCTACCATCATACCTTCGCTCCTTGTCCATTTCCCCTGTGCACAGGTGGAGATCCATGACGGCAGACCCCTTCTCCCTGGCGGTTGACTCACCTGCTTCCCACACCGGCGTTCAGCTCCCCGCCTGCCCTGCAGGTACTATCTTCCTGGCAGTAGCTTCTGTGCTAACCTGGGCATCTCTCTACCACCTCTGACAGTAAGCACTTGACTATCTGGTGCTCATCTTGCCTGAATTGCATCTAACACTCCCTCTTTCTCTTCCTAGGGTTGCCAGGTCGTATGGTTCTCTGCTCGCTCCAGCTGACTCGCCTGCTCACACTACACATACTCAAACCCACATAAACGCACCCACTCACGTCCACTATATCCAATAAAAGGTTAATTGTATCAGTCTTGAGTTGTGTCTGCTCTGTGGGTCACTAAAACCATGTCAATTTGAGCTGGAAGACGGGTCTTGGTGGCATGCCAGTAGACTGAGGAGATCACCACTGGAACAGAGAACTGAATCCACAATGGGACGTTTCAGTGAGAGCTGGGACTGGGGGGTCCGGACTGATGAGGACCCACAGGCTAGGCCGATGGTGCCAGGCGCAGTGTCCCCCCCTTCAGGATGCCACGCTAGAATTCGTTGGAGGCCTAGGTACCTGGAGGATTTTGTCACAAGGACTATTCTATTCGACGCCAGTTGGATATAGCGACAGAATAATCCACTCCAGCTATGCCGGGTGTTCTGGTAGTCTACCCAGACACCCGTGGAGTTCATCTGTTTATAGTTGGTCTTGTTCATGGGTTTAAATACAAAAAAAAGGTAACTGATGGTGATGTGTTGACTTTCATGTTTACTGAATTGTGGCAAAGGGGTGGGGTCTGGTACTTTGTGGGGGGGGGGTGTTACATATGGGAATTGTACTTTGGGGCTTGCCGTAGCTCAGCTGGGGTGGGGGGTGAGTGACATCAGGCGGGCTACGGCTGGGGTCATATATTCTGATGTGAAGTTCAATAAAGGGTGTTCAGTGATCAGCAGAACCAACTCTCCGTTCTCCATTATTCAGACGTAACACATGGACTCAAATAAATGTGAATGAGCTCATGTAAAAATGTTTGCACAATAGATGTTTGTCCATTACCCAGGTCTATCACAGCCCAAGCAGTGGTATTTGAACTGGCAGAGACATGAACAAACACGATAGCTGCTAGCCACTAAGCTAACTGGGGAACTATTAAACGGCTCAGTATGGTTACAAAAACAATCAAAATGTGAAACACGTACTTTATAAAGAAAAAAGTGATCTGCCCGCACACTATTTCCAGTGTGTACAGTGGTAAGTGAAAGTGATAAAATTGAGCTATTGATGAGAAAGCAATGGGCAAATATAATGAAAGTGGAACCAGAAATACCGGTGGACTGGAATGTGGAAGTACGTTACTCTGCATCAGGGGTCACCAACCTTTTTGAAACTGAGAGCTACTTCAGTCCTGAGTTCTACGAAGGGCTACCAGTTTTATACACATGAAAAAAAGTTGCAACATTTAAGTTTATATATTATTATTAATGATTACTGATATTCATCTACGTGAAGATACTGATCACATTAATAAATTTGCACAATAATTATTAAAAATGATTTAACAAGGCAGGAAACATACATTTCAACATACACTATTTCTAATCTCTGTAAATGTCTCATTTTCAAATGATCACTTCTACAACATTTCGTAGGAAATATTCATGTCCCATTTTGAACCAAGTTTATACAAGTTATCAGTTATGTTAGACTACAAAAATCAGTTCTTTCAGATTTTTAAATCTTATCACATTTTGTAATAATCACCAAATTTACAGCATTTTAACAAAATTATATCTCTCACACTTTATGAAAATATTTCAAACAATTTTTTTAACATTTAAATGTAATCTTGCCATGCAACTACCATCATCTGGTCTGTTTGTCAGTTAGTGAGAAGCCTGGCATTGCGTGCTGCAATCTGGGATGTAGCTTGACACTGCAACTCTGAGTGAGTCTTGCAGATGTGCATCAGTGAGGCACAGTGTTGCCAGGTTTCACGAGAGAAACAAGTGACCAGCTTTATGGAAACAAGCCCAAAAAAAGCCCAACAGGCAACCTCACACATTGTAAAAGAGAGGCTGCTGCTTGATAACATATATAAGATAAGATAAGATAAGATAAGATAAGCCTTTATTAGTCCCACAACGGGGAAATTCCAGGATTGCAACAGCACAGGGATAGCAACACTCAGAGCAACAATCAGAAGGCAAAAAAAGCAAGCAAGAGCAGCTAATATACATATGTACATATTACTATAAAATATATATATACACACACACACACACAGACACACAGTGCAGAGCATTGTAGCTGGATGGAATAAATATATGAATATATGAACACACAGTGCAGAGCATTGTAGCTAGATGGAATAAATATGTAAATATATAAACACCCATATTGATATATAGATTTATTTTTGTTTGCAGTGAATTAATTAAACACAGTCAGCATTGAATAACGGAATTTTATAAACTCTAATTAAAGGAAAATACATATGCATTCTGCATAAGCAACAGCAAATTTATAGTCAACATAGCCAACATAAAATCTTTGAATAAATTAAAATTTTAAACTCTGATCAAAAGAAAAGTCATGTACATTCTGCATAAGTAACAGCACTAAACACGATTACAGTTTAGTAATGTGGGATGATGGGAGTTGTTGTGTGTGTGTGTGACATGGTTTTATGACCCAGTGACCAGATGTAGACCCCAGAATAGATTCAATTAGGTTTATTAGCGTGTTGAGTGTGTGGATGCGTGTGTAAGTGTGAGCAGGAACTTCAGGGAACAGAGCAGGACAGAGTACGGCCTGGCAACCCTAGGAACACACAGAAGCGGAACAGTTAGTGATAGGAACTGCAGAGGATGAACAGTTTTGTCTGAGGCTTACTGGATGCAGAGATGGTGGACGGCTCAGGTTCAGCACGGTGGCTACAGCCAGGAGGACAGTGTCTGCTGATGCGGTTGTAGCTCCTGCTGGTGTGTTGACTTAGAGGTGGAGGTGTAGAGTAGGAGGGAAGGAGAGGAGTCTGCCGCCACAGAGGAGGAGAGAATCCACCGCCACGGAGGTCCGCCTGTGCACAGGGGACTAGGAGACAAGTTGAGTAGAATAGAAGGGCTTACGTGAGCTGCAGGTTCGGTCCTTCAGACTTCGGTGGCCGCAGGCTTGGAACAAGGTCAACGATAGGCTTTGACAAGATGTAGAGGATGGCAGCTGAAGCTCGTCCGGAGCACAATGAGACAACTCCGCACTGACGCCTGGATAGCGCAGTATAAATAGGCCAGGTCTAGATGGAAAGCAGGTGTGCGCACAGCTGATGGCAATAAGCACAGAGCAGACCATGACAGTGTTCAGGTTCAGGTTCAGGTTACTTTATTTGTACCCGTAGGTAGATTTGTTTTGCAGTCTGGTGACATCCATATTTACAAGCCACAAATTACATTCAACATAGACACAAACACAGGCACATATGAAGCTGACTATAAACATGATAAAAATACTCAAGGCTCCATCAATCAGGGTATAAAAAGACAAAGAGATGGGAGAAAAACCAGAGGTAAGAGAGAAGGGTCATATTAAAAGTTAAAAACTAGTCAAAGAGGTTAAAAACTCAAAGGTCTAAAACCCAATAAAATATTTAGAACCCAAGTAACATCCTACAAAAATAAGTAAATATAAAATGGAGTTAATAAATAGGTACCTAAATTATGTGCAATATATTGTTACAGCTTGTTCAACTCTTTGACAGCAGCAGGGACAAAGCTGTTTTTGTAGCGCTGGGTTCTACTTTTTGGGACAGCAAACCTCCGTCTTGAGGGAAGAAGCTAAAAGTTGCAGTGCAAAGAGTGGGAGTCATCATTTAAAATGGAGGTAGCCATCCTCTGTACTTGTCTGGTGTACAGGGATGTCAGGCTCAGCTGTGACTCACCAAACAAACGACTGGACCACCTAACTACCTGATCCAAGGATTTCCTCTGTTTCAGTTTTATCTGACCAAACCATGACACTAAAGAAAAGGATAAAACAGATTCAATAAAAGCCCGATAAAACATTGTCAGTGTGATGCCGTACCCGCCCACAGGGTAACATCAGGTGGGAACAGCCCACTGTGTATATAGTTCTGTGATCTGTGTAATAAAGGTTAGTTGTTGGCTGCATGAATGGTGACTCAGACTCCTGTTATGAGTTATTGAGATGCCCAATGGGACCGTGCGTGCTGCCTCCACCGCTGGTGCCGTTTCTGGAGTGTGTGGGAGAGCCAGTGGTCCTGTGGCCAGAGTTGAGGGCCTCGTTTGAGGCTTACATCAGGGCGCTGGGCTTCCAAAGGCTCGATGAGAGATGACGGCGGGCACTCCTGGCCCACAATCTTGGTGCGGAGGGCCGAAGGATTCTCGGTAAACTGGGGGGAGTGGACTGCTACGAGGATGCTGCTGAGCAGCTGGCCGAGTGCTTTGGCGAGCAGACAAGGGCCAGGAGGCTGCTGGCGTTGGAGCTGTTGCCGCCGGGAACGGCAGAGCTAGTTAGCTCTGGGAGGCTAACAGCCCATTCTATGCCTATGGACAGGCTAGCTGAGGAGCTAACTTCACGCCAAAATCAGGCAGTGAGCGGCCAGCTGGGCATCGAGGCAGGACCACAAGTGGAGGAGACCCCGGTCACCGAAGACGGTGGAGAGGGAATGCAGCAGGAGTCATCCCCACAGCTGCAGACTTGGCAGCAGGAGAGCGGGTCCATGGAGGCTGGGAGCCCCAGAGAACAGAAGCAGCAGTCGGGCGTGGAGACGGCGCAGCGGGGCACCTGGAGAGAGGGTCCCGGGAGCAGCGACAAGGTGCCTGGGTCGGAGAACGACGTTGGCGAAGGTGACATGGTAAGCCCCAGGAGTGAGCAGCAGCAGCTGGATGTGGAGGCAACGCAGCAGAGAGCACTGGACGAGGGTGCTGGGTGTTCCGGCGAGGTGCCTGAGGCAGTGAGCGGCGCCGACGAGTGGGCTTCGGCTGTCGCCAGAGTACAGCCACAGGGGACTGGGGTGTTTGGTACCAGGATGATGGTGTTGAAGGCGGTTGAGAGCGGACCGGTAGGCACTAAGGGACGGCGTGTTGGACAACAGCACTGCGGGCCGGAGGGACAAAGAAGCTAATGGTGGGAAGAGACATTTTTGTCAGGGAGGGTGGCTTCGACCCTGGGGGCGGACGGCGGCCAGGGGCGCACATGCTGTGGGGCTGCCCGGGGCCTCCGGGCCGGTGTTGTCCTTGGCTATTCAGGGACATTGGGGTGACGTCATCCATTTTATGTAAATATATGTATTTCTGAATATATACTCTGCTGGTGTGCATGTGAGTGTGTGTGGTATGGAATTATTTTGTATATTTTAGAGACGTGGTCCAATTTTTGTGTTATTCTTTTGGATGAATGTGATAGGATGTTTGATTAGAGTTAGTTATTCCCTGTTCTTAATGTGTGATTCGGGGCCCAAATTTGGGAGGTTTTCAGTTGTGTATGTGTGGTTTTGGACTTTTCTAAAGGAGGGAAGAATGGTGTGTGTGTGTGTGTGTGTGTGTGTGTGTGTGTGTGTGTGTGTGTGTGTGTGTCCGCGTGTGTGTGTGTGTGTGATGCCGTACCCGCCCACAGGGTGACGTCAGGTGGGCACAGCCCACTGTGTATATAGTTCTGTGATCTGTGTAATAAAGGTTAGTTGTTGGCTGCACGAATGGTGACTCAGGCTCCTGTTATTCATCGATAACATTGTCCACTAGTCCTTTAAACAAAAAACTAAATATTACATGACAGCCGATAACTTTATTTATGTGGAAAATTATTTTTAAATTGGCAAACATCAGACAGTATTTCACAAAAGTGAGTACACCCCTCACATTTTTGTAAATATTTTATTATGTCTTTTCATGGGACAACACTGAAGATATGACACTTTGATACAATGTAAAGTAGTCAATGTACAGCTTGTATAACAGTGTAAATTTGCTGTCCCCTCAAAATTGCTCAACACACAGTGTTCTACCCTCAGTAGAGTGTGTTTTATAGAGGTTGAAATAGTTCACAAGTTCATGGTAGAATATCATAATTCATTTGTAATAATTCATGTTAAGAAAATAGTCATTGTGTTAAAAGTAATTTCTATATAGTTAGTAGCAATTCACCTGTATTTTACGTTGAAAGCGCAGTCAGTAGCCGCTGTGATTCATGGGTAGAAGAAGCGGACATTGGTAAGAGAGACAAGGAAAAAAAGGCAGAAAGCATAACCTGCCCGCGGATGTCTGAGATGCTCCTCCTGTGTGTTAAACCCCTTTCTAAACCTTCGAAAGCAATGGCTGTAAGTTTAATTAGTGTTTTGTTAATTTTATAAGTTTCATTAGACGTGAACTTGGGATCATTTTGTGAATGTGTTGTTCCAGGAATTAGTCCTATCCCAGGGGCCCGCTAGCTTGCTAAATGTATTGTGAATGTGTTGTTCCAGGAATTAGTCCCATCCCAGGAGCCCGCTAGCTTGCTAAATGTATTTATTTTCTATTTTATTTTTTAGTTTCACTCGGGCTTTTCATCGAGCTCTTCAAGCCACAATTGTTAAGAATTGTAAGCTGTCCAAGAAGACTGGAATAAAGGAGCAGGACGCTCGGTTTCCTGGCTCGTGAAAAATGAGTTTGGCTTGCTGTTAATCTGCGTTCACATACACCGTGTATATAACACGTAGTGATAACAGTACAGTGAAAAGCCACGTCAGCAGTTGGTGAAGACAAGATTCACGACACAGCGATGGACGACACTCAAGAGAAGAGGGCAGAAGAAAAGGCGAACTCCGAAGCCAAATCATCACACAACGCTAGCTCCAGCTCCAGACGTTCTAGCTCCAGGTTGTCTTCGAGGTCCGGCGTGCTGGAAGCAGCCATCATGGCACGAGCCTTGGCTGAAGCTGCAAATGCTAGGGCCTCGTACAGTAAGAAACAATTAGAAATTAAAAAACAAGCAAAGCTAGAACAAGCAGAGCAACAAGCAGAGCAACAAGCAAAGCTAGAACAAGCAAAGCATCAAGCAAAGCTAGAACTGGATCTGCGATTCACAACTGTTTGGTGGTCAGGTTTTAAAATAAGTAGGGTGAAGGAATTCACCCCAAATTGGGCAGTAAATAGTGTTGACAGTCGGCGTACTGTTCAACGTTCCTGACTACGGAACACACCCCAAAAATTGGGCGGTAATACGGTTACGGTGGGCGTACTGATAACGTTCCTGACCATCTAAAAATGGGGAATTGTGTTAGAAGACCAGATAGGCAGATGAATAAACAAAAGAAAAAACAGGACATAGCGCGCGCAGCTGTAAAAATTACAATAACAGACAAAATGAAAAGGGAAAAATAAAGGATCCAGAAAAATACTTAAATAAATGGAAAAAAGGATTTCTCATTCAAGCCCACGTTGAACGTGGATGAATGCCAGGCATTGTTAACAACCATTAAAATGACGTCTAATAAACCTGTTAAAACAGGCAAACCCAGTGCGGAGCTCCAATGTGCCATCTTGTGGTCACAAGTTGCAGAGGCTTCCCAACGGAAAGCTGATGAAACCAGAGAAAAGCAGAAACAAATGAAAACTCCACTATTGGAAAATCCACCCCCATACCCCAAACCGGGACCTAAGGCGGGCCCGTATTCCACTCTTTCACAAGAAGCCCAAGAGGTTGGGAAAAGGAGGAAGCAAATAAAATCATAATTAAATGGCAGCAAAACTGGATAACGTTAAAATGGACAATGAGAACGTTGTTTTATCTATTATCTATTCTGTGTGTGTGTGTGTGTGTGTGTGGTTGATCTGTGAAAAAAGTGGTATGGGTACTTTTACAAAGTTTTTATTTTTTCAATTTAACTCTGTGGGGTCTTGATTAATGTTGCGTACGTGATAAACTGTTTACATATTTTAAAAAAAAACAAAAAAAAACAAAAAACAATTTTGACGCATTACTGACCTTTGTCCTTGACTGAAATATGATATGCACTCTATAGGGAAAAAAGGACTGACGTGTGACAATGTGACTACAGGCCATACTATGATCATATTATGATGTCATTTAATAATGCCTAATCACTGAAGATTTTATGTTTACCCTATATCACATGATTTAGAGCACAGAGGATCAAAACAGATTGATAATTAATGTGTCTGTGCATATGATCTGCCAGAGGCTGTGGATTATCAGACAAAGGTCTTGGAGAAAGAATCACTTTTTGAAGCCAAGTATGACTTTGTATGACATTGTAGATAACATAAGGTGTACTGATTCAAATGACTGACTTTACAAATGTAATGTTTATATGATTTTATACTGATATTACTCACCACATAATGGTGCGGTAACAATATATTTCAGAAATGTGACAGCAATGAGGGATGTGCTTCTCCTGATTCAGCGGTGGCCAAGCTGGGACAGGGTGAACTACATTGCACTCCATAATTTACCAAGGAATGTATGAAATAGGGACATTCCTTGTAAAACATTAAATCGAATTCTAAATTAGGCAAAACGTCCGCCTTTCCTTTGACTGAAAGAATGTGACACAATATTTCAAATTCAACCCATCTGTGTTCAATTGGACAAACTGATCTTATTTATCAATGCTGAAGCATATCAAAAATGCACAGATAGTTATTTTGTTTTTCTTAAATGAAATTTGTAAACTATTTCAAGAGATGTCACAAAAAGAAGCTATAATTATTGAGATATTAAGCCTCCATGTATCAAAACAGAGGGTATCAAAGAAATTAATTAGCAAATTAATTAGCAAATAATTAGCAATCCCCAGAAAAATAGATAATGCATAAAAATTATCAATAAATGCAATTTTATTTACATAAGTGCTTTTCATTTCATTTTCTGTAGTGTCCAGGATAAACATATGGCTGCAGTTATAACTCAAATACAGGCTGGGCAATACAGACCACCTTTTTATTATTTATGGGATAATACAAATAATAAGATCATGCCCTCTATTATCCTACACATTTCCCATGTTGTGGAGGAGGGGGCGAACAGCAACTCTCTCCCTCTCTCTACTTAGCAAAGGAAGAAGCGAGCGATAGGCTTGCTCTGTAAAAACAGAAGCGTGCTTATGCTGTAACGGTGTTGTCTGGGGTTAACTTATCTGTATTCTGTACAGATAGTAAATATGCTTATAGCACATGCCACCTGCATAACGCTACTCACTGTGCTGCTATTGGTCTTTTAGGAACTGTCAGTCTTATTAATAATGTTGATGTTTTAAAAGACTGTCAAAATAATATGGACCTTCCTCCTGTTTCATGTGTAAATAATTAGATATACATTTGGCTTGTCTGATGAAAATTTGCTCTGCCACCCACATTATACAGATGAGCTGTCCTGGTGGCACATGGCCAATCATGTGCCAACAGGAGGAAATCAATGATGAGGATGTTGGAAAAAACTGTCCTAATATTTTGAAAGAAGTAACAAAAACATGCCAAAAGTGCATCATTTGTTTATAAAATAATGCTCAAGGAGCAATGGAAAGCTACAATATTGCTTGGTGTTGATTGACACCTCCACAAAGTGGACAGGAATTCATCACACATCCCCAGCAAATGCCGCATCTGTGTGTGTGACAGGATTATCACCTTTTGAATGTGTTTTTTCGCCATCCTTATGTATTACCTGACCTCTCACCACTAACCACACCTAACAAATACACAGATCTTGGTGAACATCTCAGAAAGAAACGGATCAACCTGGAGACTATGTCCCACTCCCACTGCAGTACGTATTGCTGAATGACCATCTCGGATTCACCTTTCACACGCTAAAAGACTACGGGTGCCTGTAAGTGAACTAACTAACTTGTTTCCCTGAGTAAGTCCAGTACAAAGGGGGCATGTCCTTTTAAGGACAAGGCCGTCTCAACCCTGGTGAAGAAAGAGGCCCGGAGGGGTACTCTCTCAGGTGGAAGCATGGCACCAAAACTATTGATGACTCTGTGCTCAGCACTTCTCCTGGCAGTGGGGTGGTAATCTCTTTCTGATTCAAGGACAAGGAACCCACGAAGCACGGACAATGAACAATACGCATAACCTATGGTACCAGACAATGGTGGTTTTGGTGAGAGGACTGGGAATCGATACTTCTTGCTATGTGTGTTCATTGCTACCCCATTTACACAAGACTGCAATACCCATGATTGACTACAATACCCATGATCCCTGTTCCACTGAGTGAAGAGAAAACGCCCGGAGCGACAATAGCGATGAACGCTCGTCTCAGTCTGTTTAATACAAGCAATAATGTTGGACATTGGTTGGTGGGGAATTTGTCAGAAAGGTATCTTAATAGATTGAATGTCACTATTACTGATTACACTGGGTCTAAGATTGGAATATTTAATATTATTGGGATTGGAACTTCTTTGCTTGCAGTTAAGAAGCATTTAATGAAAGTAAATCCTACACTGTTTACTTCACCAATCTGCTTTCACAAAAATTGTAGTAAAAACAGTTTCAACCTGGGTATTTCACAAAGATGCAATGATACTAAGGAAGTGACCTGTGAAGTGTCATATTATGATTCTGTCTAAATGTATTTCACTTTCCCTATATTGCTAATGGAAAATTCACCTTAAAGAGGAAAAATTGTACTTTTAACTGTAGCAATAATCCTACTGTTTTTTGGCCAAATGATGATGGGAATGGATTCTTGGAAAAACCAATGGGTACTCTTTTTCCAATGTATGGCAGTGCTCTAGCTATACGCCACATGAATGCTTAATAATGTCAATGTAGGAAATCTTTTGAAGTTACATTATACTGATAATTGCATATGATTAAAAAGATTAATAAAATAATAAACAGGAGGAAAATGTTGGGAAAAAATGTATATACTGTGCATATAAACAGTTATCATTTTATTAATAACTCATAAAATGAAGATTGATATTCTTATATGTATGATGCTTTTTCTTATTAGTCATAAAATACAACTTGTGCCTCTTCTTATAATCACTGTTAGTGACTAAGCTGCATTACCCTTCTGTTATTCATCTGATGTGTGATAAAAGAGTGTTGACATATATGCTGTATCAAGACTTGTCCCCTGTACACCCTGTGTGTGCAGGGGACATTGCATGAACAGGGTGTTCATACAATTTATCTCCTACACACACTTGAAGACATACAGAGCGTACTGTATGCGCTCCTTACACTCTTATGTGGTAATTCTGTTTGTTCTGCCTTTGCTGAGTGTATATAAAGAAAGCAACTGCGGATTGTCCGGCAGTATTCAACTCACTCTGTATGTGTGTTGATACTCCTTGTGCAAGTAAAACTTCTAATTTCTAAAAGGCTCTGCGTGTCTTAAGTCTGATCTTTGATTCAGTCTAATACCTTTTTGTACTCTGTATTTGTGAGGTTATATTTCAGACTTCTGACAGAGATGCTGGAGATAGAAAAGGAAACAGCGGCCGCCACAGCAAAAGCAGAAGTTCGAGAAGCTGCTGCAGCTGCCGAGCTGGACGAAGGAGAGAGTGTAAGGAGCGCAATTCCATCACAAGTTGTCAGACAGAGAACTATGGAGTATGTGCACCACCAAATCCAGCTAAAGTCACAGGCACAACAAGCTGAAGAAGAAACACCTCAAGTTGAACCTGCACAAAGGGCGCAATTATTCACTCCGAGGAGACCCGAACAAACTGTCTCTCCACCAACATTCAAGAAAATGTACGTGAAAAATGAATCCATTGACATACCGAGAGACTATGTCAAGCCAAACAGCTACCATGCTTCCCACAATGGTGACCCACCTATGGCAGACTTTGCTAGGTTCCTCGCGCGCAGACAGCTAATCACAACCGGACTCTTTAAGTTTGACAACACCCCCGAAAACTTTAGAGCATGGCAGTCGTCATTCATAAATGCAACTGAAGACGTTGGTCTCACATATAGCCAGGAGTTAGATCTCCTAGTCAAGTGGCTTGGTAAAGAGTCCTCAGAGCACGTTAAAAGAATCAGAGCTGTCTATGCCACTAACCCCAAAGCTGCTCTCCAATTGTCATGGGACAGGTTAGAAGAATGTTATGCTACGCCAGAAGTAGTAGAAAACGCCTTGTTCAAAAAACTAGATAACTTCCCTTGCCTCACAAACAGAGACAATGTAAAACTCAGGGAACTTGTAGATTTACTGTTAGAGCTGCGGGTCGCTAAGGATGAAGCTTATCTCCCAGGCCTCGCTTACCTCGACACACCCCGTGGGGTTAAGCCCATAGTTGAAAAGTTGCCTCCAAGTTTACAAGATAAATGGCTTCACGCGGGCTCAAAACACAAACAAGAATATGATGTAACTTTCCCTCCCTTCTCATATTTTGTAAAGTTTGTCCAAGACGAGGCTAAAGCAAGAAATGACCCAAGTTTTATGACATGCAGCAGCCAACCCTTCAGCAAAGGTGAGAGGCCACCATTCAAACAAACTAGCTACAGAACGCCTCTAACTGTAAACAAAACAGAGGTCGACACAACTGGTCCCGCTAGTACTAAAGAGGACAATTTAACATGCTACTGTCCAGTCCATAAGAAAATGCATCCTCTAGCCAAATGTAGAGCTTTTCAGAATAAACCGCTACAGGAAAGGCGAAGCATACTCAAAGAATACAAACAATGTTTTCGCTGCTGCTCTCCCATGCACGCAATAAAGGACTGTGACACGAAACTCAAGTGCGAGGAGTGCCAAAGTGAAAGACATTGCTCTGCCATGCATCCTGATTCAAGTCAACAACCCAGCCAGAAAACACACCTGAACCAGAGCCTCAGCCCCGAGACAACACGCCACCTGAGGTAACGTCACGGTGCACTGAGATCTGCGGTGAAGGTAATCCCCCATGTTCTTGCTCAAAGGTATGTCTAGTTCGAGTTTTCCCCAAAGGCCAACCAGAACGCTCCATTAAGATGTATGCAATCCTTGACGATCAGAGTAATAAATCGCTGGCCCGTCCTGAATTCTTCGAGCTGTTTGAGATCAAAGGTAGCCCTCTGACATACCACATGAGAACATGTGCTGGTTTAACTGAAATGCTTGGCAGGGAAGCAGTGAGGTTCCAAATCGAGCCAGTAGGCGGAGGCCCACGCTTAGACCTCCCTCCTCTCCTTGAATGCGATGAGATAATGTTCAGTAGGGATGAAATACCTACGCCCGAAGTCGCTCTTGCTCACGCCCACTTAAAACACCTCGCTCCTCTCATCCCCAAGTATGACCCAGATGCTCAGATGGCAATTTTACTGGGCAGAGACATCCTACGAGTCCACAAGGTAAGGCAACAAGTCAACGGACCCCACAATGCTCCCTTTGCTCAACACCTGGACCTAGGCTGGGTAATTGTGGGGGAGGTGTGCCTTAACGCTCATAAGCCAACCGTCAATGTTTATAAAATGCACATGCTCTCCAACGGACACCCATCTTTCTTCACTCCTTGTCCTAACAGCATCAACATCAAAGAGAAACCATGCTACGGCGGGGAGCACAAGGACGGCCTCTCTAAACGCAGCTCAAAACCCAATGCAGTGGAAGAAAAGCTTGGGGACAAAGTTTTTGAGTGCACAGAGAACGATAACAAGTGTGCCATGTCCTTCGAAGATGAGACCTTCCTAAAGATAATGGAGGAAGAAGTCCACCAGGATGGAAATAACAACTGGATCGCTCCTCTGCCATTCAAGTTTCCTCGCTTGCCACTCCCAAATAACAGGGACCAAGCATTGTCTAGACTCGGCTCACTAAGACGCAACTTAACAAAAAACCCTCAAATGAAAGACTTGCTCAAGCGCACATGCACATCCTTGGCCGAGTCCAATCTCAAGCTCCACAAAATCGCCTCGAATAGTGTCTCAGTCATGCAAGCCTTCAAGCCAGAAGACCTGGCCACCGGTATTAAAGACTTGAGTCTTGGCGATGACACTCTACCAGCTCAGAGAAGTTTAGGCCTGTGCTGGGACATAAACACTGACTCTTTCACGTTCAAGGTTGCTGTTGACGACAAACCCTACACCCGCCGCGGGGTTCTGTCAACAATTAACAGTATCTTCGACCCCTTGGGACTAGCGTCACCAGTGACAATCAAAGGCAGACTCTTGTTACGTGAACTGTCGAATGGTGTCCAAAGTTGGGATGCTGCTCTCCCTCAGCACAAAATGGACACATGGGAAACATGGAAAATGTCCCTCCAAGATCTTAGCAGCCTTAAGGTGCCACGCTGCTATGTACCAACTTCCCTCTCTAAGTCCACATCCCCTGAACAGTGGCACTACGTCACATCAGAGCAAAACCCAGCTGATCTAGCCACCAGGTCAATACCTGCATCACAGCTCATGGACACTATGTGGTTTAAGGGACCAGACTTCCTTTACAAACTACCTGAATCCGGGACACCTGAATCCTTTGAGTTAATCGAGCCTGAAGTAGACTCTGAAATCAGAAAAGTCGCTACCTTTTCTACTCACATTCAGAAGAACGGGCCCTTACCAGCGTGCTTCCAGCGCTTTTCAAGTTGGAACTCATTAGTACGTGCCATTGCATTCCTAATTCACCAAGCTCATTCTTACTCATCAAGCAACCTGTCAGGTCATTCATGCAGGGGCTGGCATCGATGTAGCAAGCCATGCACTCCAGAGGAGTTGGATGCTGCCAATAACCTCATCCTCCAGTCTGTTCAAAAAGATGCTTTTCCTGACGAGTATGCTGCTCTCCATGCCAACCAAACCATCCGCAGTTCAAGTCCCATCATGGCTCTTGATCGCTATATGAATGAAAGCCTCATCAAGGTTGGAGGTTGCCTCAAACATGCTTCATTGAACACAGCATCCAAGAATCCAACCATTCTCCCAAACGAGCATCACGTAACTCAACTGCTTGTCCGTCACTATCATGCCAAAGTTGTGCATCAAGGAAGGCAGTTCACGGAAAGCGCAATTAGGCAAGCTGGACTGTGGATTGTAGGTTGCAAAAGACTGGTCTCGTCCATTATCCACCATTGTGTAACGTGCAGGAAACTCAGGGGAAAACTAGAGACTCAGAAAATGGCAGGTCTCCCACCTGAGAGACTCAAAACATGCCCTCCATTTTCATACGTCGGGTTGGATGTATTCGGTCCATGGTCAGTAGTCACTCGACACACACGAGGTGGAGCTGCACAAGGAAAAAGGTGGGCAATACTCTTTACGTGTATGACCACAAGAGGCGTGCATATTGAAGTCATTGAATTTATGGACGCTTGCAGCTGTATAAATGCAATACGCAGATTCTTCGCAATACGAGGCCCAGCAAAGCAAATGCGATCTGACAGAGGCACTAACTTCATTGCAGCGAGCGTGGAGTTAGGCATGGCACAACCAAACAAGAACCCTCCCAACATCGTCAACTATCTTCATGCCAATGGTTACACATGGGAGTTCAATCCCCCGCATGCCTCTCACATGGGAGGTGTCTGGGAAAGACTGATTGGGGTCACTCGCAGAATACTGGACTCTATGCTTTTGCAAAACACACTCATTTGACGCATGAGGTGCTTTGTACTTTAATGGCTGAGGTATCGTCTATAATCAACACAAGGCCCTTAGTCCCCATCTCAACAGACCCTTCCTCACCATTCCTACTCTGTCCCGCAATGATCTTGACCCAAAAGCAGCATGTTCCCCCTCCACCAGGAGACTTTTGTGGAAAAGACCTGCTCAAAAACCAGTGGAAACAAGTGCAAGCACTCGCCAATGAATTTTGGAGCCGCTGGAGAAACGAATATCTCAACACCCTCCAATCAAGGCGCAAGTGGCATACAACACACCACAACCTACAGACAGGTGACATAGTGCTGTTGAAACAGGACCAAGCACCCAGAAACGAATGGACAATGGCCATCATCACATCTACCTTTCCAAGCAGCGACGGGAAGGTCAGAAAGGTCGAAGTGAGGACATCATCCCAGGGTGTTTCAAAGACTTACCTACGTCCTATTTCAGATGTTGTTATGCTCTTAGAGACTGAAATGATAGATAAAAAGAAGTAGTGGCATTAGTAATGCCAGGCGGGGAGTGTTCTGCCCTCAGTAGAGTGTGTTTTATAGAGGTTGAAATAGTTCACAAGTTCATGGTAGAATATCATAATTCATTTGTAATAATTCATGTTAAGAAAATAGTCATTGTGTTAAAAGTAATTTCTATATAGTTAGTAGCAATTCACCTGTATTTTACGTTGAAAGCGCAGTCAGTAGCCGCTGTGATTCTTGGGTAGAAGAAGCGGACATTGGTAAGAGGGAGAAGGAAAAAAAGGCAGAAAGCATAACCTGCCCGCGAATGTCTGAGACGCTCCTTCTGTGTGTTAAACCTCTTTCTACACCTTCGAAAGCAATGGCTGTAAGTTTAATTAGTGTTTTGTTAATTTTATAAGTTTCGTTAGACGTGAACTTGGGATCGTTTTGTGAATGTGTTGTTCCAGGAATTAGTCCTATCCCAGGGGCCCGCTAGCTTGCTAAATGTATTGTGAATGTGTTGTTCCAGGAATTAGTCCTATCCCAGGAGCCCACTAGCTTGCTAAATATATTTATTTTCTATTTTATTTTTTAGTTTCACTCGGGCTTTTCATCGAGCTCTTCAAGCCACAATTGTTAAGAATTGTAAGCTGTCTAAGAAGACTGGAATAAAGGAGCAGGACGCTCGGTTTCCTGGCTCGTGAAAAATGAGTTTGGCTTGCTGTTAATCTGCGTTCACATACACCGGGTATATAACACGTAGTGATAACAGTACACACAGCCATTAATGTCTAAACCACTGGCAACAAAACTGAGTACACCCCTAAGTGAAAATGTCCAAATTATGCCCAGTTAGCCATTTTCCCTCCTCAGTGTCATGTGACTCGCTAGTGTTACAAGGTCTCAGGTGTGAATGGGGAGCAAGTGTGTTAAATTTGGTGTTCTCACGCTGTCTCGTACTGGTCACTGGAAGTTCAACATGGCACCTCATGGCAAAGAATTCTCTGAGGATCTAAAAAAAAGAATTACTGCTCTACATAAAGATGGCCTAGGCTATAAGAAGATTGCCAACACCTTGAAACTGAGCTGCAGCACGGTGGCCAAGACCATACAGCGGTTTAACAGGACAGGTTCCACTCAGAGCAGGCCTCACCATGGTCAACCAAAGAAGCTGAGTGCACGTGCTCAGCGTCATATTCAGAGGTTGTCTTTTGAAAATAGACGTATAAGTGCTGCCAGCATTGCTGCAGAGGTTGAAAGGGGCCTGTCAGTGCTCAGACCATACGCCACACACCGCATCAAATTGGTCTGCATGGCTGTCATCCCAGAAGGAAGCCCCTTTTAAAGTTGCTGCACAAGAAAGCCCACAAACAGTTTGCTGAAGACAAGCAGACTAAGGACATGGATTACTGGAACCATGTCCTGTGGTCTGATGAGTCCAAGATAAACATATTTGGTTCAGATGGTGTCAAGCGTGTGTGGCGGCAACCAGGTGAGGAGTACAAAGACAAGTGTATCTTGCCTACAATCAAGCATGGTGGTGTCATGGTTTGGGGCTAAATGAGTGCTGCCGGCACTGGGGAGCTACAGTTCATTGAGGGAACCATGAATGCCAACATGTACTGTGACATACTGAAGCAGAGCATGATCCGCAGGGCAGTATTCCAACATGATAACCACCCCAAATACACCTCCAAGACGACCACTGCCTTGCTCAAGAAACTGAGGGTAAAGGTGATGGACTGGCCAAGCATGTCTCCAGACCTAAACCCTATTGAGCATCTGTGGGGCATCCTCAAATGGAAGGTGGAGGAGTACAAGGTCTCTAACATCCACCAGTTCCATGATGTTGTCATGGAGGAGTGGAAGAGGATTCCAGTGGAAACCTGTGAAGCTCTAGTGAACTCCATGCCCAAGAGAGTTAAAGCGGTGCTGAAAAATAATGGTGGCCACACAAAATATTGATACTTTGGGCACAATTTGGACATTTACACTTAGGGGTGTACTCACTTTTGTTGCCAGCAGTTTAGACATTATTGGCTGTGTGCTGAGTTATTTTGAGGGGACAGCAAATTTACACTGTTATACACGCTGCACACTAACTACTTTACATTGTATCAGAGATACAGGTACATCTCAAAAAATTAGAATATCATGGAAAGTTAAATTTTTCATTGCACAGAGAGTGATCTATTTCAAGTGTTTATTTATTTTAATTTTGATGATTATGGCTTACAGCCCAAGAAAACCCCAAATTCAGTTTCTCAAAAAATTAGAATATTATATAAAATTAATTTAAAAAAATACTTTTTTAATACAAATGTGGAACGACTGAAAAGTATGTCCATGTACACACTCAGTACTTGGTCGGGGCTCCTTTTGGATTAAATACTGTATCAGTGTGGCGTGGCATGGAGGTGATCAGCCTGTGGCACTGCTGAGGTGTTATGAAGGTCCAGGTTGCTTTGATAGTGACCTTCAGCTCATCTGCATTGTTGGGTCTGGTGTCTCTCATCTTCCTCTTGACAATCCTCCATAGATTCTCTATGGGGTTTAGGTCAGGAGAGTTTGCTGGCCAATCAAACACAGTGATGCCATGGCCATTAAACCAGGTTTTGATACTTTTGGCTGTGTGTGTGTGTGTGTGTGTGTGTGTGTGTGTGTGTGTGTGTGTGTGTGTGTGTGTGTGTGTGTGTGGGTGTGTGTGTGTGTGAGTGTGCCAAGTCCTGCTGGAAAATGAAATCAGCTTCTCCATAAAGCTTGTCAGCAGAGGGAAGCGTGAAGTGCTCTAAAATTTCCTGGTAGACGACTGCACTGACTTTGGTCTTGATAAAACACAGTGGACCAACACCAGCAGATGACCTCTGTTCAGATAAAAGTAAATTTTTGCATTTCATTTAGAAATCAAAGTCCCAGAGTCTGGAGAAAGAGCGGAGAGGCACAGAATCTAAGTTGCTTGAGGTTTAGTGTGAAGTTTCCACAGTCAGTGATGATTTGTATATTCACTGCTCTTATTTTTATTTTTCTTATCTTCTTAATTATTGCTCTGAGTGTTGCTATCCCTGTGCTGTTGCAATCCTGGAATTTCCCCATTGTGGGACTAATAAAGGCTTATCTTATCTTATTTGAGGAACCATGTCATCTGCTGGCTGTAGAAACATCTCAAGGATGATCAGTGGAAACAGGACACACCTGAGCTCAATTTTGAGCTTCATGGCAAAGGCTGTGAATACTTATGTACATGTGATTTCTTAGTTTTTTATTTTTAGTACTAAATTTGCAAAAAAAAAAAAAATCACATTGTCATTATGGGGTATTGTGTGTAGAATTTTGAGGGGGAAAAATGAGTTTAATACCTTTTGGAATAAGGCTGTAACATAAGAAAATTTTGGAAAAAGTGAAGCGCTGTGAATACTTTCTGGATGCACTGTAACATGGAACAGTCCTACAGCCTGAGGAGAAGGGGGGGAGGACGTTATGTTTGTGTTTTGATTTGGCATTTTTATAAATACCCATGTTTCTATATTTTGTCAGACATCAAGTTAAATATGCTAAACATTTAAAAAAAAATATATATCAGCAATTGTCAACTCGTCACTCACACTTCATTCCAGCATTTGGAAGTGGTGGCGTTCCATTTTATACTGAGCCCATTATTGTATGTCATTGTTGTTACAAGAGCGCCGAGTGTCTGCTGATCTGTATATACTTTATTTATTTATTTGTTTACCTATTTTCTACTCGTTTTAGTTTTGCTCATAATATGAACCCTGAGTTTGAAATAAACGATTGAATTTAATTGAATTGAATTGAATATATGGGGCTTCTAGTAGATCAGGGCCCCTAGCAGGTCTGGGCCTAAGGTAACCGTCTACCTTTGCCTCATGGTAATTCCGCCTCTGAGTGTCCCCCTCAATCTTTACTCTGGAGAAAATGTTCTGTTTATTGTTCCCCCCAGCAGTGACATGAAATATTCACCCATGCCAGAGAGCTGGTGGCTAACCTCTGTACAGAGGCAAGTCCTGGACCTGGCAGTCTTTAATAAATATGCTACAGTTTTGTAGTGAATTTTAGCATTTAGAGTGGATTTGCATTGTTCTCACAGTTAATATGCAACATTTTTCATGAAATTTTTAACCTTTCATCTAAATTTGCTCCCCTTTTTTCTTCCTTTTTTTAAAAAAAATCTGAACTCTCTTGATGTGTTTGTGTCTTGCTTATATTTTATCACATTCTTGTCTGTTATATAACTCTGTAATTACATCTAAATAAATGTAGAAACAAGATAAAGCGTAAGTTTATGATCAATTAGAATATAAATCTTTTAATCTTCCAGATTTTTTTTGATTTAATAAAAACAACAAAAACAAATCAATCCAGTTAATGCATTCAGTATTTTAGGGTTTGAGATCGTATTGCAGAGTTAAAAATCAAACAAGCAAACTTTGATCTCAGTTCTGAATGTTTGTTAATGTTGACACAAGTGTTTGCATCAGTTTATTTATTTTTGTTTTGTTTTTAAATCATTATAGCTTTCATGGATTCATTCTGTACCTGTAGTGACTACTGGCATTTCGACACTCGTGGGGTGACGGGAGGAGACCTGTTTTTGATGCGCTTCCAAAGAAACTCTAAGCATCGCATTTACTTTCAGGTGATGTTCCCATTTATTCAATGATCCAGTCTACCACATCAGTTCCCGCACTCCCATCTCAGATCCTGGTTCCTCCAGAATAGGAGTGTTCCTGGATCACAGAGCAGGTGTTCTGTCTTTCTACAGCGTCTCTGAAACCATGACTCTCCTCCACAGAGTCCAGACCACATTCACTCAGCCCCTCTATGCTGGACTTTACCTTGATGGTGATGGAACCACTGCAGAGTTCATCAAACTCAAATAAGACAGAAGTCTCCAGCTTTGTTGCTCAGAGTTCATTGTTGTGTCATTTCGTCACAGATCAGAGATCAGCTGTCAGTCACACTTCATGGCTGCTGCTTTGATCAGTTTTGTTGGATTTTCTGAACATTTATCCTGTGTGAGCCTGTAGTTTTCACTTTATCACATTTAGTTTCTGTTGCATAAATCAGGATAGATAAATTGGTTAATATCCATCTTTGTTCTTATTGTTTGTGACTGTTATGAAATTATGTTTTTGGGAGTAATTTCTTTTTCCTGAAATTTCTGATATATTTTTTCTTTCAGTTTCTTGTGATTTTGCTTATTTCTGACAATTAATATGCAATATTTTTCTTGAACTTTTTTAACCTTTAATGTACCCCATTTGTGTACCGACTCACTGGTTTGCACGTTTTTTCTTCCTTTTTAAAAAGATAGAATATGCAGTATTTTCTACTTTCAAATACTCCAGAAATACCTAAAAAAATGTAATTATAGTGTGAAGAAACGTCTCTTTTGCTGTCATACAAAATATGATATTTTATGATATTGCAGAGATCCTGGCAGAATTAAAAGCAATATCTGTCACAGTGGTTTACCATTCCCAGTTACACGGGGTGAGACTGGATATCCTGGCAGATAAGCACATCTGTCGCAAGGTCTGTGGTGGACTTTTGCCAGTCGGTGCATCGTGACATGCACTACACAAAGAGCAGAGATAAACAAATCTACCATCTGGTCAGTCACTGCAACAGATACTGGAGTCAGTTTGTCTTGGCCTGTCCTTGCCACTGATAATACCTCTATCTGCCAAGAATGTGCCGCTAGTCCAGCAAAAGCTAGCAGTACTCAAATACTTTGCAAGCAGTTTCATGAAATGGTCAGTTATAAAGCAGGAATCTGATCAGACCTAAATGAAGCAGTCATTGTCGCCCCTGACGGACTGCTATGATAATGATGATGATTGTGGGGAGCCTTGAATAACGAAACTGAGTTGCATTTAATTCAAAGTTTATTTCAAGCTACATTCCCACAGTCTGCTCTCATCCCTGAGCAGAGAAACAAGAGGGAGACACACACCTCAGTCCTCACCTTTAAACAAGCTCACATCAAAGCATCTCACATCAAAGAATCTCCCTTTATCCCCCTACATCAATTTATTCCCCTACATCAACCTTTTATTTACATAACTTCCCCCCTCTCTCCTCTCGAGCCTTAGAGGTCAGGAAGCCATCTGTTCACACCTATATTTGAACCTCAGAGGTCAGGAAGTCTTCTGTCCCCCACAGGGGGTCCGGCTCTCCTTCAGAGGTCAGGAAATCTTCTGTCCACCACAGGGGGTCCGGCTCTCCTTCATCGTGAGGTTAAATCAATGTCCAACATGTGCATGCACAACTACACAGCCATATAACCCCAAACGATGAAGAAAGGACTATTCCCTAAAATTCAATAACATATTACTGGCTACTGTATAATCAATACAAACATTCAGTCTGTGCGCCGCTTGGGCTTCAACCGTCTGCCGAATCTGCTGTGAGTTGGCCCCGCCTTGCCTGCGGCGCCGTCCTGCTCCGGCTCTGTTGACTGAGGGAGAGAGTGGTTATGTGCCCCTTGCGGGGGCCTGCCTCGTCGAGGCGCCACTGCGACCGGCACAGATCTGTCCTTCATGACAAAAGCAGGTTTTAGTCTGTCAATACTGACTGTCTCTTTTCTGTCTCCCAAATCTAGCACAAATTACTTATCACCTGCCTCCAGCACTCGAAATGGCCCTTCGTAAGGAGGTTTGAGCGTTGCTTTTAGGGCTTCGCGCCTGACAAAAACGAAATCGGCATTTTTCAAAGCCCTGGGGACGAAAACTCGTGGAAAAGCGTGATGAACCGGACCCGGAAGCGTGTCTGCTCCCGTGCGAACTAACGGTCCCAGAGCAGGGAGAGGTGGCGGCTCCGGGTGCTCTGGTAAAAACTCGCCTGGCAGCCTAAGAGTTTGTGCGAATACCAGCTCCGCTGGGGAGGCGTCTAAGTCCTCTTTGGGCGCAGAACGCAACCCTAATAAAACCCATGGCAGTTTATTTACCCAATCTGCATCCGTGAGCGACGCTCTGAGTGCTGCCTTCAAAGACCTATGAAAACGCTCGCATAAACCATTAGCCTGAGGGTGGTAAGCCGTAGTGCGGTGAATTTTGGCTCCTAAGCCGTTGGCCATCGCTGACCACAGCTCAGAGATGAATTGAGGTCCTCTATCGGACGTAATGTCCGACGGAACCCCGAAGCGCGCCACCCAAGCCGTTAAAAAAACGCGAGCCACCTCCGCGGCCGTGGTCATCGCAAGCGGGACCACTTCCGGCCAACGTGTGGTTCGGTCCACCATTGTCAAAAGATGCGTGAACCCCTGCGATGCCGGTAGGGGGCCCACAAGGTCGACGTGTATATGGTCGAACCTTCTGGCTGGAATGCGAAACGGTTCTAACGGGGCCCTTGTGTGCTTGTGAATTTTGGCCTGTTGACAGGAAATGCAGGCTTTTGCCCATTCCTTCATGTGCTTGCGCAGGCCCGGCCAAACAAACTTTTCTGCCACCATTTTCATCGACGCGCACACCCCCAGGTGCGCCAGAGAGTGGACCAAGTCAAAAACACGGCGGCGCCACGTGGCGGGAACCACCGGACGCGGGCGCCCCGTCGACACGTCGCAGATCAGGGGGGCATACCGGTTTGTAAACACTTGCTCTCCAGCCTTAACCCTGTTGGTCCAGACTGGAGCGCGCACACGTCTGCATCTGCCCCCTGGTCCGCCGCCATGGCTGCATAATCTATACCCACGTGCACCGGGGCTGCGCGCGCCACCGTGCCGCTCTCCTGCGGCGCGGTCACGGTGGCCCGTTCTGCCTCTGCGCGTGGTGGCGTCGTGAACGCGCGCGAGAGACAGTCTGCTACAACATTGAATTTGCCCACAACGTGCCTAATGTCAGTGGTAAATTCCGAGATCGTGGCCAGCTGCCTCTGCTGCCTGCCGGACCACGGTTCTGAAATTTTAGCCATGGCGTATGTGAGCGGCTTGTGGTCTACATAAGCGGTGAAGCACCGTCCTTCCAGCCAGAACTGGAAATGACGAACAGCCAAATGCAGCGCCAACAGTTCTCTGTCGAACGTGCTGTATTTTCGCTCAGCCGCGCTTAAGGATTTGCTAAAGAAAGCCAAAGGCTGCCAAACTCCGGCGACCTGTTGCTCAATAACGGCCCCTATGGCTACATCTGAAGCGTCTGTCGTCAGCGCGATACGTGCTGCCGGGTCTGGTTGGGCCAGGAGCGCAGCGTCAGCCAAGGCTTTTTTAGCCTCTGTGAACGCGCGCTCCCGCTCCGGGGACCATTCAACCGCCTGGGTTGGTTTTTGGTTTTTGAGCGCGGCATATAACGGTTGCATGATTTGAGCTGCATGGGGCAGGAATCGGTTGTAAAAATTCACCATCCCCAAGAATTCCTGTAGTGATTTGACTGTTTGTTGCCGGGGAAAATCCGCTACCGCGCGTACTTTATCTGGTAACGGAACCGCTCCCTCTGGGGATACGCGGTGACCCAAAAAATCGATCTGCTCGACGCCGAACTGGCACTTTGTTGGGTTAACTATTAAGCCGTGCTCTCCCAGCCTCCTAAAAACTGCTGTGAGGTGCTTTTCGTGTTCGTCCTCTGAAGTACTCGGGACCAAAATGTCGTCGAGGTACACAAACACGAAAGGGAGATCACGTAACACGGCATCCATCATCCGCTGAAACGTTTGCGCCGCCCCTTTGAGACCAAACGGCATGCGTAAAAACTCGAAAAGTCCGAACGGGGTTATCACCGCTGTTTTAGGAATGTCCTCCGGCTGGACTGGGACTTGATGATAGCTGCAAACCAGATCAATCTTTGAAAAAACGCGCGCGCCCGCCAGGTGCACCGAAAAATCCTGAATGTGCGGGATGGGATAACGATCGTGCGCCGTAGCATTGTTTAGCCTGCGGTAATCACCGCACGGTCTCCAGGAGCCATCGGCTTTCGGTACCATGTGCAGCGGCGAAGCCCACGGGCTTTTTGACCTACGAACGATGCCCAGCCTCTCTAGGCTGGCGAACTCCTCGCGCGCAATGGCGAGCTTAACTGCATCCAAGCGCCGAGCTTTTGCAAACACGGGAGGACCAGATGTAGGTATAAAATGTTTCACTCCGTGCTTCGCGACTGCCGCTGAAAAAGTGGGCACAGTGAGCGCTGGAAATTGGGTGAGGAGTGTGTGAAACCTACCACCTGCTGTAGCAACGTGGGTCTGTGCTGGTGGCGGGGACACTCGAGCTGGACAGGGGAGAGAGTAAAAAGAGAGTGCATTTACCAGCCGTCTATTAGCAAGATCAACTAACAGATTGTGTGAACACAAAAAATCCGCGCCCAACATGTTGAAACTCACCGCCGCTATTACAAAAGTCCATTCATATGTGCGGCCATGTAAGCATAAAGGCAAGGTCCTTCTCCCGTAGGTGTTGATGCTCGAGCCATTTGCCGCCGTAGCTCCGCTACCGTGGGGTCCAGCCACCCGGTCCGCGTATGTTGGGGTGATGAAGCTCACTTGGGCTCCGGTGTCTATGAGGAACTCTCATCCGGAGCGCGCATCCGCGATGTAGAGCAGCTTGTTGCCTTCCCCGAGAGTCGAAGCTGCTAACGACTCTCGGTCTTGCCGTTTCCCGAACTCCTGAAGTTGCAGGGTGGCACACACCTGCGTGCCCTCTCAGCGAACCTCCGATGGTAAAAGCAGAGATCCTCTCCTCCGCTGCGTCGGGGCCGCGCCTCTGCCGCCGGCCCAATGGCTCCACCTCGTCGCGGCCGTGCTGCCGCCGTCGTCGGCCAGCCTGTTGTCTGCCGCCTCTGGCTCCCCGCTGTCGTGGGTCGCCGCTGTGGTTGCTTGCCCGCCGCAGGCGTCCAGAATCCCATCTGCTTCCTGGGCCAGCTCCCGGAACTCCTCCGGGGTGTGACATTTCTTGCCAGCCAGCGTGCTTCTCGCATGCGTCGGGAGGGTGGAGAGGAAGATGAACTGGAAAAGGAAATCATCCTTGTCCAACCCTCTCAGCTGTATCATCTCCTCCATCAGGGCGCTCGGCCTGTGTCCTCCCTGGTCTAGCAAAGACAGGATCCTCCTCGCCCTCACTTCGGCCGAGGGGGTGAAAAACTTAATGAGGGTGGATTTCAGCTTGTTGTACCTGCCGGTCGCTGGTGGCTGCTCCACCAAACTCTGCACACACCGAGCTGTGCTGTTATCCAGTTTAGCGATGACATGGTGGAATTTAGTGTCATCCACCGTTACTCCTGCGAGAGCGAACTGCGACTCCGCTTGTAGGAACCACGACCGTGGGTTATCCTGCCAGAAATCCGGCAGCTTAACGGCCACAGCGTTCGCCAGCTCTGGACTTGGTGAGTCCGGGACCCTGAGACCTTCTCCGGTCATTCTCAACGTCGTTAGTCACCAATGTGGGGAGCCTTGAATAACGAAACTGAGTTGCATTTAATTCAAAGTTTATTTCAAGCTACATTCCCACAGTCTGCTCTCATCCCTGAGCAGAGAAACAAGAGGGAGACACACACCTCAGTCCTCACCTTTAAACAAGCTCACATCAAAGCATCTCACATCAAAGAATCTCCCTTTATCCCCCTACATCAATTTATTCCCCTACATCAACCTTTTATTTACATAACTTCCCCCCTCTCTCCTCTCGAGCCTTAGAGGTCAGGAAGCCATCTGTTCACACCTATATTTGAACCTCAGAGGTCAGGAAGTCTTCTGTCCCCCACAGGGGGTCCGGCTCTCCTTCAGAGGTCAGGAAATCTTCTGTCCACCACAGGGGGTCCGGCTCTCCTTCATCGTGAGGTTAAATCAATGTCCAACATGTGCATGTACAACTACACAGCCATAATGATGAATGAAGTGATAATACCATAGTGCACCACCAGGGGGAGTATTGAGCAAGTTTGCATCTGAGAGTCAAAAATTCTGCTTTAACTTAACTGCATTAATTTCTAGAGTAGGGTGGAACATGTACTGATACCAGGTAATTACTGGTTCACGTGGAGTAGAAAAACTTGAGGAAGTTATCAAGAGTCGTCAGTAAAAACAAACTTTATCAAATTTTTTTCAGCCTAGTGGATGAAAGTTCGTTACTGCTATCATGGTGTTGCCAGTAATTACCTGCAATTTCTACACAGTCCACCTTTAAAAATCTGAACTTTCACTGATACATATTTTGTTTGTATTTGATCACACTTTCCTCTCAGTTATATACATCTATAATTACATTTAAATGAATGCAAGAATGAGGTTGTATAATTTGTAATTTGAATAAATGTTAATCAGAACATCTGTCTTATTTTAATATTTTGGACTGTTGATTTATTAAAAACAATGTGGTGTCAGTGTGAAAACTTCTCTGCATAATCATGTTCATGAAGTCCTGAATTTCATATGGGATCATTATTCTTTATTGTCATTCAGGCTGCACGGTGGCGCAGTGGTTTAGCACTGTGACAGCACAGTTTTACCCTCGGCCGAGGGATCGCGGGGATCATGAGATCGTGGGTTCGATCCCAGCCCCCGACCAACAGTGAGCTGTGTGGAGTTTGCATGTTCTCCCCGTGTTGCGCGGGTTTATTCCGGGATTTCTCCGGTTTCCTCCCGCACACCAAAAACATGTAGGTTTAGGGCGTTCACGCACGCAGCGACCAGCAGCCGGTGGCTCGTCACCAGACTGCAAACCAAGTCTACCTACGGGTACAAATAAGTCACAAAAAAAAAAAATTCAACCATACAACCAATCATGTACATTAGAACGAAATTGTGCTTTTCCTATCTACAGTGTTAATCACACACACCCCATGTGTAGAATCAGAGGGCCGCTGCCATGCAAGGTGCCGCCACAGATTTCCCTCCTCCATTCCAATATTGCTGAGCACCAAGCTGGATGGCAGGAAGTTCCGCTTTTATATGGTCTTCGGCATAACCCGGCCGGGATTTGAACCCCTGCCTCCCGGGTGTGGGGCGGATGCTCTACCAACTGAGCCACCACTCCGGTAGTGGTGGCTCTTCGACACTTCTGGTGTCTTTGGTGAAGCTCTATTTAAATAAAGTTAAACTCACCAACATTTTCTGTGTCCGTTTGTTGTCTGTTCTTGTTATCATTCCATTGAAACTCAGTTAAAAAAAAAAAAAAATTCTAACTGTTGTGAAAATAACTGAAGTGACATGCTGAAGGAAGAAAGGTGTCATGTGGGTGAGAGGTTTACAGTTGCAATCAAAATTATTCAACCCCCAATGTATTTTTTTAGGTTTATTGGTGAAATTTTTAAATTTTCAGATGTTTGCAATCAACAAATTACACAGAGCAGTATTATGCCGACTGTTGTGTCCATAGATGGGTAAAGCAAACACACACGGTGACTGTAGTTTACGGAGCTTTATTATACAGAGTGTGTTATATATCTAAAGAGGCTTACAGCATTTACTGCTTGCCAGGTGGCTCCCGCGACGAAAGAGGCAGAGCCTCTTCCGCCCACTTCCTTTATACCACGGGCGGCATCACCACCGGAAACCGGCAGTAGCCACCCCGGTCTAGCCCATGACCAACCCGGCAGCCATCTTTGTAATACAGCCTATTTACATACACACCATCCCCCCCTTCAAAAAAAAAAAAAAAAAAACAAGCGCACAGATAGCCCTCCCTAATTTGCTTCCCGACTCACACACTAAAGAAAAACAATTACAGAAACAAATAAACAGCATATCCATGCACACAACTAAACTGGGGGGCCAGGTAGACTACCAGCACCCCCCACATGGCTGGGTGGATTATTCTGCCGCCAATTTTACAAACAAAGTCCTGTACCTAAAAGTAAAATAATCCCGGAACAACTCCACATAAAACATACAAACTACAAGACACATAACAGCTACTGGCGCCCCCCCCCCCCCCCAACACTCACCCCCCACAACGGGTTCATCACAATGTATTAAACAATGGGAATGTAAACATACATGAATAAAGACCTCACACGGGATAAACACACCCCACCACCCCAAACTCGAGCAAACAATTAACACATTAACAACATTCAATTCCATTAAGCTACTGTCCCGAAGCCAATAAAAATCCCACAGTTATCATACAGGCCCCTTAAACTAAAATTTAATTTTCATGTGCTACAAAACACCCTACACCCACAAAGTCACCATACTAAAAGGCCAGACCACCGAATGTGTACAATCGTACAAATATCTTGGGACAATTATTGATAGTAATTTAAACTTTGAAGTGAACTGTGAAAGGGTGTGCAAAAAGGGTCAGCAACATTTGCATTGTTTGAGGAAACTTGCACGCTTCCAAATTGACCGAACCATAATGACATTGTTTTATCGAGCTTTTATTGAATCTGTTTTATCCTTTTCTTTAGTGTCATGGTTTGGTCAGATAAAACTGAAACAGAGGAAATCCTTGGATCAGGTAGTTAGATGGTCCAGTCGTTTGCTTGGTGAGTCACAGCCGAGCCTGACATCCCTGTACACCAGACAAGTACAGAGGATGGCTACCTCCATTTTAAATGATGACTCCCACCCTTTGCACTGCAACTTTCAGCTTCTTCCCTCCAGACAGAGGTTTGCTGTCCCAAAAAGTAGAACCCAGCGCTACAAAAACAGCTTTGTCCCTGCTGCTGTCAAAGAGTTGAACAAGCTATAAAATATATTGTACATATTTTATATTTACTTATTTTGTATGATGTCACTTGGGTTCTAAATATTGTATTGGGTTTTAGACCTTTGAGTTTTTTAACCTCTGACTAGTTTTTAACTTTTTTTTTTGTAACTTAGATTTTTATTCATTTTTCATCATGTATATTGCATTCAGATCACATTCTACATTTAAAAACAAAAGGGCTAGGGTAGGAAAGGGAAAAAGAAAAAGAAAAAAAAAAAGGAAAAAGAAAAAAGGGGTGGGGACAAATGTTGGAGCATCAAGTTTTTAGTTTCCATCTCTTAATTCTTCTGGTTTTTCCAGTGTCTTTGTTTATTCTTTCAATTTCTGTCTCGTTGTTGCACTTTGTAGTGTGTCCATTTCCGCCATTTTTTTTCCCATAGTCCTTCTTGCATTCTTTGTCGATATGTTAGTTTTTCCATCATACGTATGTCCTCAACAATGTCAGTCCATTGTTCTTGGTCAGGGAGAACTTCTGATCGCCATTTTTTTGTGATTGTTTTTTTACATGCAATCAACAAGATTTTAACTAGATATCTGTCCTCAGCCTGTATAACATTGTCTCTTTTAAGATCACATAAGTACATCAGGTTACAGTTCATTGGTATATTATATCCTAATATCCTCTGTATTGTCACATGTATAGATTTCCAGAATGATGAGATTTTGCAGCATTTCCAAAACATATGTGAGTGGTCTGCATTTTGAGCCCCACATCCCCTCCAGCATAAAGATTGGGCATTTGTATATTTTCCTTGAATCTGTGGTGTAATGAAAAAGCGAATCAAGTTTTTCCATCCAAATTCCCTCCATGTCCTTGAATTTGTTGATGTGTGTTGTGTTTTCCATATTTCCTGCCAGCTTTCTTCTGTTATGTTTAGATTGAGCTCTTTCTCCCATTTCTCCTTTATATAGTTACTTGAATGATTGTTTGCCATAAGTTTCTGATATAGCTTTGAAATAATTCTTATTTTATTTCCTGTATATGAGCTTAAAATGAATTGTATAATCTCGCTCACATCTGTTTGGAGGTTATGCCTAATCTTCTTCATATAATAATCTCTCATCTGCAGATATCTGAAGAATTCCGATCTTTCTAGTTTAAATTTTCTCCTGATGTTTACAAAGCTCCCGAGATCTTTTTTTCCGATACTGCCCCATGCTGTGATTCCCTTGTTCACCAGATTTTTGTATCCCCTATCTTGTTTTGCCGGTTCGAACTGACTGTCAAATGCTACCCATTTCAATAGTTTTATGTCTTCCTTTATATTATACTTTTGTACTATTTTGTACCACAGTTCTAAAGTAAATTTAGTGATTGGGTCTATTTGTTTGATTTGCTTATATGCATCTTTATCTCCTATTATGCTTTGTACTGGGAGTCCCTCAATTTCCTTTTCCATTTCTTTCCATTTTGCCTCATATCCCTCGTCACACCAACATATGATATATCTTATTTGTGCTGAGTAGTAATATTCCTTTAGACTCGGTAGGCCCATGCCTCCTTTCTCTTTTGGTAAATGAAGAGTTTTATATTTCACTCTTGGCTTTTTACCTCCCCAAACAAATCTCGATATCATCCTGTCCCACTTTGAGAACTGGGTATCTGGAATCTCTGTTGGTAGAGCCTGGAAGAGGTAAAGTAATCTAGGTTGTATGCTGATTTTGACTGTCTCAATTTTTGAATTCAGATCCATATTTAAGATTGACCATCTATCAATATCTTTTTTTATTTCTTGTTCCAACCTATCATAGTTTGCTTTATAGATTTTGCTTAGATCTTTAGGTATGTTCACTCCAAGGTATTTTATTTCTTTTTGTTTCCAGTTTAGTTTGATCTTATCCGTTATCTGGTTTGGAGGGTTATAGTGGAATGTCAGTATTTGTGTTTTTGTTATGTTTATCTTGTATCCTGATAATTTTCCAAAATTTTCTATCAAGTTCATCATTTCCATTATTGATTCATCTGGTTGCTCAAGGTAAACTATAATACCGTCTGCAAATAGCCCAATCTTGTGTTCCGCCCCCTTTATTGTTACACCTTTTAATTTCTTATTTTGTCGTATCGCTTGAGCCAGTGGCTCTATGAACAGAGCAAACAAGGTGGGCGATAAGCAGCATCCCTGCCTAGTTGATCTTTGTATATTTACTTTGTCTGTTAAGCTACCGTTTATCTTGATTCTTGCCACAGGTTCTTGATACAGCGTCCTTATGCATTGTACTGATTTTTCATTAAATCCAAAGCGTTCCAGCACACTATATAGGAATTTCCAGTTAACCCTGTCAAATGCTTTTTCTGCGTCTAAACTCATTACTACTGCGCTTTTCTTTTCTTTATGTATTTGATTAATTATATGTATTGTTTTCCTGATATTGTCATGTGTTTGGCGTCCCTCTATGAAACCAGTTTGATCATCTTCTATCAATTCCGTCAAGAATGCCTTTATTCGTTTACATATAATTGTTGTATATATTTTATAATCCACATTTAATAAAGAGATTGGTCTATAGTTTCCGCATTGTTCTCTATCTTTCCCTGGTTTTAAAATAACTAAAATAATAGCTTCGTTCCATGATGGAGGTATTTTGTTGTTGTTCAACGTCCAATTAAATGACTTTAGGAGCTGTGGCGTGAGTTCTTCTATAAACAGTTTATAAAACTCAGAGGGGTATCCATCACTACCTGGTGATTTACCGTTTTTAAGTGACTTAATCACATCTCTAATCTCTTGTGTTGTTATTTCTGCTGTTAGCTTTTCATTTTGTTGATTTCCTATTGATGGCAAGTCCAATGTGCCTAGAAATTTTTTAATATCTTTAGTATTTGTTTCTTCAGGTTGCAAGTATAGTTCTTGGTAGAAATTATGGAATATTTCTTCGATGTTTTCTGGGTTAACTGTGGTTTTATTTGTGGTGGGGTCTTTAATCTTATATACATTATTCATTGTTTGTTGTTTTCTTAACCGTTTTGCCAGCAGTTTTGTGGCTTTTGGTCCCGTTTCATAATATTTTTGCTTTAGATATCTATTTTTCCTTTCAATTTCATCCATTTGTGTTTCTTTTATCTTTGTTTTTTCTTCTTTAATTTCTTGATATATTTTTGGATCATTTGTGCTTTGATGTTTACGTTCTAATTCCCTTAGTCTCTCACATCTTCGTTCATATGCTTCCAGTTTAGTCTTATTTGCTTTTCCTGTTTCAACAATTAATTTACCTCTTAACACGGCTTTTAGTGCATCCCATAGTATTGTTGGGTCCACTTCTTCATTGTCATTCTCTTGGATATACTCGTTTATGTTTACTTTTATTCTTTCTTTCATTTTCTCATCATTTAACAGTCCTACATTAAGTTTCCATGTTGTTTGTCGTTTTCTATTGTTTAGATATATTTCCATGTATATAGGATTATGATCTGATATTTCTGCCCCTCCAATCCAACAATTTTTCACCCTGTGTCTGTCCCTTTCATTCATAAGGAAGTAATCTATTCTAGAGTGTACTTTATGGACTGCTGAATAATGTGTATAGTCTTTTTCGAGTGGGTGCAGGTCCCTCCATATGTCTATCATACCCATTTCTGCCAGTGAGGTTCTTATGAACTTTGTTACATGTTTTTTTGTCTTCTTAACACTTGTTGTATCAACTTCATGGTCCATGACAGCATTTAAGTCTCCTCCACAAATTAGAACTCCTTCACTGTGTGTTGCTATGAGATCAAACAGATGTTGAAAAAAACCCTTGTCACTTTCTGGTGGGGCATAGATGTTCACTAATGTGATCTGCATACCATCTATTCTTCCCTTTATCATTACATACCTGCCTTCTTTATCCTGGATTTCCTGTTCACATTCAAATTGTATTTTATTTGAAATTAGTATCATAACCCCCCTTTTAGTTCCTCCCTTAAATGAACTGTAGTAGGAGTTCTTATAGCCAAATCTCTTTAGTTTCACATGTTCTGTCTTGCTCAAATGTGTCTCTTGCATAAATATAATTTCAGCTTTTTCCTTCTTGAATTTTCTTATTATTCTTTCTCTTTTAACAGGCGAGTTCAGACCATTCACGTTTAGTGTCATTATCTTAAGATTTTTACCCATATTCATGTTTTTCCATTTTTTTAACTTGTGCTCCTAGCCCCTTTAACAACAAAAATAACACATATTTATATAAAAACACATTAAAAAATCTCGACCTCCATACTTTGGGCCTTTCTTCTGCCCACTGGTCCCTGTTGGTGGGTGGAGGGAATGTCCTCACCGAGTGTAGGGCCCTCCCTAGACCTGTAGTTCCTATCCAAGTAATAGTCATTAGTCTAGAAATGTCCAACAAATATCACTTAAACCTCTCCTAGCCGTCTGTTTCTCTTTTACCTTGTCTTCTTGGCCTTCATTTCTTCTGTGCCTTTCTTAATCTTTGTTACGATCTAGGCTTTCAGTTGAAAGCCTTGTAGTTTGTCCTGGGCCCGCTGCGCCACGTCTCTCCCTCGTCTTTTGCCGCTCACTCGCCTCCACTCCGGCTGTCGTGATGCGTTCAGGGCCGCCGCTGCTCCAGCCGTTTCCTCCGGCACGTTCACCGCAAGGCCCCGCTCCATCATGTCTCGCGCTGCCTCTCTGGCCGTGTTGTAGGTTCTTACGCCGTTCTCCCAATGAATCCTCATCCTCGTTAGCGACGTTTGGAATCTAATTTTTTTCTCTTTCAGCGTTTTTTTAATGTTGGCGTATTCCTTCCGCTGCTGCACAATTTCTGTCGGGTAGTCATGGTCAAAGAATACCTGTTTGTCGCCGATTCGTATCTTTTTTTTCCATGCTTGTGTCAGGATTCTTTCCTTTATGTCATATTTCTGAAAGTTTACCACAACTGACCTGGGTGGAGAGTTTAGCTTCTGGTTCTGTGCCGAGGCTCTGTGTGCTCGTTGAATCTGCAGATCCGCTTCATCGGGCAGTTCCAGCTCTTTTTTTAAGAACTGATCCATGAATTTCGTCATCGAGTTGCCTTCAATGCCCTCCGGGATTCCAAAGATGCGTATGTTGTTTCGTCTGGACCTGCTCTCCAAGTCGGTTATTTTCTCCTGCATCCTCTGCGTTTGTGTTGTCAGGGTCTGCAGCTGCTCGCTTGCCTCGCTTTTCTAATCTTCCAGTTCTGAAATTCGGGCCTGTGCTTCTGTCATACACGCCCGCTGGGAGCGCAGCTCCTCCATGTTTTCTGTTAGCTTGCGCTCCATTTCTCTTCGGAGGCCCATAATTTCGCTTGAATTCTCTTAACTCTTTACCCAAACTGGCAATGCCAGTGTTCATGTTTTCGAGCCTGGCGTCCTCCATTTTCTCTGCTGTAGACACCTCGTTTTTTTGGGCTTCGTGTTCAGCGGTTTTTCCTGCGTTGTTGGAGAGGAATTCTTCAATTTTACCCTGCTTTTGTCCTTGTGCCCGGCTCCTTCGTGTTTTCATCCCATAGTTTATTGATCCGTTTATGTCGAGTTGGCCATTTACCGATGATTTTTAATCCGGCTAGGGAGAGCTCTCTGTTTAAGCGTTATGCCTCTCCGCCATCTTCCCGGAAGTCCCTAGTTTTTAACTTTTAACTTTAATATGACCCCTCTCTCTTACCTCTGGTTTCTCCCTCATCTCTCTGTCTTTTTATACCCTGTTTGATGGAGCCTTGAGTATTTTTATCATGTTTATAGTCAGCTTCATGTGTGCCTGTGTCTGTGTCTATGTTGAATGTAATTAGTGGCTTGTAAATATGGTTGTCACCAGACTGCAAAACAAATCTACCTACGGGTACAAATAAAGTAACCTGAACCTGAACTTCCCACTTTTCACTTCTCTTTTTTTTTTTTTTTTTTTAAATTTAAATCGGGGAACCAAACCAGCAGCAAATAAACATATCAGGACTGGAGTAAAACACACAAACAGAAAATAAAGACATAATACTCTCAGTCCTTAGACAGGTCCTTCTCCAGTCGCCTCTGTCTCTTGACGTCAGGGCTCCCACCACGCCGCTTCATCTCCTTCACTCGGCGCAACTCGTTCAGATGCCTCCAGGTCTGGTCAGACAAGCGCAGACAACTGTCACTCCAAGCAGCCTCCACCTGGAACCGTCTCCTCTCACCGCGCCACTCGCGCGAGCTGTGATCACCTCTCATCCGAGCCTCAACCCTGGGTCACACCATGTCACCAACCCGCAGGGAATCCCGCATCCTCCTCCTCCGGTGATGTTGGATCCAACTGGTCTCCATCAACGGTCCGGTCGACTCATAGGCCCAGTCCATGTTACCCATGGCAGACCGTCTTCCCGAGCGATGTACCAACCCGCTGTCTGGTCCCGCCCCTCCTGGATCCAGCGTGGGGGCCTCATCCTTACAGGCCGCCTTCGGTGTCCCGTCGTGCCATCCCTCACCCTCAACTTGGGCATTAGGTAGACTGGCATCGGGTCCAACCCGCGGAAGCCTCACGTGGCGCCGAACGTGTTCTCCCTCACTACACATGTCCAACCAGTCCGATTCCCTCACCTCCACACCATTCATCAGCGGAGTCGGCCGGCTCCACAGTCCACAGCCTGACCACTCCTCACCCGACACATTGACGACTGAAAAACCCAGGCTATAAAACAGATTACACCCCATGATGTTAACCCCCACAACGATGACATGAATGCGGGCTCGGGGCACCACGACAGACTTGTAACGGGCCTCTACTTCCACAAAGCCCACAACTGCCAGTCTGTTCCATCCATAGCCATAATAGTCTCTCTCCTGTTGTTTAATCTGCCGGTGGTGAAACGAACTGTTCACGGCCACCAGGTTCAACACCAAACGCCAGGTTCAACACCAAAATAACAGCTCCAGTGTCCACCAACAGTGGAACCATGACGCCGTCAAGCAAGACATCACAACCGATCCTCCCCGTTGTCTCCAGGGAGACCGTGTGTACAATAGTCGGAGTCTTCTGCGCACCACCTGGTTCCCTCCTACGGCTCCTGCATTCGAAGTTAGCGCACACCCTGGCAAAGTGGTCCCTCAAACCACACTTGCCACAACGCTTTCCTTTCGCTGGGCATGCACTGGCCTTATAACGGTGAACAGGGGGGCCACAACTGTAACAACATGGCGCACCTTATCTTCACCAAGGAAGCATACGTGTCTTCTCCAGCATCACCATCATCAGGGTCCCAACTCAGTGCCTTAGCGCGAGACTCATTCTCACTCAGAAAAGCCCCTTCAGGAAGGCCTTTCACGATGATTTCTGCTGCTTCAAACTGCTGGGTGAGCTCGATAGCCATGGCCAGTGTCAACTCTCCTGGAAACTCCAACAATCTGGACCGGACCACTTCACTGCAAACATGCTCCGCTAGTTTGTCCCGAGTCATCTCCTCTTCAAGGCATCCAAAATCACACACCCTCGCCAGCCTTCAGAGCTTGTCAACGAACATTGTCACTGGCTCTCCCAAACACTAGCGGCGCTGTTGAAACTGGATGCGCCGGACCATGACACTCTCCTGAGCGCAAAAATGGCGCGCCATCAACTCCACCACACCATCGAAACTATCAGCCCCTCCCAGACTCTCCAACACTCTCCACCCCTCAGTACCCAACTTATGGACTAACACAGCCCTCGCGCGAAGCCTCTCATGCACGTCGAGGTTCAAAACCACGAGGTAGTTGGTAAAAGCAGTGAACCAATGAGGTCACGGCACGGGCAGCCTGCCCGGGGCCTCCAGAAACGGCCAAAACTCAGCAATAAACTTATCCATTCCCACTTTTACCATACATCCATCCTCTTCCCCTTAATCCTTTTCAGGTCCTCGTCGCCAAATGTTGTGTCTATAGTTGGGTAAAGCAAACACACGGTGGCTGTAGTTTACAGAGCTTTATTATACAGAGTGAGTTATATATCTAAAGAGGCTGACGGCACTCGCCTGCTTGCCAGGTGGCTCCCGCGACGAAAGAGGCAGAGCCTCTTCCGCTCACTTCCTTTATACCATGGGCGGCATCACCACCAGAAACCAGCAGTAGCCACCCCGGTCTAGCCCATGACCAACCCGGCCGCCATCTTTGTAATACAGCCTATTTACACACACACCACGGATATCTAGGCTAGATCTTTCTGATGTGCAAACAACCTCTATAAGATGTATTCCCGATGTAAATTTGGTACACCAGAGCTGCTGAAGCTTCAGTAAATTAAGGTTTTATTTTATTTCCCTGAAGCTTATCAGATTAAATCTAAAACACTGATGTACAACACAAGAGGGCGCCATCACCCAGCTAATGAGAGAGACGTGTTGGAGGTTGGAGCTCCTTCAAGTGTGACTGTGCTTATATTTTACGTAGAAGATTAAAATATTCTGATTCATGATAAAACAGGTGATGTAACAGAGTTCTGTTGGTGCCGTCAAAGTGCTCTTAGTCATCAGTGATACTTTGGAGGGAAATAAATAATTAAACTGCTGTGGCGCACACAAGACCCAGTGCACATGGACACTGGACACAGCTGGGGGATTTCTAACTCACACCCAGAAAGCAGAACAATGGACTGTTAAGTGATGCATCCCCGAGGGAAGAGAGAATAACCCGGAGCCTCTGAGACCAGAGGACAGCTGGGGAAGTGTGAACATGTGTATTATGGTTATGAAAATGTGTTGCCCAAGTCTTTTGTTACACACCAATGCATAATCACAACATTGTCTGTAGATAAGGTATAAAAGAGGCATGAACACAGACCCTATCAGCGCAATAGCTCTGCTGAACTATGAAGTGTGTTTGCATTTATGCTGGAGAAAAATAAAGCCTTGTGCCATCCAGCTCGTCGCCTTCGCCTCATTCCTTTTTCTCCACATTGGTGACCCGACGTGAGATGGACCGTCTACCCCTTTCGCCACACTGCGGAACCCGGATTACCAAGGATCGCCGGCAACCTTTTCATTCATGCTGGAGCGCGCTCGTCCTCTTTTCCCCCCATGCTGGCATCAAGGGCTAACTAACTAACTACTAACTAACCTGCACTTATATAGCGCTTTTCTAGTCACAAAGACAACTCAAAGCGCTTTCATTAATACTAACCCTCTATTCTAAGGGCCTATAGGAAACAAATATCCAGGGAGGGGCCGCTGGGGCCAAGACACGCCATGGATAGTGAGCCGGGCATCGCAAGACATTTTGGGAGGATTTACAAGACTGGTTCTCGACAACAATCCCTCTACAAGCTCCCTTCACAAGGAACAATATTGGATTTGGTTATCACCATGATGGACAAGAACAGAGACTTAATACTAAATAACCTGATACTCCTGGCCAAGTATTTCATTCATGTGGCTAAATACCAAAAAATTAAACCAATTTTTTCAATATTTAAAAGAGACCTTGTCACAAACCATATCAGCTCCTTAAAGCTAGCAAGGGCAAAACATGCAGTTGCTCTCCTTGGAGCTGAAGATCTAAAAATATTTGAAGACTTCTAGTGACCTCTAGTGGCGAGTGACGTGCTGAATGGGCTCTCATCCATTGCCCTTTTTTTTAAAATCTGTTTATCTGTTTTATCTCTTCATAATGTTGAGTGAACGTTGTGATTTCAAGGTGCCTTGCTGACTGTTTTCAGCTCAGTGACTTGTTAATGCCTTTATTGTTTGTATATTGTTAATATATCTCAATAAAAAAAAAACATTCAGCAAAAAATGATAATAGAGAGAAGAGGGAGGTGGGTACACCTTCTTCTGGAAAGGAAAATCGCAAGCTGAGGACAGGATACATGGTGTTGGATTTGCCATTAGAACAGCACTGCTGAAGAACATACCAGCCCTGCCAGTTGGAATCAGCGAGCGTCTCATGAAATTGCGCATTCCTCTCAGCAAGTCCAGATACCTCACAGTCATCAGTGCATACGCTCCTACGCTCACCTGCCCGGACGAAAAAAAGAGCAGTTCTATGAACACTTTGACCAGGTCATCAGGTCAACCTCTCAGAGCGACAAACTTGTTGTGCTCGGCGATTTCAACGCTAGAATAGGAAAGGACCCCAGCAACTGGGAAGGCGTTCTGGGCAGACACGGAGTAGGCAAGATCAACGACAACGGCCTGCTCCTCCTCAGTAAGTGTGCAGAACATAGCCTTTGCATCACTAACACCTTGTTCAGGATGGCAGACAAGTACAAGACCACCTGGATGCACCAGAGGTCAAAACACTGGCACATGATCGATTTTGTCATTGTACGCCAACGTGACATCAGGGACGTCCAAGTGACCCGTGCCATGAGAGGTGCTGAATGCTGGACTGATCACAGGCTGGTCAGGGCTGTAATGACACTGCACATCGCTCCGCCTCACAGAAATCAACCCAAGACTGTCAGGGCCTCCTACAATGTCACCAGACTGAAGAATCCAATCTGTCTGACAGAGTTCCAAGAAGCACTTGACAAAAAACTCCAAGATGGTCTGACCTTCGAAAGTAGCTCCGAGAAATGGTCCTCCTTCAAAGATACCGTCGCTGAGACTGCAAAGGAAGTGCTCAGAGCCAAAACTAGAACACATGAAGACTCGTTTGACGGAAACGATGACAAGATCAGAGAAGCCCTCCATACTAAGAACAAGGCTTACATCGAGTGGCAGAATGACCTGTCCTCCGTCTCCAAGCGTGAAAGATTCAAAACTCTGCAGGCAAAAGTCCAGTCCAACCTTCGACTGATGCAGGACCAGTGGTGGCAGGATAAAGCGGCCGAAGTCCAGCACTACGGGGATACCCACAATTCCAAGAAATCCTTCAGTGCTCTGAAGACAGTCTTTAGCCCCTCCGCATCAGGCTGCTCCCCGTTGCTGTCCTCGGACAGTTTGACCCTGATTAAAGACCAAGAGGGCTTGATCAAGCGCTGGCAAGAGCACTTCAGTAATCTGCTTAACCGACCCTCATCAGCTGACGCAGACGCACTGAACCAGATCCCCCAGCAGCTAATGCAAGACTCGCTCGCAGAACCCCCGTCCATAGACGAAATTAAGAAGGCGATCCTTCAGACAAAGTCGGGCAGAGCGTCGGGAAAGGATGGCATTCCTGCCGAGATTTACAAGGTGGCAGGCCCCAACGCCCTTGAAGCCTTTCATGATGTCCTGCTGAGTATCTGGGAAAAGGAGGAGATGCCTGATGACTTCCGTGATGCCTTGATTGTCGCCATCTACAAGAACAAAGGAAGCAAATCCGACTGTGGCAACTACAGGGGCATCTCCCTCCTCTCTATTGCAGGGAAGATCTTTGCCAGAGTCATACTCAACAGACTTATCACAGTATCAGAGCAGAATCTCCCAGAGGCACAGTGCGGCTTCAGGCCTGGCAGAAGTACTGTTGATATGATTTTTGCCATGAGACAACTCCAAGAGAAGTGCATTGAACAAAACATGCCCCTATTCTCTGTCTTCATAGATCTGACCAAGGCTTTTGACACGGTCAATAGAGAGGCCCTCTGGACAGTCTTAGAGCGTATCGGATGCCCCCTAAAGTTTATATCGATGATCAGGCTTTTCCACGACAGTATGACTGGCCAAGTCATCTCCAGCGGGAATGTGTTCGAAGCCTTTGCAATCAGCAACGGTGTGAAGCAGGGCTGTGTCCTAGCTCCAGTCCTATTTAACGTGTTCTTCACCTGCATGCTGTCCCATGCCGTCCGAGACCTGGTGAAGGGGGTCTACATTCGCTACCATTTGGATGGTTCCCTCTTCGACCTGCGTCGTCTCACTGCCAAGACAAAAAGCCTGCAAACCCTCCTCCAAGAAGTCCTCTTTGCTGATGACTGCGCCCTTGTGGCCCACGCAGAATCCGACCTGCAGATGATGTTAGACCGCTTCTCTGAGGCTTCAAAGCTCTTCGGCCTGACCGTCAGCCTCGGCAAGATGGAGGTGCTTCACCAACCTGCACCAAACACTCATCCATCTGCACCCAACATTGTCATCGACGACACACCACTTGCCAGTGTCGAACATTTCAAGTACCTGGGAAGCACCATTTCCTGTGATGGCTCCCTGGACAAAGAAATTGCCTCTAGAATTGGCAAGGCTAGCCAGGCACTGGGCAGACTCCGCACTCGAGTGCTCAACCAACACAGTATCCGGTTATCAACAAAATTGAAAGTTTACAATGCTGTGGTACTTCCCTCCCTCCTCTACGGTTGTGAAACATGGATGCTGTATCGCAGACACATCAAAAAGCTGGAGTACTTCCACATGCGAGCTCTCCGCTCCATACTCGGAATCAGCTGGCAAGACCACATCACCAACTTGGAGGTCCTGGAGCATGCCAACTCCACCAGCATTGAGGCCATGCTTATTAAGGCCCAACTTCGATGGGTGGGGCATGTCATCCGAATGGAGGAGTTTAGGATGCCAAGATGCCTGATGTATGGTGAGCTCCAGCTCGGCAAGAGAAACCAAGGCCGCCCAAAGCTGCGATACAAAGATACTGTGAAAGCAAACATCCAGTGGTGTCACATCAAGACGAAGGAACTGGAGGAGCGTGCTATGGACAGACCAGAATGGAGAGCCTTAATCCACAAAGCTGCTGCCAACTACGAAGAAGCACGACGCCAGAAACTCACTGATGCCAGAGAAAAGCGACACAGAGCTGCATCAGCAGTGATTACAACAACGGACTACCAATGCCCCCACTGGTCAAGACTCTGCACAACCAGGCTAGGACTGCAGAGCCACCTTCACGTGCATCGATGAGCTGCAGAATGCAAACGTCATCATCGGATCTGATGGACAACCACCACCATTGTTAATATATCTCAATTTAAAAAAAAAACATTCAGCAAAAAAAAAGTTCTCAAATCACTTGATGTGACAACGAGGCCTCATTCGGTACGGTCACGTGACTGTGGGCACATTGAAACAGCACTCGACTCTCTGTTCGCGACACTTCCATGTTATTTTGCTCGAGTCAAGTCTCGAGTGGGCGGTATCGAGTGTGACGTCACTGAGTGTGAGGTCCTATTGGTGCTCCTCCAAACAAGAAACGAAGCAAGTCTCCACGTTTTGTGCTTTGCTGATGACAGGCATCTGGGTTGACATTTCTGCTGAGTCAGCAGTGCGTTGGCTGTGAGCGCTGTTGTGCGGTGGCGCTGCTCTGCTCTCGCTGGGGTCAGCTCTCCCTTGTTCAGGGAGGCAGTTCAAGTCACTGAGCACCCTTGTGTCCTGTGGGTGTGGATGAAGCCATTTTTCTGCTTCCACCAGCTTTTGTGCCTTCGTGGACGAGCTGCTGTCCCTCCCAGGTCCAACCGTGTGGGCGAACCATGGTGGTCCAGTATGTCTGCTGCTCCCAATTGTCTTTCATCAGCAGTCTGATGCTGCTCTCATGGAAATTGTTTTTTTGTTTTTTTTTTGCTTTAGGTGATCAGCGCCGCGGTGTGCGGCTCGTTTTTAGTGGCCGCCACTCACTCCCAGAACTGCTGTCTTGTCTCCACTTCCACACTGCTGCTTTGTTCTGTCTATGCGACAGCTCGTCTATTGTGACAGTTGGGTCTGGTTTTATCTGTCTTGTTCAGTCTTGTCTGTTTTGACCTGCCTGTCTTTGTACATTCTTGTTGTCCTTTTTTTAATCTATTTAAAACTTTATAAGGACACAAGAAAACCAGAACACTAAGCAGTGCTTTGTTTTATCCCATTAATTGAGTTTATTTTATTTTGTTTATAAATTTGTTTCTTACTATCTATTCATCTTTTTAATGATAGACAACTTTGCTTTTATTGCCCTGAGTTTTCGTCTTCATGGTGTAACACTGAATAAATGTCTTTGGTTGCAGGACAGCAGCTGTGGGCCTGAGGTGTGGCGGCTGGCTCCCCCTGGTGGTTCCACTTCAGACTCCCTCTGTAGTGCAGCAGCTGCTTGTCTGGTTGCTGTTCAGTCAAAGGGTCCATCTTAACGTTAATTGCTAGAACCTTGGACAGTCATGAAGAAGTCACTCCAATATTTGTCATATCTGGGACAAAAAAAAGAACATGTGACTCAAATTCCAGGATGAGGCTTGACATCTGTCACATTGGTCCCTGATATCAGGATCGATTCTTGATAGCTGAGACTTGGAGAGATGGACTCTATTCAATATCTTAAACTGTAGAAGCTGAAGCTGAGCACAAGGTGGAACTGAGCATCTACCAAGGACAACTTTATCCCACCACTGATCAGACAAAATGGTACCAAGCTTCTGCTCCCATGCAGTTTGATTTTTGACAACCAACTGAGTATCAAACGTCATAAGTGCATCATAAATTTTAGAAAAAAGCAATTTTTGATTAAGTTCAAGGGTCAAAAAGTCATGCCAAGGTTGATTAGCTGGGAGGGGAGGATAGCAGGAAAAAGAGTTGAAGCACAGTGTCTAATGTGGAAATAGAGGAATAAGTGGGATGGAGGTAAATTGAAAGCTAAATGTGAAAAGCTGGCAAATAAACCATCCTTGTAAAGATCTCTGAAGGTTTTAATACCATGATTATACCATTTTTGTGGTGGGTTTGTTTTAACAGAGAGAGATGCAATATCAAAAAAAAAAAAAAAATCCAGAAGAAAACATCAGGTAAGGGCAATAAATTAATTTGGGTTTGATCGAGGGAAATAAGTATTTGACCCACACAGGCCTGCTATGTATCCACGAGGCACATAAATTAGCCCTGTCCCTTTAGGAAAGTACTCCTAATCTCAACTTGTGATGTGTATAAAAGACTCCTCTGATAGAATCTATCTCTTCAATTCAAACTTCTCCACCACCATGAGCAAGACCAAAAAGCTGTCAAAGGATGTCAGAGACAAGATTGTAGACCAACACAAGGCTGGAATGGGCTACAAAACCATCAGCAAGAAGCTTGATGAGAAAGAGACCACTCCGTTGAGCGGTGCAATGATTCAAAAATGGAAGAAATATACACTACCGTTCAAAAGTTTGGGGTCACCCAGGCAATTATTTTGTGTTTTCCATGAAAAGTCACACTTATTTACCACCATGAGTTGTAAAATGAATAGAAAATATAGTCAAGACATTGACAAGGTTAGAAATAATGCTTTGTATTTGAAATAATAATTTTTTCCAGATACTCAACCTGCTCAAAGGAAGGTCAGTTTTATAGCATCTCTAACCAGCTAAACTGTTTTCAGCTGTGCTAACATGATTGCACAAGGGTTTTCTAATCATCCATTAGCCTTCTGATGCAATGAGCAAACACATTGTACCATTAGAACACTGGAGTGATAGTTGCTGGAAATGGGCCTCTATACACCTATGTAGATACTGCACCAAAAACCAGACATTTGCAGCTAGAATAGTCATTTACCACATTAGCAATGTATATTAGATATTAGAGTGTAATTCTGATTAGTTTAAAGTTATCTTCATTGAAAAAAACAGTGCTTTTCTTTCAAAAATAAGGAAATTTCTAAGTGACCCCAAACTTTTGAACGGTAGTGTAAGTTAATAGTAAATCACCCTCGCTTTGGAGCACCATGCAAGATCGCATCTCCTGGGGTAAGGATGATTCTGAGAAAGGTGAGGGACCAGCCCAAAATTACACGGGAGGAGCTTTTAATGATGTCAAGGGAGCTGGGACCACAGTCATTAAGAAAAATATTGATACCACACTTTGTTGTAATGGATTGAGATCCTGCAGTGCCCAGAGGTCCTCCTGTTCAAGAATGTGCATGTACAGACTTGTTTGAAGTTTGTCAATGAACTCCTGAATGATTCAGAGGAGGCTTGGGAGAATGTGGTGTGGTCAGATGAGACCAAAATTGAGCTCTTTAGCTTCAACTTGTTTGTTGTTAAAATTGTGTTAACAGGCCTGAGGAGTTGTTAGTTCTTGTCCAGCAGGTCAGTTGGGGGGGGGGGGGGTATAAGTGCTGCTGTTAAAACCATGTCACCCTTTAACCCTTTGGTTTCCATCTCAGCAGCAGCTCTGTTTGAATTGTCCTCAGAAGGGAACATGTAAATCGACAGAGGTGTGAAGTCTGGCCCAGCTGTTCCCACTGATGTCATGGGCGGGGGCGGGGGGTGATCTGTTGGGTGTCGTGTTTACTCTTCCTGGGTTAACTGGATTATTTCTGCTGCTGGGGATCACCTATTAACCATTTGCCAGTGACGTCCCGCGTCACATGATTTTTGTTGATACCACCATATTGGACGTCAACTCGGACGCTGTGTGAGTGCGTTTCAACATGGTGTCCGCTCAGTCAGATGTGCCGGCTTTGTCCGATGTAGCGCAACTACTAGATAAAAAACATCGTGACCGGTACACAGAAAAGATCAGTGTTATCGGCGTGGACCCTTACAACTTGTCGCTTGAAAAATTCACCAGTTTCATAGATTTTTGCCCCAAACCTGACGTACGCTATATGGACATCTACAACTACCTGGTCAACACACCGTCTAGGTACACTGGAGAGTCTCTGAAAGCCTACAAAAGTTTGGACGCTTATAGTTATTTTGTTGCTGGGCTTGTGAGAAATGTGCTGATATCCCCAGTCATCACTTCAATGGTCCACTATGTCGTGAAGGCTCAGGTATTTTTATTTTATTTTTTCCCAAATTCAGACTCTAGTCTCTCCCCTACTGTATAGATTTGTCATGTTATATTGAATCTATTAAGTGATAAATTATTAAAATTTTATAAAATATTCAATTATTATTATTATTATTATTATTATTATTATTATTATTATTAGCTGTATATAGAGTATCTCAATTAAATTAATTAAAAAATAATTAAATATTTTTATAGATCTATATATTCTGTAAAAGGATTTTTAAATATTTGTCTTATCAATAGAATACTCGATAAACAACTCCCAACACTATTAGATATATTACAAATTTTATTGTTCAGCCTATACAAGAAAGACTTATATCCAGATAAAAAGTCATCATACCCACATATTAATTATAAGAATATTTATCCACTACAGGTACATCACTCCCAGAAGATGTTGGACCCCCCACTGAAACCCTGAGTGATCATGAATCAAGATGGTGTCATATTGTCTTCACACTGTACTTGTATGGCAGGGTTAGGAGAGACTTGTTCACATGTTGCAGCTGTGTTGTTTGCTGTTGAGTGTGCTGTCCGCCTGTCCCAAGGCCAGACTTGCACTGATGTTCCCTGCGCCTGGAATACACCAACAGCAAACTTGAAGCTTCCTTTTGCTGCATTGCGTGATATCGATTTTAAAATTTATTTCTAAAAATAACAACTTTTAAAGTGCTTTACAGTCTATTAAATGCTATATAATCATTATGTGGGACGTCATAATATCTATGCAGGAAAATTTAGGTTAGTTATATCAGACATTGTTTCTTCTGCAGGTAAAATTTGTTGAAGAAACTACCAGATCGCAGAACAAGTGTGTATTGTGGCATCAGCAGCGAGTCGGCAGAATAACGGCATCCATCTTCAAAGAAGCTGCACAGACTCATCTTGATGTTCCTTCGAGAAGCCTGCTGAACAAGATATGCTACCCAGTTAGTTTTACCAGTAAAGCAACAAAGTAAGAGACTAGAAAAGCACTCGGAGAGCGCAAACCTCCGCCAAGCCTGCATGCAATTCCTGATTTTTTTTTTTACCGGTAATCATCTCTTTTTAGCCTGCTATGCTTAGCTACTTACTGTAAGCTACTTTTGGTGCTCAATTGAATAAGTGGGTTGACCATGGAAACTGACAACATTTAAATTGTAAAGAAGACATATAATTCTAAAAAAATTGTCATTTCATTGTGCCATCTAAAATATTCAGATTTCTTACAGAAAATAGTTCTATATTGTTTTTAAGGAATACTGGTACATTTTTTTTTGTACTCTGTCAATAATTTTGCTGATTTGTTTACAGATGGGGATGCGACCATGAGAAAGTGGCCCGTGATCAGTATGAAGAAATCAGGTCTTCTCAGCACCAGGATCTACTAGTGTGTGATGCTGGACTAGTCCTCAGTCAGCGCTTCCCCTTCATGGGTGCCTCTCCGGATAGATTTGTCTCCTGTAGCTAATGTGGGGAGGGTCTGGTGGAGGTGAAATGTCTTTTCTGTAAGAGGAATCAGGCTTTAGAGGAAGCGGTGGAAGACCCTCAGTTTTGTGCAAGCAACATTGATGGCGGCATCAAGCTGAAACCATCTCATAAATATTTCTACCAAATCCAAGCTCAACCGGGTGTCACAGAACTTTTTTACTGTGACTTTGTTCTCTGGACTCAAAAAGGTTGTAATGTTCAAAGAATTGAGTTTGATGACCTCTTTTTTAATGAGAAAGTTCAACTTGTTGGTAAATATCACAGGTCTGTCATTTTACCAGAACTACTCGCCAAATGGTATACCAAAAATCCAAATTTGTTTCATATATCTTGTAAGACAAAAGAAACCCCAAAAGGTGATAATACTAGTGTCATTTGCTACTGCAGAAAAACCTGTGGTGATGCATCTATTGTAACCTGTGAGTCTGGCTTTTGTCAAATTGGTCAGTTCCATGTACAGTGTCTCAGGTTGAAAAATGTTCCAAAGAAAAAGTGGTGCTGTCCAGATTGTAGAGCAATTTCAAGGAGTCAGAAAAATCTGAAGAACTAAGTATGTGTAGCATGTAGATTGTGGTTGTATCATCACCTGAGGTTTACTAAAAATAATAAAATGTATTGGCCAAATAGAATATAATATTTCTTTGTTGTACAACTAGCTTAGCTATTGTATGTAAATATTAGTGCTGTCCAGCGATTAAAATATTTAATCATAATTAATCACACGATCTCATAGTTAACTCATGATTAATCACATTTTAGTTGCGTATTTTTGTCTCATGAAAAACTATTGTAATTCTCTTAACAGCACAAAAAGTGAGTGGGCTTGCTTTGTACAAATGTTTTTTATTATTATTATCATTGCAAAGCATCCATATCTTCCGTATTAGACCGAGAAAACAAAACAGGACATATTACTCTGAAAATAAAAAAATGTTTTCTTTTTTTCCTTTTCATTAGTTTAGTAACCCTGCCACTGATATCTGCGATAAAAAAAAGATACATACAAATAAAAAATATATAGGCACAAAAGCAGCCCCTTAAATACAAAATGAAAACAAGAGGAGAGTGTCCCCTGAGAGGAGTAGTACAGTCTAATGACTGTATAGTAGCCTAACTGCTGCAGTTTTAAACTTACCAACACAGCCTCTTGAACATGAACATAATGTAACTGCTAGCACGTAACAGGTGAGTCAACCTAAAGGCCTACTTTCTGTCTTTGAGCCAGTTGCTCAAACAGACAAGCCTATTGACATTTTCAGACAACAGGGAAGATCGTTTTTTCTGAACGACATGTCCAGACAGTGAAAACAATCGTTCACATGGTACTGACGTGGCAGGCGTTGCTAAGTATTTGCATGCAAGGGAGGCCATCTCACTGTGTGACGCTTTATGTGTGGACCACCATTCCTGTGGAGAGTCTTCAATGCCAATCATAGGTTCTGCCTTGTAGCGCTCAATGCAGCGTTCCACGGTGTCCTCCTCTTCATCTGAGGAAGATTCTTGTGCAAACATGAGAGCTGGCTTCTTCTTCTCTGGCTCAGGCATGCTTTGGTCATCCAGTGCTGCTGGTCTCCCCTTCTCCTGCTGCTGGAGTAAGGCACGGATGGAATCCCACACGACAACCCGGTCAGGTTTGCTCAGACACTTGAGGTCCTTAAACCTTGAAATGAAATAATAAAAAATATCAACGTTATTGCCATACAAGCAAAGGCACTAGTAAAACAAAACATTGACCTAATCTCTATTCCAGATTCAGAAGAAAAAAATGGATATTGAAGAGAACCAACCCACAAAACAAAGTGGTGCTTAAGACAAACAAAATACTGAGAAGAATGTAGAATGAATATCTTACCTTGGGTCGAGTGCTGTAGCAACCCTGAGCCATGCGATGTTCAACTTCTCTTTGCGACCTTCCATATCCGCTGAAAAGGTTTCCTTGAACTTGATCAAGTACGCTGGGTCGTCCTCAGTGACTTCCATTACTCGGGACAGGTGGCATAATAATGCTGGCATCACCACAGAGCAAGAAACAAACTTCTCTCCACCCAGAAGATCTGTCACATATCTGCAACAATATACAAAAGCTCTTTCACAAAACTCTGTCACACACATACGGACACCTGATAGATAACCTACAGTTACAGTGATGGGAGGGGATATGAGGAATCACATGTGTTCCTGCGTGCACACACACACACACACATTACCCATTTACAGTGCTGTGCGGGACAAACACACACAGTTGAAGGGAGAGAGGTGATACCGACAGACAGACATTAGGGCCTGTGTCCACCAAATGCGTTTTTAGGGCGGAAAGTGCTGAAAACCTAGCCTCTTGGGCGCTTCCTGGCCTTCTCTGTTGTTAAGTTACACAGGGAATCATAGCTATTGAAACAGTCACTGATTATGTCAAAATACAGAAAAAATATACAGATAATCACGAGCTACACTTTGAGTAAAATGAAGCAAATAAACAGTCTACACATAGAGATGGCCCATCTAAAACATGCCACAGGGTGGTATTTTACGTTGGGTGAGACAGGTGCTAATGTTTCTGTCTTGACACAGACCTACTTTAATTGTTAAAGAATCAGATATAGGCTACAAGACATAATTAGGCCTACCTGCAATGCTCCAACGCACCTTCGAGCTTCTTTGTTTTCTCCAGCTCCGTTGCTGTTGGCATGGTGACTTTGGTTGAGTGTAGGGCCAGGGCAGCTCTCAGAGGTTCAATATTCCGGTTGACACGCTTTATCATTTCAAGGGTACTATTCCATCTTGTTGCTACCTCCTGCGTGAGCGCTTCTTCTTTCTGGTTGTGTGCGATTTGCTGCCGCTCAGGTTCCAGGGCATTCGTTGGGCTGTGTTTAAAGTGTCCCACAAGTTTTCTGCATTTTGCCAATGCGCTGTCGAATGGGCTATTGTGCAGAGAAACCGTGACTGCTCGGTGCACGCTGTGTGCGATGCACGGCAGGTGTTCAAAGGGGAGCTCTCTGGCTGCAGCCATCATATTGCGTGCACTATCCGTGGTCAGTGAAACAACTTTCTTTTCGATGCCCCACTCTCTGGCTACATTCATGAAGTGCTCTGCAACATTATCAGCAAAGTGCCTCTCTTCTGTCTTCATAACAGTCAAAGCATGGGACTGAAGTTTCCACTGTGGGGTGAAATAATGTGCTGTGACCCCGAGGTAGTTGTCATTGCCAAGTGACGTCCAGTAATCTCCCGTTAGCGCGACTATTTCTGTCTGCCCCAATGCCTGTTGTAACTGGGACTTCTCCGTTTCAAACAACGTTTCTATCCGGCGTGTGATAGTAGCTCTGGAAGGAGTTTCGTAGGTCCAGTCGTTGGATGCGATGCAAATTATCTCGGCCAGACCTTCATCCTCCACAATACTAACGGGCCTGCATGCCGTAGCCACCCACTTAGCTATGGCAGCTGTTAGCTTCATTTTAGTAGCAGCATCCATGGGCCGCTGTCGGAAGCCATCCAAACTTGTTTGGTTCTGACGCGGAGGAGGCGAAGCTACATCACTGGTGTGTTTGGCCATCAAATGGTATTTTAAACTGGATGTGCTTCGATGGTAGCTAAGTTCACATCGACAATAAGTGCAAATAACTTTAGTTTTATCGATCGAACCATCCTTTCCTATTTTAAATGTAAACTTTCCGTTCAGAAGTGTCCCTGGTGCATCCATTACTGTGGCTGACTAGTGCCGCCAGTGCCGCGCGCTTTAGTCGTTGGGTTCTTCTTTGTTTGATATTTGAAATCGTATCCTTCGTTCCGCCACCATGTGTACGTGCGTGGTATTACAGCCAGTACACTGTGCTTATGAAAAACTACGGTCACAGCATTAATCTCGCGTTAAAAAAAATCTCGCCATTAAAAAGGCGCTTGAGTTAACGCGATAATAACGCGATATTTTACCAGCACTAGTAAATATATATCATGACTTAAGTAATAAATTCAAATTTAATTGTTATAAATAATTTTCAGGTTATTTCATTGCGTGCATCATATAAAATGTTGATTGCATAGCCGCGAGAAAGGCGGCTATGCAATCTTTCCTCTTCAGCGCTGCCACCCACCTCCTGCGCCTGTCTTCGTCAGCTGGGAACCGGTAAAACTTCAAGTTGGATCCCTTTTTCTGGCGATTTGTACACCCAAAGGCACAGCAGTGAAACAACATAGTCTAATTCAATGCCAACATAAAATAAAACAAAGACGTAGGTTGAAATCAGGTAAATATATTGAGATCTGGTACACCGCTGAACAGCTGCTGAATGCGCTGTCCACTCGCTTCCGCCGTCCAATATGGCGGCGTAAACAAAAGGTGTGATGTCACAGCAAATGGTCAATTCCTCTTCTTCTCCTCTTCCCTGCTTCTCTGACAGATCTGCACTAATCTCTATCTGGCAGATCATCTTCTCTGTCCCCTCACCCCCCAGCCAGTCACAGCAGATGACTGCCCCTCCCTGAGCCTGGTTCTGCTGGAGGTTTCTTCCTGTTAAAAGGGAGTTTTTCCTCTCCACTGTCGCCAAGTGCTTGCTCACAGGGGATCGCCTGATTGCTGGGGTCTTTCTGTAACTGTGGGGGTTCCCCTACAGTTGAAAGTGCTATGAGATGACTGTTGTTGTGAAATGGCGCTATATAAATAAAGTTGAATTGAATTGAATCTGCAGGATTTAACACCTCCGAACACCACTGCTTAGTTCCTCCTCATGGCTGTCCTTTAAAAAAATGGCCAGCACACGTCAATTTATCACATCCTTTTTCATGTAAATTAGAAACATTCTTTTGTAAATGTGAGGATTTTTCTCATAAATTTGTAGGATTTTCCTGCAGAGTTAGGGCCATTTTAACTCAGAAATGTGCACCTTCTTACTTGAAAATTTGCAGCTTTTTATTATTCTTAATTTTGCAGCTTTTTCCTCATGAATTTAGAACTTTTCTTACTCTTGAATTTGCAGTTTAAAAAAAAGCTTAAACTTGCAGCATTTTACTCAAATCTTATATTTGCAGCGTTTTATGTTGTAAGCAGTTTGAAATTTACACCTTTTTTGTCTTTTTGCTAAAGTTGCAGCTTCTTACCCATAAAATTCCACTTTTTTTGGTCAGAAATTGGCAGCTTTTAACTGAGACTTACATCCTTTTTTTGTCAGGTCAGGCATTGGCTTGCTTGCTACCGGATAACCATGAAAATTGGTACTACCTGTCTCATGGGTCGGGCCTGCAGCGACTCAACCGGCATCCCCGCCCTTCCAAGGGCGTGGAGGGTGAAACAGGGCATCCTGGCAGAACTAAAAACAATATCTGCCACAGGTCTGTGGTTGACCACACCCAGTTACACGGGGTGAGACTGGATATCCTGGCAGATAAACACATCTGTCGCAAGATCTGTGGTGGACTGTGCCAGTTGGTACATTGTGACATGCACTACACAAAGAGCAGAGATAAACAAACCTATCATCTGGTCAGTCACTGCAGCAGATAGTGGAGTCAGTTTGTCTTGGCTTGTCCTTGCCACTGATAATACCTATATCTGCCAAGAATGTGCTGCTAGTCCAGCAAAAGCTAGCAGTATTCAAATACTTTGCAAGCAGTTTCATGAAATGGTCAATCAGAGAGCAACTCATACTGGCTCAGACGTTGCCCGGGCTGACAAGGTCCGCGCTGATCTGTTCACACTCCAACAAGCAGCAAAAAGTAAGCTAGGAACAGGAAGACAAAAGAAGAGGAAAACAGCAGCCTTGTGTGTAGCAGAATGGAATGTACGCACTCTGTTGGACAGAACAACATCACAGCACCCAGAAAGACAGACCGCGCTTTTGCCCTGGAAATGAACAGGTACAATGTAAACATAGCTGCATTTAGTGAAACAAGATTGCCTGGAAGACCATGGGTACATCTTCTTTTGGAGTGGGAGATCAACTCAAGAAAGGAGAGAAGCAGGAGTGGGCTTTGCAGTTAGAAAGGAGATAGCAGCAATACTTGATGACGAACCGGTGCCAATCAATGACAGGATAATGACTATGAGACTCCCACTACAGCGGGAGATGTATGCCACACTCATCAGTGTATATGCCCCAACAATGACCAACACAGAAGAGGTGAAGGAAGAGTTCTACAGTGATTTATGTGAGACTATCAGGCGTGTACCGACTGATGACAGGCTGATACTCGTTGGAGATTTTAATGCCAGAGTTGGTTCAGACACTGAGAAATGGAGAGGAGTGCTAGGCAGTCATGGAGTAGGCAAGTGCAATACTAATGGAAAACTTCTACTTGCACTATGTTCAGAGTACAACCTTGTGATAACCAACACTCTATTTAAGAACAAGGACACACACAAGAAGACAGGGATGCACCCAAGATCCAAGCACTGGCACTTATTAAACTACATCATAGTCAGGCAGAGAGACAGAAGGGATGTATTGGACACCAGAGCAATGAGAGGCGTTGACTGTGGTACTGATCATGTTATGCTGAGATCTAGATTAAGGATTTGGAGACGAAAACATGACTGCGGGACGGGTGCAAAGCCACCACGGAAGCTAAACACTAGTGCACTGAAAGGCCAAAAGAAGCAGGAAGAACTTACACAGGAAATGGATGAAAACTTGAAAGACTGGGACAGTAACAACTCAGAGAATGACATAGAAGAGAAATGGGCAACACTGAAGGATACAGTGTATCAGACTGCAAGTGATGTATTAGGCCACCCTGAGAGGAAACATCAAGATTGGTTTGATGAGCATGATGAACACCTGAAGAAACTACTAGAAGTGAGGAATACAGCTAGGCAGGAAAACCTACAGTGTAACACAAGGTCAAAGAAGAAGAAATACTCAAACGCTCAGAGTGAACTACAGAAGGACACCAGAAAGATGAAGTCCAACTGGTCGGATGAAAAAGCGGAGGAACTTCAAAATGCAGCAGACAGAAAGGACATGAAAACATTCTTCACAGGTTTGAGAGAAACCTACAGCTCTAAACCAAGAGGATTGATCCAACTAAAGGCTATGGATGGTGAAACGGTTTTGCAGGAGAAAGACAAGATCCTGGACAGATTTGCATACCACTTTGACCAACTACTAAACAACCCTGGAGATGTCACTGAAGAGGCTAAAGAAGCTCTAGTGCAGCGACCAGCTGTATCAAGTCTTGATGAACCACCAAATTTTGATGAACTAATGACAGCTACTGTATCAGGACAACACAGGATGGTAAAGCTCCAGGAAGGAATGGAATTCCAGCAGAAGTGTGGAAATTTGGTGGTGTTCAGCTGACCAAGTGCCTCACAAGCTCATCCAAGACATACAGTATGGGATGCCCAGAAAGTACCTCAAGGCTGGAAGGATGCAAGTATTGTGCCTTTGTTCAAGAAAGATGACAGGAAAGATTGTGGAAATTGCCGAGGTATATCACTGCTAGCAGCTGTTGGTAAGATTCTCTCACGTGTACTACTTAACAGACTTAGTGAACACATCTCGCAGAATGTACTACCGGAAACCCAGTGCGGCTTTAGAAGTGGAAGAAGCACAATGGACATTATTTTCTGCTTGAAACAGGTTCAAGTAAAGTGTATTGAACAGAACATGCTGCTTTATGTAGTCTTCATAGACTTCAGTAAAGTCTTCGATACTGTTTCACGACAAGGACTTTGGCAGGTACTCAAGAAATATGGTTGTACAGAGAAGTTTGTCAGCCTGATTGAGGCACTCCATACAGGTATGCAAGCAAACGTGGCAATGAGTGGTTCAGTATCTAAAGACTTTTCAGTAAGCAATGGGGTGAAACAAGAGTGTGTGCTGGCACCTACACTCTTCTCGCTATATCTGGCAGCCATGTTTGAGGTGGCCTTCAAAGACACTTCAGAAGGAGTATACATTCAAACAAGGAAAGAAGCAGACTTGTTCAATGTGGCACAGTTTAAAGCCAAGAGTAAGACATCGATAAATGTAGTAAGAGAAACGCTCTTTGCCGACAACTGTGCGCTAGTTGCACACAGCGTGGGAGATATGCAGTCTTTAGTGGAGAAATTTGAAAGAGCAGCTAGCCAATTCAGCCTCCAAATCAACATCAAGAAGACAGAGTGCCCTTATCAACCACCAAAATTCCAATTATCACCATCACTACCAGAAGAGATCAGCATTGGTACAGAGCCGCTAGTCAAGTGCAAGACTTTCAAGTATCTAGGGAGTACTGTTTCAGAGAATGCTAGGCTGGAGGATGAACTATCTCTCAGAATGGGAAGAGCGAGCGCTGTATTTGGAAACTTGAGGGAGAGACTGTGGAACAATCGACGTGTGTCTATCCGTGTGAAATGCAAAGTGTACAGAGCGACAGTACTGGCTACTCTGTTGTATGGTGCTGAAACTTGGACTGTCTACAGAGTGCAGGTGAAGAAACTCCACGCGTACATGATGAGACACCTTCGAGCCATAATGAACATCTCATGGAAAGACAAGATAACCAACATAGAAGTGTTGAAACGAACTGGTCTACCATCAATGGAGGACATGCTAATACAGATGAACCTGAGATGGCTCGGACATGTTGAGAGGATGGACCACCAGCGTCTCCCTCGGCAGTTACTCTACTCACAGTTATGCGAGGGCAGACACAATCAGGGTAGACCAAGGCTCAGATTTAAAGACACTGTAAAAAGAAACTTGAAGAAGTTGGACATAGACAGGAGTTCCTGGCAGCGGAAGGCTAAGGACAGAGCTGAGTGGAGGAATCTGATCAGACCTAAATGAAACAGTCATTGTCGCCCACGACAGACTGCTATGATGATGATGAAAAGAGAAGATGGTAAGTGAGGGTAAAAATAGATGATTTTTAAGTATGGGCATCATACTAGAGGATGATAAAACCTTGAAATTACATCTAAACTGCAACCAAATTCTCAGAGTAGACAGTATCATTGGGTTCTTTGTAAAATTGGAGAGTTTGTTGGTTCACCTCCCCATGAGCATTGCAGTCTCCAATGATCTTGGTCATGAAGATGAGTTTCCTGAAGAAACACTATATCAGCTTTGAAGTGCTGAAGATGGGAAAACACCTTTGACCGCTTGACCGGTTTATTCAGTCCTTTAACATTCCAACTTAAAAATCTAATTGAGGAACCACCTTCTAACTTTTGTGAAATAACAGACATATAATGAAATATCACTTTTTCACACAGGGCCATGTAGGTTTGGATTGTTTTTTACCCTTAATAATAAACGCCTTCATTTAAAAACTGCATTTTGTGTTTACTTGTGTTATCTTTGTCTAATATTTAAATTTGTTTGATGATCTGAAACATTTAAGTATGACAAACATACAAAAAATGAGAAATCAGGAAGGGGACAAACACTTTTTCACACCACTGTATTCTGCTCTATCAAATCTGTGAAACTTTTCAAAGTTTGAATGTGTCCTTGTGAACTTCAAACGTCTGCAGTGTATTTCTGAATATTTAGCCAATCTCCACTGCCACTGTTGAAGAATGCATTACTGTACAAAGGAGGCTGAAACTTTCTGCTTCTAAATCCAAATGTTTCTACTGTTTAGTAGAAACATTTACTGATTACTGTTTTGTAATCTTTATTTTTCTTCCTCTTTTCTCCCTGGAACTCCTTGAGCAGGACATGGATCAGATGAGATTTAATGAGACACAGAAGTTGTGTAAAGAATTCATGATCACTAATAAACTATTTTGATAATATTTAACGTGATGAGGCATAATTAAAGGCAGTGTTCCAGCAGTTTGGAAGGAGCTTCATCACAGATCTACATGTGATTCAAAGAACTCTGGAGTCATGTTTTCATCCATTTTATTGGTCAGTTCCATCATTCTAGAAAATCAGAGTTTCACACAGTGATGAACCAGATTAAAATCCAACAGGTAACCAGACACCAGCTGATCTTTGACACCTTCAAAAACTTGAAAGTCAAACAGGAAAATCACTTTTTTTTTCAAAGTCTGACAACTTTCTGGCAGAAAACAATGAAAAGAAAAGTTTAAATGACTGAAATTCTAATGATTAATTTATTTCTCCCAACAGTCCAGACTGACCAAAAACTGCATAAACTCTTTTGTCCTTGTTAACTACATTCAGTCAGATTTGCAGAAGATCAGCAGCTCCATAAATGCAACATTAGTGAGAATAGCTGACAAAACAAGCAGGATTTTTGAACATATTTTTATTATTATTAAAAAGTAAATCAGTGAACAAAATGTCATCTTTGTTTGTGATGGTTAAACTGTTAAAATCAGTGTTTGTCCAAATTTATTAACTTAGTTCCTCTGAATGATTCTTGATTGTGAACAAATGTGTTTCCTCTGTTTTTATTCTCACCCAACGATGCTGGGATAGGCTCCAGCCCCCCCGCGACCCGAAAAGGATTAAGTGGAAGAAGATGGATGGATGGATGGACGGATGGATGGAGCTCAGAGAAAATCAGAATAAGTGTCCTCTTCCTGCTGTAAATCAGTGGTTGTACAGATTAATAATATCACTTTATAAGAAAAAGGTTCACATTTATGAGAAAAAAAAATCACATTTTAAGTTTAAGAAAAAGTTTAAAGTCACAAATTTAAAAGATACAGAAATTTAAATGAAAGAAGGTGGTAATTTAAGAGTAAAATAAACACATTTATGAGGCAAAAAAGTTGTAGAAGAAAATGACCAGTTTCAACAGGAAAAAAGAGCATGTCCTTTTAGCTTTATAGTGAGGGTGAAATATGTTTGAAGAGATAAAAAGACCGACTTCACTGAATGTTTCCAGTTTTGATTTCATGTAAAATCAGTTTTCTACTAATTGTGATTGATAGGAGTGCTCACTAGAGGAGCAGAGTTTTTACCTCCATGATTCCGACAGGGACTGAAACATGGGAGGAGTTTGTGGTTGACGGAGCAGCCAGTGAAGAAATAGATCAGAGCTGCAGCATCTACATCATAAAAGGAGACCAGACCCTCCTCATAGTCCACAAACACCCCCACCTTCTCAGGACCAGACTAGAGATGGAGACGGACTGAAGGGTCTTCTAGAGCTTCATAGTCATTTCCATTTCTCAGCCACATAGTCCATCAGTGCATCATTTCCCTTCCTGTTGATTGACTCTCTGGCCACTCCTAAATCCCACTCAGTCTTTCCTTTAACCTGAACCTCAAAGTAAAATCTGCCTGAAGAGAAACTCTGATTTCCTAAAACACAGACAAACTGAGAAAATCTCTCTGGATTGTCTGGTAGTTTCTTCTTCTCATCACCACAGTAGACTTGTTTTCCATCATCAGACAGGATGAGCCACTCATTTGCTGTATCAGGATCCAGAGTCACATCCACTCCATACTGCTGGACCCTCTTCAGCTCAGCCTCCATCAGCTTCTTCATCTGTTTTCTGATCATCTCCTCCAGCTGAGCCACAGCTCTCACCACAGTCCCCTCATATGATGGTGGACAGACTCTGACCTCTGTCCAGTCCTTGGTGGGTGCAGCAGCATTCAGGGAGGAGAAGCTTTGGAGAAGGTGGAGGTGGTCTTCAGACTTTAGGAGCTGCTTCACCTCAGAGCTCCTCTTCATCAGCTTAGAGATTTCCTGTTCCAGATCTTTGATGGAGTCTTCAGCCTGTTTCTCCATTGTTTTCTGTTTGTCTTCCATCTCCTTGATGAGCTTGTTCAGGCGTCTCTCAACAGACTCCTTCAGAGCAGTGAAGACTTGAACACCTTCTCCTTTCTCTCTGTCTGCAGCATCTTTACTCTTCTTCACCGACTCTTTGATCTCCTCAACCTTCAGTCGTCTCTTCTGGATCATCTGCTTCATTTCAGCCTGTGTCTTCCCCAGCTCTGCCTTCTTTCCTTCACATTCTTCTCTCAGATGAACAACATCATGGGTCTTGTGGTTTGAGTATGAGCAAAGCATGCAGATACATGTCTGCTTGGTCTTTCAGAACAACTCCAGAGGTTTATCATGCTCCATACATATCGTCCCTTCCAGATTCTCCACAGGCTCCATCAGCTGATGTCTTTTCAAACCTTTCATTGTCAGATGAGGCTCCAGGTGAGTCTCACAGTAGGAGATCAGACACACAAGGCAGGACTTCAGGGCCTTCAGTTTGGTTCCAGTGCAGACGTCACAGAGAACTTCTGCTGGTTTGGCAGCTTGTTGCTCTTAGCTGCTGCTGCTGGATTTCTGTTGAGATTCACGTCTGAACTGAGAAACCATCTCACGGATGAAAGTGTTGATCTTTAATTGAGGCTTATCCTTAAAAGTCTCATTGCAATTGGGACATTTGAATATTGTTGACTGGTTCCAGTGTTCATCAATGCAGTTTTTACAGAAGTTGTGTCCACATGGTGTAGTGACTGGATCAGTGAAGACATCCAGACAGATGGAGCACAGGAAGTGATCTTCAGATCGCAGATTGGTGGTAGCAGACATGACTGATCTCTGAGGGAGAAAAAGAATAATTTGATGTAGAATAAAAACATCAGCTAAAGTTCTAATATTGTTTTCCTGTCATATCCACCCTGTTCTTATCAAACATGTTTCTAATAATCAGGTCAGTGTATGTACAGTAATCCACATGAGACCAAAGATCACATTCAGACTTTAACATCTTTGTTTCTGGCAGATTTTTAACAGTATCTCTTTGTAATTTTCATTAAAAAAGTCAGATCTAAAGCTATTGGCACCCCTACATTTCTTTTAGATAACACACCATTTCACCCAGATAATTGCTGTCATTACAAATGTGTTGGTCTGTTCATGTTGATTTCTGTTGTTAATATTGGAACAACATGGAAAATTAGAGGAATAAAAAGTCAAATGTGAGACATTCCTCACAGAACTCTAAAATGGTCTCGACACAGTTATCGACACTCTCAACTGAACATTTGGTAGCACACATCTGTTGGAAGAAACACCTGAATCAGTCACTTCCTGTAACAATCACTGAGTTTCTGACACCTCTCTGCTGGAGTTGATCTCAGGCTACAAATACGATAAAATCAGTCAAAACAAAGTGATATAATTTGTGTTGTGAGGAACAAAAAAGAAACTAAAAATCTTGTTATATTTATTGCTGATTTAGTAGCAGTTGATTATATCTGTATATCTTCTTCATTACTTTGGTCAGTTAAAGTTGTTTTAAATGTGATGCAGAGATTTGGCCTTAAAAATACATTTACATTTACAAGTTTAAGTGTTTAACAGCATAAATATTGTACATGTAAAAAACTTATAAAAAATGAATGAAAAATTGATTCTTGTTTAAGTGAGTTTAAAACTAATGACATTTTAGGATTTTTTTCTATTTTTATCTGCTGACAAAGCTGCCTTTCTTTTGTATTTCCTTTGATTGTTTCACAATAAAAGCCTCCCCGTGGTTTTCAGTTTTACTGTGAAACGATAAAGGAAACAGACTGGTTTATGGACCATTTGCTGCAGTCTATTTCTGACATGAGGAAGGCTGAATTCTGACTGAAGTCCAACAATCATGGAGGTTTTCAGAGATTTTCAAAGTCCTGAGAAGTGACCCAGAGAGACGGTTTCAAACAGCAGCTCCATGTTTCCACAGTGGATCTGTGGCCCAGTGACCATATTTCTACTGGGACCAGTGTGACTGTGCTGAGTCAGCATGAAGAGAGTGAAGTGTAGAAACAGGAGATGTTAGACTCACCAGTGTTTGTAGAGAAAAACCTGATGGACTCGGCTGAATCTTCTCTCAGAGACAAACAGGACGTCTGAGCTGCTGCTCTCACACACTTGAACTTTCACTTCTGTAAAGTGACGCAGAAAACTGGTGTTTCTGGTTTGATCCACCTCATTCCTGCAGCTCTGTCTGTCGGAGTTTGATTCCTCCTCTGAGGAATGTTAAACTCCTCTGATGAAAATCAAACATGTTTAAGAGAGGTAATAAAGTGGTGAGATCAGGTTGATCGAATCACACTGGAGTTCAGAAGCCCTAAAGTCCTGAATAGAAACAAAGTTCACATTAATGATGTTAAATCTACAGGGGTGGTCCTGGGTCACATGGTGTCCTAGGGCAAAGAAAACATTTGGTGCCTCCCTCTACATTGAAACATCTCTGATAACAAAGTATAAATAAACCAAAGCATATTTAGAGCTTTAATGATGCTGTAACCTTTGACCTTTCAACCCCAAACCCACAGCCACAGGTGCTAGTCCCAAGATCAACCTGTGTACCAAGTTTGGTGAGCCTAGCTTCATCGGTTCTCCAGTTAGAGTGCAGACAGTCAGACAGACAGAGACGACCTCCGTAATTAACTGTTGAGAAAGTATTGATTGTTCACAAATCTGTGTTTGTTCATCATCAAAGTTGTTACAGCTGTTGTTTCTTTTTCAGTGGAAAAATCATATGAAGTTTGAATTTGTTTTATTTTCCTTCCATCAGCATTAAGAGTTCATGGAGAATTTAAAGGTTTAATCATGAATCATATTTTGTCAATCATCAAAATACCTTTAAATATTCAAAGTTTTTATAATAAAAAGAATAATTTATTTCAACATTTCCCTGTTTATAAAGTAATAAATCTGTATTTTTAAAGGAAAATTGTGGCTTTTTGTGTTTTTATTGAATAAACAAGTTGTCCAAACTTGAACCAGATGTTTTGTTGGATCAACTTTCACATTAATAAGAGTCACTGATTTCAAACTAATCAATTCTCAGCAGTAGGAGGCAGCAGAGGATTAAAACAATGAAGCAGTTTGACTTTGTTTCTGTGTTAGTCCCGAAATGTGGGTTTAACTGGGTGAACTGCTGTTTGTTCAGGAATAACTGACTGACTCAGGGAAGAAAAATGAAAGTTCTCAGAGTTTCTGTGGGATTATTTTTCATCACTGAGTCTAAACTGGAACCACTTGAACACGACAAGCTGAGACTTTTCTGACATATTAAATGATAACAATTATTCACTATTAAGCACAAACTCCTTAATGTAAGAGTTTGAAGCTGAAACATAATAAAGGTCAATGTCTTTAATAAACTCTCCATATTTGAACTATTAATGTGATTAATAAGGTAAAGGGCTCTGATTATTGTAGTAATTATTTCTCATCAGTAACCTCCACACTGACAGGATCCAGTTAACCACACTGGTCACGTGACGCAGATGAAACGTTGATGAAATGATTGACAGGAAAGTTTCAATAATTCCACTTGTCTTGTGTTCTCAGATTAACACAATTATTTAGTTCATCTTCTCAGTCCTCTCTGCTTTCTCTACCACAGTAGATCTGTTGGAAAAATGAATGTAGAGGATAATGAGCTGCTGTGAGACTGGCTGACAGATAAACAAGTCTTTGCTCATCACTGAAGGTCAGCAGCTGAAGTTTGTCCTCCCTACTTTTTTGTAAGATTGAATATTGTACAACAATATTATAATATTGTGGAGAGTGTAAATAACGAGACTGACTTATGGAGCAGATGACTTTATTCACTCTCACATCAGTCATACACAGAAAAAAGCATGTCAAAATACACTGGGGGTTCTCTTTGATATCAACCGTCCATCTCATATCTCACATCACAATACATTCATTCATCCCTTCTCCCCCCAACTCCTACTTCCTGCTACCTCACCATAATCTCCATACCCATTGTCCTTCTCTGTTTACCCTCTAAATCCAGTCTGAGATGATTAACCTAGTCTCTACACCCCCACCCCCCCCGAATCTCAGACCGAGTTTCAGTCCTCACGTCCTTTTGGTTTCAGTCTCCTCCCATATCTGCTGTAACGGGGGTTTACCGCCTCCGCGGCACTGCTGTGCCAGTGGGGGGCTCCTGGGGGTGTGTCTGTCTGCGGGTGGGCCATGGCGAGAGGGGGGGGAACCTTCGACTTGCCCGTGTGGCTGCTCTGATGAATCGTTTACCTTTGGAGTTCTCAGTGGGGGTCTTCCACGCCAAGGGGCCTGAGCCAACAGCACTTGCTCGTCTGCCACAACAAAGGCGGGCTTAAGTCTGTCTATGCATATTTTCTCCCGACGACCCCCCAAGTCTAACAAAAAATGTTTGTCCCGTTTCCAGCACTCTGAACGGGCCATCGTAGGGTGGGCATAATGGAGGGCGGTGGGCATCGTGCCTGACAAACACGAACGCCGCGTTCTTCAAAGTCTTTGGCACAAAAGCGCGTGGAAAACAGTGGTGGACCGGGCCTGGTGGCGTGCCTGTGTCTGCGCTATGCTGCAAACACTGAGACGGGCAGTTGTCCGGCGCGGGATTATCTGGCAAAAATTCCCCGGGCAGCCGCAGTGGCTGAGAAAAAACAAGCTCCGCCGGGGAAGCCTCCAAATCCTCTTTTGGTGCGGAACGCAACCCCAATAAAACCCATTGCAACCGGTCTACCCAATTTGCATCCATCAGCGAAGCCCTGAGTGCTGCTTTCAGCGACCTATGGAAACGCTTGCATAACCCATTGGCCTGTGGGTTGTACGCGGTTGTGTGATGAATTGCAACATCCAGGCTACGGGCCATCGCGGACCAGAGGTCGGAAACAAACTGAGGGCCCCTATCGGACGTGATATCCGACGGGATTCCAAAACGTGCCACCCATGTCATCAAAAAAGCACGCGCCACGTCCACGGACGTGGTTGCTGCCAGCGGGACTGCTTCTGGCCAGCGTGTGGTGCGGTCCACCACTGTCATAAGGTGCATACACCCCTGCGATGGTGGGAGGGGGCTCACGAGGTCCACGTGAACATGGTCGAACCTCTTCGCCAGTATACGAAACGGCTCCAAAGGAGCCTTCGTGTGTCTGTGTACTTTGGCTCGTTGGCACGCTACGCAGGCTGCAGCCCACTCTTTCACTTGTTTATGCAGGCCTGGCCACACGAACTTCACTCCCACCATGGGACCTATGGAAACATTGAGTCAGTTGTGAACTGACTCAAACACGCGGCGGCGCCAAGCAACTGAGACCACCGGGTGCGGGCGTCCCGTGGAGACATCGCAGATTAGGGGGGGCTTGCCGTCTTGCAGTACTCTGCTCTCCAGCCTTAACCCTGTTGGTCCAGACTGGAGCGCGCACACGTCCGTATCGCCAATCTGCTCTGCGGCCATGGCTATATAATCTATCCCCACGCAGTCCGGGGCCCCTACTACGCGCGAGAGGCAGTCCGCCACCACATTCAGTTTACCCGACACATGCTGAATATCGGTCGTAAACTCCGAGATCGCAGCCAGTTGTCTCTGCTGCCGGCCCGACCATGGTTCCGAAACCTTGGCCATCACGAACGTTAGCGGCTTGTGGTCCACGAACACAGTGAACCTGCGCCCTTCCAGCCAGAACTGGAAGTGGCGTATGGCCAGGTGGAGAACCAGCAACTCTCTGTTGAACGCGCTGTATTTACACTCACTGTCGCGCAAAGCCCTGCTGAAAAAAGCGAGCGGCTGCCAAGAACGGCAACACGTTGCTCCACGACGGCCCCTATGGCCACGTCCGATGCCTCGGTAGTGAGCGCTATCCGGGCTGCCGGGTCCGGGTGCGCCAACAGTGCAGCGTTTGCCAGGGCTGTTTTAACCTCAGAGAACGCCTGCTCCCGCTCCGGAGTCCATTCGACTCTGTCTGCGGTTTTCCATCTCTTGAGCGCGGCGTACAATGACTGCATGAGTTGAGCTGCACGGGGGAGGAACCGGTTATAAAAGTTAACCATCCCCAAAAATTCTTGCAGCGCCCTGACTGTCTGAGGCCAGGGAAAATTTGCCACGGCGCGCACTTTGTCGGGCAAGGGTATCGCTCCCTCCGGTGAGACGCGGTGCCCCAAAAAATCAATCCCCGTCACGCCGAACTGGCATTTCGCCGGGTTGATTATTAACCCGTGCTCCTCCAACCTCTGCAAAACCGTCCTGAGGTGGGTTACGTGTCCGTCCTCGGACGCACTGGCCACCAGAATACCATCCAGGTAGACGAACACAAACGGGAGATCATGCAACACCGCATCCATCATGCGTTGGAATGTCTGTGCCGCTATGACAAAAGTCCACTCGTACATACGGCCGTGTAGGGATAGAGTCAGTGTTCTCTCACCAAAAGTCTTAATGTCCGAGCCATTTACTGCTACCAGCCCGGGGCCGCTAGCTCCCGCTAGCCGGTCGGTGTATGACGGCAGGATGATGCTCTTCTGGGCTCCGGTATCTACGAGGAACCGTCTCCCCCAGCGCAAGTCCATCACATAGAGCAGCTTGTTCTCTTCACCGGCGGTCGCAGCTGCTACCGACTGCTGGCCTTGGCATTTCCTGAGCACTTGAATTGGCACGGTGGTGCACATCTGCGTGCATTCTCTCCAAAGCGGCGGTGGTAGAAGCAGAGCTTGCCTCTCTGGCGCTTCCTGGCCTCCGCTGCCGCTATCGTCGGCGACTCCTCACCTTCGCTGGTCGTCTCGCTGGGTTCCAACGCAGCCACGTTCACTGTGAAGGCTCTGGCGATGAGAATGAGCCGATCTGCCTCCTGGGCTAGTCACGCGCGGCCAGCAATGGCGAATTGACAAGAACCAATCAGGGACAGTGATAACTCCTGTTCTTAATGACTGCTGTTATATATTTATGTATGTATGTACTTGTATTATTTATTGGGTTTTATTTCATTCATTATGTACTACATCCATTGTGTATGTGTGGATTGTGTGGTTACAGTACGGGTGACAAGCCCAAGATAAATTTCCCCTTGAGGGACAATAAAGTTTATCTTATCTTATCTTATCTTAACCACTCTCGCCTCTGTTGGGAGGTTCCGGAGGAAAAGGTGGGCAAACAGAAAATGCCCGTCGTCCGTGCCCATCAACGCCAACATCTTCTCCATCAGTTCGACCGCCGACCCATCTCCTAACTCGGAGCGCCTTAGGAGCCTCTCTGCTCTCTCACAGTCCGAGAACATGTAGCGCCGGGTCAGCGCAGCCTTGAGAGCCCCATATTTGTCGTGGGCTGGAGGCTGTTGGAGCAGGCTCACTATTTGCTGAGACGTGCGAGCGTCCAGCGCTGCGACCACATAGTAATATTTGGTGTCGTCTGCCGTTATTCCCCAGAGGGCAAACTGAGCCTTGGTGTGGTGAAACCAAGACCGCGGGTCGTGCAGCCAAAAGTCCGGTAGTTTGACCGAAACAGCGCACGCGTTGCTGGTGCTTCCCGTCCGGGCTGACTCCAGGGTTCTTGCTTCCTGTTCCATAATTTGTCAAGGGGTCACCAGTGTGGAGAGTGTAAGTAATGAGACTGACTTATGGAGCAGACAACTTTATTCACTCTCACATCAGTCATACACAGAAAAAAGCATGTCCCAATACACTGGGGGGTTCTCCTTTATATCAACCGCCCATCTCACATCTGCATGACATCTCACATCACAATACATTCATCCCACACAGTGATCTGTGTGGAGTTTGCATGTTCTCCCCGTGTTTGCGTGGGTTTACTCCGGGATTTCTCCGGTTTCCTCCCACATGCCAAAAACATGCAGGTTAGGGAGTTAAGGGGCGCTTGCGCACGCAGCGACCGGCAGCTGGTGGCTTGTCACCGGACTGCAGAACAAATCTACCTACGGGTACAAAATAAGTCCAAAAAAAAAAAAAAATCCCTTCTCCCCCCAACTCCTTCTTCCTGCTACCTCACCATAATCTCCATACTCATTGTCCTTCTCTGTTTACCCTCTGCATCCAGTCTGAGATGATTAACCCAGTCTACAATATATACTATTATGCTGAAGGACTTAAAGACTTAATTCTGTTAAAGAAAATCTGCTCACCTCTGCGCATATTGTCCTCACGAAGCTAAATCTCACTTTGTTTTTGTTTTTATTATTATTAATATACTTGGGCTATGTTTGTTTTGTTAAATAAGTATTTGCATACATTTATACATTTTCTTTCTTGCATATAGAAAGGTTTTTCCAAGTTGTTTTCTTCATTCGGATTATGTTCCAATGATAACCTCTTAAATGATTGATATTAGTTCAGGTTCCTTTTAACATTATTCACAGACTGTTACAGGCATTATTTTTTACTTCTTTGAACTGATTATTATGATCATTATTACTATTATCAGTGCCTTATTGCTATCATTTTCAGTGTTGCGCTGCAGGTTCTATCTGGGAGTTTTAGTTTTTGTTGCATATAGCTGTCAGTCTTGTTTCTGAGATGACTCCTATTGGAGTCAGCACTGCTGTTCCATCGTTTGGGGATGGACACAGACTAAGTTCACCTGGGAGATGGGGGGTGGCTCACTTGGGTTATGGATCTGGAGTTTATATTATCCCCCCCCCCCACTTCTTTTTTCCCTTCTTTCTTCCTTTTTTTTGGAGGGGGGGATTTCTTATTTACCTTCTCTCCAAATATTTCATTAGATGTCTGTTAGTTCACAAAAGGTAGAAGGTGGTTCCTCAGTTAGATTTTTAAATTGGAATGTTAAAGGACTGAATAATCCGGTCAAGCGGTCATAGGTGTTTTCCCATCTTCAGCGCTTCAAAGCTGATCTAGTGTTTCTTCAGGAAACTCATCTCCGTGACCAAGATCACTGGAGACTTAAATGCTCATGGGTAGGTGATATTTTTCATTCTTTTTTCAGCTCAAAAGCCAGAGGAGTAGCTATTTTAATTCATAAAAAGAATTCCTTCTCAACTTCTAAAATAATAACTGATAAAAATGGCAGATAGCTGAATAACGCAGGGAGCTTATTTCACACTCCTGTTTTATTGGTTAACATTTACGCTCCTAATGTGGACAGTCCGGACTTTATCAATAGATTATTTAGTCCTCTCCCTTTCTTAGACACACATTTCCTAATTCTAGCTGGCGATCTTAATTGTGTTCTAAACCCGTCTTTAGACCGTTCTTCTCCTTCCTCACACAATCCTCGATGGCTAAATCAATATCTGAGTTTATGCACCAAAATGGGTTTGTCGACCCCTGGAAGTTTTCCAACCCACAAACCAGGGCAGATCCCTTCTTTTCTCAGGTGCATCAAACCTATTCTCGAGCTGATTATTTTTTTTATTTATAGTTCTTTAATCTCTAGGCTGGTTTCTGCTGAATATGTTCCAAATGTAATCTCTGATCACGCCCCTCTAAGTCTTAATATTAGATTTAAAGATCCACCTGGTTTTGCTTCACTCTGGAGGTTTAACTCTTTGTTACTATCTGATGATTGTCATGACGGCCGCTGGGCCGTCATCTCCCTCATCAGCTCCAGCTGCGCACAGACCAGCAGGTGTTAATCAGCCGCTATTAAAAGCCAGCGTCGTTGACAGCCCGGCACGGAGTCGTCTATCTACCTCGACCGAGTATGAGCCAGAGCTTCGTTTCACAGCCAAGTCAAGAACGCCACGACAAGACCCACCACGTAAGAAAACCATTTGCTTTTCAACACCAAACCTTTACCCCTGTGCACAGGTGGACCTCCCAGGCGGCGGACCGGTATCTCCAACTGACGGAGAATTACTCTCTCCTCCCCGGAGCTCCTCCTTGCCATCGCTTCTTCAGGAACTCTCATTACCACAGCTGCAGGTACTGTTACTCTCTCAGCCACAGGAGTCATTATCACCTCCACGGCTACGGGAACAGTCACCGTCACAGCTGTCAGTGCAATCATTGCTCTCGCCACGATCACCACCACGGTTACTGGAGTTATCACCATCACAGCCTCAAGCACCAGCACCACCACAGCTCACGGACATCGGGGAACAGCAAGATACAATCAGTGACAACCTCAAGTAAGCTTCACACCTGCACTTGTCCTTTTGTGCTGAACAGCCTTAACGGTTTCTGCTTGTGTGTTCCAGGGTTGCCAGGTCGTCATCTGTATCGCTCAGCTCCGGTGACCAGGCTGCTATATCTGCACTCACACTTGCACTACACTCACTCTCACTTAACAATAAAGAATAACTATTTTGTATCTGCCCGTGTCTGTCTCTTGGGTCCTGAAACGTGTCAATGATGCATTTAATGCTTTCATCATTTCCTCAATTGATGACTTTTTAGCAGTTAACAAAAATGATTTGGTCTCTAATTCACTATTATGGGAATCACTTAAAGCTTATCTGCATGGTCAGATTATTTCCTATTCAGCACATCACTACAAAACAAAAGGCTAAATGAACTATTGGCTAAAAGTCAAGAAATTGACAAAATGCCAGTAATCCTTCAGAGTTTAATGAAGCAACGTCAAGACCTCAAACTAGAACTGGATCTCCCCACAACAGCAGATGCAGAACGTCTCTTATTACGTTCCCATGCAGCTTATGAACATGGTGAAAAGCCTTCTCTGCTTTTGGCACATCAGTTGAAACGGCAGGCAAATTCTACATTAATTCCTCAAATTAAGGACTCTTTTGGTAATCTTACTTCTGATCCAGTATCTATTGTTTTATGAATTTTTATTCTTCCCTCAATGAGTCTGAGTCATGATCAGATCCAAGTGAAATGACTTCCTTCCTCCACAATTTAAATACCCCTACAGTCCACCCCCTGATCACGGAGAGGCTTGATGCGCCTGTGAGTTTAAAGGAAATTAAGTCAGTTAAAGCCATGCAAAATAATAAAGCTCCTGGTCCACCTGGGTTCCCCATTAAATGTTTCAAAAAAAATTTTATTTAATTGGCTCCTCTTCTGCTTAACGTTTACATTGAATCTTCAGAACGTGTCTCACCGTCTCCCACTTTAACCCAGGTATCTATATCTCTTCTCTTGAAGGATCAGGATCCCACATCATGTGCATCCTACAGACCTTTATCACTCCTTAACATTGTTAAGATTTGGCTAAGGTCTTCGCTACTCATCTGGAAACAGTTCTTCCTGTAGAAGAGCTTGGAAGAACGAGGCGGTGTGATACATAAACCAAAGTTTATCAGCTCCTCTAACAAGTCTCATCTAAGTGCAGAAGCAAGAAAAGAGACCGAATACCTCCGGCTCTGTGAACTTATACTTGCACATAACAAAAGACATGCATATCAAAGGCTGACATCCCTCATTATCTTAATCCCCCCATTGTCTCCGTACTCCTCCTCATGGCCCTGGGGGGGGTGAGGGCAGCTCCTCCGGTCTCCACCGCAGTGTCTGGGAACGTCTTTGTTCTTCACTGGCGGTTGAGAGTCTTTGTCCTTTCTGAGGTGTGAAGTCGCCTTACATATGTAATCACCAAATATTCCCACATGCTTCAACATATGTAGGTTATGGAATATATGATTAATATAGCCCACAGCCCCCCCCCCAAACGACGAAGAAAAGGACAATAGAAAAATTCACAGTTTAAGATAATTACTATGACATACTAACTGCTATACCTCTTGCCACAGAAGAAACTTTCCAGCAGCCATGCTCCTAAGAGAGTTCAGCGGTAATCATAACAGCATAGTAAAATCACAAGTCAGTCCTAAACTGTTACAGCACAATTAGTGAACAACTGTTGAGTAGTTTGCATCAGTCCCTGTGCTGTCTGGGTTTTAATCTTCTCCCAAATCTGCTGTGGGTCCGCTTAGGCGTCCTGCTGGGACCTTCCTGTAAGGAATCTGCAGCTTGGGGAGGAGAGTGATTATTTGTTCCCTGCAGGGGGGCTGAGTCTTTTCTCTTGGGGGGTCTACCCCGTCGAGGTGCTCTCGCCAACTGTGCAGGCTCGTCTCTCAACAAGAAGGCAGGTTTAAGTCTGTCAATGCTGACTGTTTCTTTTCTATCCCCAAAATCAAGCACAAAGTGTTTATCACCAGGTTCCAGCACTCTGAATGGCCCATCGTATGCTGGGCGGAAAGTTGGTTTTAAAGCTTCATGCCTAACAAAAATGAATTCAGCATTTTTTAGAGCTTGGGGGACAAAAACCCGTGGAAAAGAGTGATGTGCCGGTCCGGGGAGAGAGTCCGGTCCGTTGCTGCCTAAAAACCTCGGGGCTGGAAGATGCCCTGGCTCTGGGTTCTCTGGTAAAAATTCACCCGGGAGCCTGAGAGGTTGTGCAAAAACTAATTCTGCTGGAGAGGCGTCTAGATCCTCTTTGGGCGCAGCACGCAACCCCAATAAAACCCAGGGAAGTTTATTTACCCAATTTGTATCCGTTAGTGAGGCTCTGAGGGCGGCTTTTAAAGACCTGTGAAAACGCTCGCATAACCCATTAGCCTGAGGGTGATAAGCGGTGGTGCGGTGAATTGTTGTCCCTAAGCTGCTGGACATGGCTGACCAAAGCTCCGAGACAAATTGAGGTCCTCTATCGGACGTAATGTCCGATGGGACGCCGAAACGTGCCACCCAGTTTGTCAAAAAAACGCGAGCGACTTCCTCCGCTGTAGTTGACGCTAGAGGGACTGCCTCTGGCCAGCGCGTGGTGCGGTCTATCATTGTTAACAGGTGTGTGAAACCTTGGGAGGAAGGTAGTGGCCCCACGAGGTCGACATGAACGTGGTCGAACCTTCTAGCAGGGATTGGAAAAGGCTCCAGAGGGGCTTTTGTGTGTTTGTGTATTTTGGCGCGCTGACAAGAAATGCAAGTTTTTGCCCATTCTTTTACGTTTTTGCGCAGGCCCGGTCACACAAACTTTTCAGCGACCATTTTAACCGAGGCGCGCACACCTGGGTGCGCGAGGGAGTGAATTGAGTCGAAAATACGGCGGCGCCATGTGGCTGGGACTAACGGGCGAGGTCGGCCGGTTGAAATATCGCATATTGGGGGGGCACGCCGTCGCGTAAACCCCTTTCCTCCAGCCTTAACCCTGTTGGTCCAGACAGGAGTGTGCGCACGTCCGCGTCACTGCTTTGTTCCTCTGCCATGGCTGCATAATCTATCCCTGCATGGATAGGTGCTGCGTATGTGTCCGCGTTAATGAAGAGTTCTGCGGCTGAGGCAGTATAATTTGTCTCCTCGTGCTCTGGTGATGTCACAGCGCGAGACAGGCAGTCTGCTACCACGTTAAGTTTGCCTGCCACATGTCGAATGTCTGTGGTGAACTCTGAAATCGCAGCCAGCTGTCTTTGTTGCCTGCCTGACCACGGTTCTGAAAGTTTAGCCATCGCAAAGGTGAGCGGTTTGTGGTCTACAAAAGCCGTGAAACTCTGCCCTTCTAACCAGAACTGGAAGTGGCGGATGGATAAATGAAGCGCTAGCAGCTCCCTGTCAAAAGTGCTGTACTTACGCTCAGTTTGGTTTAGCGTTTTGCTGAAGAATGCCAAAGGTTGCCAGATCCCGCTGACATGTTGTTCTACAACTGCCCCTATAGCTAGGTCCGAAGCGTCTGTGGTTAGTGCAATGCGGGCCGAGGGATTGGGGTGAACTAACAATGTGGCATTAGCTACATTTTACTTCACTTTACTTCCGCGAAGGGGCGTTTGCGCTCCGGGGTCCATTCGACCGCGTTGGAAGCTTTCTGTTTTCTGAGCGCATCATATAAGGGTTGCATGAGCTGAGCTGCGTGGGGGAGGAAACGGTTGTAAAAATTAACCATTCCTAAAAATTCTTGCAGCGATTTGACCGTTTGTGGCCGTGGGAAACTTTTTATCGCGTGAACTTTGTCTGGAAGTGGAACTGCCCCTTTCGGAGAAACTCTGTGTCCTAAAAAATCAATTTGCGACACGCCGAATTTGCATTTGGCTGGATTGATTATTAACCCGTGCTCTTCTAGTCTCTGAAAAACCGTAGTGAGGTGCTGCCTGTGTTCTTCCTCAGACGAGCTGGCTACCAGCATGTCGTCGAGGTAGACAAAAACAAAAGGAAGGTCGCGTAGGACCGCGTCCATCACTCGTTGAAAAGTTTGAGCAGCGCCTTTGAGGCCGAAAGGCATTCGCAGGAATTCAAAAAGGCCGAAAGGGGTTATTACCGCTGTTTTAGGAATGTCTTCTGCTCGGACTGGGACTTGGTGATAACCACGGACTAAGTCTATTTTTGAAAAAATGCGCGCACCCGCCAGATGTAGTGAAAAATCTTGAATGTGAGGGATTGGGTAACGGTCATGTGCTGTGGCGTTGTTTAATCTGCGGTAATCTCCTCACGGTCTCCAAGAACCGTCAGATTTCGGAACCATGTGAAGTGGTGAGGCCCAGGGGCTCTTCGAGCGTCTAACAATGCCCAATTTTTCAAGAGTTGTAAACTCGTCCCGTGCTATGTTGAGCTTGGCCGCGTCTAAGCGGCGAGCTTTGGCAAAAACGGGAGGTCCCGTTGTGGGAATGAAGTGTTCAACCCTGTGTTTAGCCACAGTGGCTGAGAATTTGGGAATTGTGAGTGCTGGAAATTGGGTGAGGAGTTGCTCAAACTTACCTCCTGCCGTGGTGACGTTGGCCTGCACAGGTGGTGGAGAAACTTGGGCTGAGCAGGGAATAGAAGCAAAGGACAGTGCATTAACCAGGCGCCTATTTGCTAGATCCACTAATAACCCATGTGCACACAAAAAATCTGCGCCTAATAAGTTAAAACTCACCGCCGCTACAACAAATGTCCATCTGTAGCTGCGGCCGGGGATGAGGAGGTGCAAGCTCTTTTCGCCGAACGTGTCGATGCTAGAGCCGTTGGCTTCCACGGCTCCGTTGCCCCGGGTGCCCGTGGCTCGATCTGCGTGGGAGGGCATGACGAAACTCAGCTGGGCTCCTGTGTCGATGAGGAACTGCTTGCCTGTGTGTCCATCCGTCACGTACAACAGCTTATTCTTCTCGCCGAGAACCGCTGCCGTTAACGGCTCTCGGCTTTGGCGTTTTCCCGAAATCGCAAATTTGCAGGGGGGAACGCATTTGTGGGCCTTCTCGGCGAAGCGGTGGTGAAAACAGATGTCGCTCTGTCTGTTACGTTTTGGCCGAGTCGCTGTCACCGTGGGCTGGGTCTGCTCAGTGGGTTGTGGCTCCCCGTGGCTCGAGGCGTCAGCTTTGAGGTCTGCGGATGCTGCTGTGGGTGTCCGCTCCTTGCAGGCGTTGACGAGCCGATGAGCTTCGTTGGCCAGTGCGCGGAAGTCTTGGTGGTTGTTGCATTTCATGCTGGCGAGTGTCCCCCTCATGTGTGGCGGCAGCGTGCTGAGGAATATAAACTGGAAGAGGAAGTTGTCATTGTCCTCTTCTTTGAGCTGTAGCAAATCCACCATGAGGGCCTTCGGTTTGCACCCTCTGTGGCCGTAGACCGCCAGGATCTTCTCGGCTCTCTCTTCCGCTGATGGGACGTAGTTCGCCACGATGGTTGCTTCGAGCGTCTCATATTTGTCCCGGGCCGGTGGCTGCCGGATCATGCCCCGCACACACTTCGAAGTGGCGGCGTCGAGTTTGGAGATGATATGGTAAAATTTGGTATCGTCAGCCGTGATGCCCGCCAGAGTAAACTGGGCTTCAGCCTGCTGAAACCAAGAGGCGGGGTCTTCTTGCCAGAAGTCTGGCAGCTGGACAGCGACGGCATTCGTGCATACCATCACTGCTGTGCTCGCCGGGTGAGAGTACCTTGCCTCGGCTCTCACGGCGGTGCTGGTGCTCGGTTGAGCCCTCTCAATCTCTTCTGCCGGGGGGAACAGTTGTCCATCTGTTCCCTCGTCTGCGTGGGTCGCCACGGATGAGTCGATTGCGGGGGTATGCCTCAGGACCATACTCGCGTCAGGGGTCACCAGTGTAGAAGAGCTTGGAAATGAAGAGGCGATTTGATTTATAAACCAAGTTTAATAATCAGCATAATCAGCTCTTCTAACAAGTCTCATCTGGTGCAGAGAGTGGCAGAAGGGAAAAGAGACAGAATGTCTCCAGCTCACTGACTTTATACTGGCACACAATAAAAGACATGCATAACAAAGGCTGACATCCCTCATTATCTTAATCCCCCCATTGTCTTGGTATTTCCTCTCCTCCTCCGGTCTCCTCCGCCGCGTCCGGGAACGTCTTTGTTCTTCACTCGGCGGGTGAGAGCCCTTTGTCCTTTCAGAGGTGTTAAGTCCTTTACATATGTAATTACCAAACATTTCCACATGCTTCAACATATGTAGGTTATGGAATATATGGTTAATATAGACCACAATCAGTATCATTCTCCATCTCTTGTAGTTTACGTTCAGCATAATGGCATATTTTCAGAGTTTGAATTTCCTCACTCTGTGTCAAATGACTTCCTCCAACTGGGGATAATTGATGTCTACTCAAGTCAGTCATAAGTTTTTTTGTTTGTTTTGTTTAGTCGTTTTTTTTTAAAGTACATTAACATGGTATGTCACAAAGAACTATTCTTGTTGTGTGTGTAGATATGGATTATCATAGTCTCTTAATTTTCTTAATCAGTGTTCATCTATATTTATTTAAGTCAGTAACATCTCTGATTATTGTACTCTTTGCTTCCTCAGGTGTTCCATTTAGTTTGATCCAAACGCTACAATTTCTTGTCCATGTTGCCTGTATCTTATTTTGTCTTTTCAGCATCCGTGCTTGCCGTGCTATTTCAGCATTAGTTTTTGTTAGATGTTCATTTAGGTAAACTTCTGTTCCCCGTAGCTTTCTGGCCTGCCTCAGTATGTCATTCTTTACCCTTCTCTGTAAATTTGTAGATTTATTTTATTCAATACATTTATTTTTCTTTTCTAAAGTTTGCAGCTTTTTCATTTTAAATGAGATTTGCATGTTTTAGTTTTTAACTTTTCCTGTAAATTTGTATTTTTTGTCATGCAGATTTGCAAGTTTTTACATTTCATATTTTTGAGTTTAAAAACTTTTAATGTAAAATAGTGATGATACAGTAAATTTATCATCTCAAATTTGCCAACTTTTTCCTTGCAATGTGGTGGATTTCCTCATAAAATTGTAACTTCATTCTTGTAAATGTGTGACTGACATAACGTTCGGCTCAGGAGACGCACACACACAGGCTCAGAGTAATTCAAACCGTTTATTAACAACAGGGATGTTTGGGTGCGTGTCTGCGGAATGTTAATGTGTTGGTGGTGGCGTCTGCTTCGGACCCAGAGGCAGGAGACCGTTCAGCCGGCAACCCTATGGGAGAAATCAGACACAGGGTGATGAGCACACACCAACACAGGAGGAGAATAGGCGAGGGAGAGAAGATTACTTGTTTAGGACAGATGACTGGCGCTTCAAGGATGGAAGCCCGGGAGACAGCCACCTGCAGGGCTCGGTGCAGCAGCGAGGAGAGACGAGGGACGGGATAGTCCGCCGCCGAGGAATCCACCTGTGCACAAGGGAGCAGACTGGAAAGATGAGGTAAGTGATCTTCTTACCGGTAACGAGGATGCTGAAGAGAATGTGGTAGAAGCCCATGAAAGGGAAATGAAGTCTACGGCTTCAGACCGAAGCTCAGGGCGAGGCGGCTTATATCCCTCGCCGCTGATGACTGACAGGTGTGTGAGCAGGTGGCGCCGTTGATGAGCGGCGCGGTGTGACAGTACTCCCCCCTCTAGCAGCGCCTCCTGGCGATGGCTTATCCGGGTGCGCTCGGTGGAAGTCCGCGATGAGCGATGGGTCCAACACAAACGACGGGGGCACCCACTGTCGATGCTCGGGCCCATAGCCCTCCCAGTCCACCAAGTATTGCAACCCACGACCCCGGCGCCGGGAGTCCAGGATGGAGGAGACGTT